>CM035432.1:16011798-16571798 GCA_020310875.1 Ceratopteris richardii | reverse complement strand
ACCCATTAGGGCGATAGACATATATACAAGCCGAGGGAAAAAACCTCCTAAAGAGGAAAAAAATTGCCCTGAAAATCCTAGTGTGTTCACACACATCACTATCAAAATATATCAGCAAATCCCCCCTAGGAGTGATGCGGTGAACAAGGAGCTAGCACTCATGTATAAGGAAGTGCCAAGCTATGTGGAATCAATCCACAAAAGGAAGTAAGCCCAAAGATTTGTGGAAAGCTTCAAACCTCTCCCTAGGCAGAGCCTTCATGAAAAGGTCTGCAATGTTCTCCTGCATGGGCACATATGCCAAGCTGATCTCTCCAGCAGAGAATCTCTCCAGCAGAGAACCTCTCCCTGACATAATGATAATGCACCTCAATGTGCTTAGTGCGAGCGTGGTAATAGGGTTCCTCACAATTGCTAATGTGCTCTGACTGTTAGTGAAGATAGTGGTGGCAAAAGACTAACCAACACCCACATCAGCCATAACGTGTCTGAGCCACACACACTCAAGATTCGTTGTAAAAGCTACCCTATACTCAGCCTCACAACTACAAGTGGCCACAGTAGGCTGCTTCTTGCTCAACCAAGATATACATGATCTACCAAGCATGAAGCAAAAGCCACTAGTGGACACACGAGTATCATAGCAAACACTACAAGAAATAGAATATTCTGACTTGGTAAAAGCTTTTCAGATAATAACCTATAAGTTCATTAAAAAAAAGATATATTAAAAAAAGTAAATAAATAAATATACATATAAATATATATGCATATAATTTTATATATGTGTATGCTCATGTGTATGTGTATGTGGATGTGTATATGCATGCACCTGCGTATACATATGTGTATGTGTATATGTATATATGTATGTATATGTGTTTTATAGGTGTATATGTATGTATATATATGTATGCATATGTGTATGCATATATGTATATGTATGTGTGTATACATGTGTATGTATGTATATATGTATGTATATGTGTATGCATATATGTATATGTATGTGTGTATACATGTGTATGTATGTATATATGTATGTATGTATGTATGTATGTATGTATGTATGTATGTATGTATGTATGTATGTATGTGTATATATGTATGAATGTGTATGTATGTACGTATATGTATGTATGCATGTGTAGCTTTGTATATTTGACATTTTTGATTGTTTTTTTGTATATTGTGGTTTGCATATTTTCATATATTCTAGACCATTGATCTTCTAGCGATTTCCCATTGTATAGTCAATCTATTACCTGTCTTGCTAAGTTGTTTAGAAATATGAAGTATCAGTTAGCTATGAAGGTATTAAGTGGCGGGATCAAATTTATCACGAATATTTTGAAAGATGCATGAATAGTTTTAAAGGATGGGCGGACAAAAAGTGTCCATTCAATGCAAGTTCTTGTTCTTACCTTAGCTAAACTAAGAATAAAAACCTGCATTCAATGGACACTTTTTTCCACCCATCCTTCAAAATTATTTTTCCATCCTTCAAAATCTTCGAGATAAATTTGCTCCTCCCATTTTACAGATGACTTAATACCTGCATAGCTAACTGATACTTAATATTTGTATGCAAAAGAGTTAGTAGCACAGGTATTAGGTCGACTAAAATAGGAGAAACATATGTGTCAAGAAGATTCTAAAGGTTGGGTGGACAATTCTAAAGGCTAGATGGACAAAAAATCTTCATTCGATACAGGTATGTATAATTTGACCTTACTCTCATGACATGTATATGTGTGTGTATGTTTATATGTGTGTATACATTCATGTATATTATGTGTATGTTTATATATGCATGTATATATATATATATATATATATATATATATATATATATATATATATATATATATATATATATATATATATATATATATATGCATATATATATAAATTGATAGAAAATTGAAAATTATACCTTCATAGTGTCGAAACACCTACATTACTCCATCCAAAACGATTTTGAAGATTGAGAATAAGTAAGCTTGCACTTAGTCGTGTCAAAAAATTTCCTTCATATACATGCGTTAGACATTCTTCTTGAAGATATTTCTCATTTTTAGAAATATCAATGCTCTCACTGTCATTTTGATACCAATCCTCAATAAAATTTGCCATGCCATCATCTTCATCATTGTCGCACAAATCTTGTACTTTATTTTCTTTTGAATACAGATCTTTCAACCTTGCATATTCTGTTGGTGCATTTTACCCAAGCCTACATGCTTGATATGCTTGATATTATCCTCATTTGTAAGTCACATGTGTAGTCATGTGAACACCTCTTGTAAAAAAGTTCATTTTTTATCTCTTGTAATTGAAAAAAGAAAAAGGAAAAGGATGGCTTACCTCATCCATGATGTAAAAGCAATTTCGTGGTTCTAACTACCTAAAACCATGAATTTTTGAGCTGAGAGAATATCTCCTAACTTTGGGATCACTTTTAGGTGGAGCCATTCGAATTCAAATTCAAAGCTCCCTCCAAGAATAGCTATAAAAAGAGCAAGAAGGAAGAGGCGATTAGCAAGCCTTGTACGTGACCACTTCATGTCATTTTGTAGAGATTGAAGAGCTTACTCCATAGCTCCATCATTCTACTCCCATTGTGCAAAGATTCATTGCCAATGTGGTTGTAATCATATGTGAATCTATATTTATCATCATTTACTTCTCTGTTTTGTTCTCTGCTATACTCACTCAGAGTAGTACCTTCAAAAGGTCATATCACGAGTTCTACTGAACCTTTTTCCGTGTTTTAACGTGCGTTGGATAGCTCTTACTGTCTAGTTTTTGCCTATATATTTTCTTGGTCATTGGATTAATAGTTGTGAAGATATTTGCAATTTACTGCTCACTGGTCTATCTTTGCAGAGCCCCGAGAATGGCGGGCATGTTCTAGACTTTGTAAAAATTTGTTCTCAGTGCTCAGTCCATCATTTGAAGTTTTTTAACTTGGATTGGGAAGCTTGCTAAGTCTATTTGCTTTGCCGAAAGGGAATTTTTCTAATTCCTACCAGGTTGAGAGCACTGTTCATTTTTTCTAGCAGGTGTATGTCCAAAAATAGCAAGTTTTGGGAGCTAGTCATTTCGCAACTTGTCTGTCTTCACTTAAACTTTTGGGATACATGTTCCAAAGTACTTGGCTGATATTTTTGTGGATTTAGGAAGCTCAGAGGGTCTACTAATCAACTCTGAAGTCTCATTTGGCTGGTGTGAAGCTGGTTGTAGCAGCACCTACTCATCTTTGGATTGCATCCACCATCTCTCTTCACAGTGGTATCAGAGCATAGTCAAGCAACATGGGAGATGGATTTCCATCAACAATTGACAAATTGGAACGAAACAACTACCCGGCATGGTCTCTAAGGATGGAGGCTTACCTTCAAGGGAGGAATTTATATGGATTCGTATCCGGAGATGAAGCAATGCCAACCATGAGGAACAAAGGGCAACCATCACATGAAGAAGTGGAAGGACTTTCGAATTGGTGTTCGAAGGATGCACTTGCAAGGTCCTATATTCTAAACTCAATCTCTGATTTTCTTTTACCTCATGTCAAGGGATGCAAGACATCAAGAGAGACTTGGAATGCACTTGCTTCTTTCTTCTCTTCCAACACTCGAGCAAGGAAGAACCAATTGTGGATGGAGTTCACAACAATGAAGAAAAGCCCGAAGCAAAATGTGACTGATTATGTCACAAAGATGAAGGAGATTTCCGACCAACTTGGAAGCATTGGAGAGGTAATTGAAGAGGAGCAAATCATTAGACAAATCATAAATGGAATCAAAGCGGACGACAAGTGGGAGTCATTCACAACAGCCATGGATTTATACATGGATATGCATGTACCCGACCTCAACACACTCATGGGCCAACTCTTCACTCATGAAGCAAAGATTAGCAAAGGTGGTGAGTCCTCAAGAGGTAATCAAACTTCTGCCTTATATTCTGATAAAGCTAAGGTCAAGGACAAGTCAAAGAATAGGAAGAATGAAGATGAAGGTAGCTCTTTCCAAGCAAACTTTGCAGGTAGAGGAAGAGCTAGAGGAAGAGGCAGAGGTGGAAGGCAAGGCAGGGGGAGATTCCAATCATCTCAACCTTGCAATATATGTGGCTTATCTAATCATACTATGGAAGAATGTTTCAAGAACCCAAGGAACTCAAGAGGAAGAGGATTCAATAGAGGTGGCTATGGATCAAATAGAGGCAGGTACAATGGAGGCTACAACAACAACTACTACAACAACAACTGCTACAACAACAATTACAACAACAAAAACTATCAAAGTGGCCATAGAGGAAGAAGAGATTACAATAACTATGCAGAGGACCAAAGTCAAGAAGATTCATTATTGATTAGGAATCTATCAGCGAAGAAGGGTAAGGATGATGATCACATATTTTACATTGATTCGGGATGCTCAAACCATGTAGCAGGAAATATGGCTTTACTTTCTGATTTGGAAGATCCTCATAACAAGCATGAAGTGCAGACAAGAGATGACACAAAGCACTCAGTGGAGAATATAGGTAATGTGAAGACATTAGATGGGAATATGAACCTCTTAAGCAAAGTCTTGTATGTCCCTACAATTACCAAAAATTTAATAAGTGTTGGACAGATTGTTGAAAAACGATTGTAGGTTAGATTCAACTGATTTGGAGCATATGTTGAAGACCCAAGGCAAGGCTTTAGAAGGATTGTTGTTGGTGGATTCTTAGAAAAAGGAGTTTGAGGGTTTGTAGGAGAAAAGGGAAGAAACAAGAAGAGAAAATACACCTGGAAGCTTCTCCCGATTGATTACAGTAAGACAATTACAATGTTTGAAGTACAAGACAAGCCAATACCTCTCTGTGCACAAATCCACAGAGTGCCCAATTACAAAATACCCAATATCCCAAAGTCTTCTTGCCGCCAACCTCCTCTGCACCAGACCTCCACCTGCTTCAAGCTTATCCTTGTGCACACCTTGCACTAAGCTTCCACAAAGGGGGAGGAGTGAATACCTTCTGTCGGCATGCGCACACTGCAAAGGGACCTTGAGATACTTGGGGGACTATAGCTTAGCACTCTCTGCACAAATCCTTAGTCCCTCTCCATGCACCTTGCACTTCCACTTCTCTGCGTCGCACACTGGTGACTCTTGCACTTCTCTCTCTTCCTTCCTTAGACTATGCTCTCTTGCCTACTCTAAGATTCTCTAAGATTGGTCCAAGAATGGCCCTTGCCTTGATTTGAGTGTGTCGATCACGTACGCTCCTAACTGCAATGGTATCTTGGTGCTCACTTTGATGTCCCGAGATTGTCTTTACAAGTGGCAGCCAACGACTCACTGCTTTGTCCTGTAGTGACTTTAGTCTAAAACCAAAAATTTTGATGGGGGGGGGCCATACTTTCACCTGTGCGTATGTTTCCGCTTCACATACCTTCACATTTTCTTTAGGTCCTCACTTTTGCACACAAGGGAGGGTTCACCTGAACCTTCCAAAACACTTTAAAACACACTTTGAACCTTATGGAAATTAGAGAAAATAACTCTGCAACCTGCAACCCACTTTCTCCAATTTACCCTTTGTGGACAATTCATTGTGCACTACCTGTGCACTTTGACACCTGTACTTACACACTTTGACTTTGCACCTGTTGACTTTGACCTTGACCTTGTTGACTTTGACTAGTTGACTTTGACTAGTTGACTTTGACTGGTTGACTTTGACTAGTTGACTTTGACTGTAGTTGACTTTGACCAACATGACTTTTATGGGCTCAACAGTTGCCCACCACCTAATTTGCTCTCCGTCCCGGAGAGCTACAGCCAAATCTCGGAACATAGATGACACCTGACCCTGGAGCTGCCAAACTTCAAAAGGACACCTTTGAGCAGCCACCAAGTCCACTAGGAGCTGCAGAGAACAAGCACTAGAGAAGAACCAAAAATTGGATTTTGCCATGGAAAAGCAAAGGGTTGCAATGGGAGGGTAGAAAGGAGGGGGAGGGGAGGGCTGAGGGTCGAGGATGGAAGGGATTGGGAGGGTTAAGGATGGGGCTGGGCAAATTGGTAAAGGGAGGGCATGGGTGATGTGGATGGGGCCTGGAGGCGGTTAAAATGATCAAACAGTAGAGCGACAGAGGGTGCATGTGGGATATTATGCAACATAAGGTAAGACAAGGTGAGAATAGACCATGTGTACAATATGGGGAAATAAAAACATGTCATAAAGTTGCTCAAAACATGTGGGGTTTGACCAAAACTTAGAGAAAATGTAGGAATTTAGAAAATTAAAGGCAAAAACTGAGTTCAGAGATGCCAAAAAACATGAAAATGACTCCTTTTTTGTAAAAAACGGCCAACCGAGGCACGACCAGCGCCAAAAGCTTTGAGCCATAAAAATGAAAAAAATATATTATTATATATGTATTAAAATATAATAAGAAAACAAAAAATAAAAAAAAATAAAAAGATCGATTTTTTTTTTTGAGAACACCTGTGCGGATAATAAAATAAAATTAAAATCAAAATTAAAATAAAAATAAAAATAAATAAAAAAATTATAAATAAATTAAAAACAAAATAAAATAAAATAAATAAAAAAAATAACCGTGGGAGGGGGGGGGGGGGTTTGGTCAGTGGTGGTCGGTGGGGGGGGGGGGGCGGGGGGATTTTTTTTTTTTTTGGGTGCAGAAAAAGAAAACGCCCCTATGGGGTTTTTTTTTTTTAATTGTCCCAAAAATCAAAGAAAATACATAAAAAATCCAGAAAATTTCCAAAAAAAATCCAAAAAATTTTCAAAAAATTCTCAAAAATCTTGCTATAGGCCTAAGCTAGAATTTTGCAATCAAACCTACAGAGAGCTTCCTTTATTCCTCAATTTTGGTAAGAAAAATGACATCCGAAAGGGATAAAAAATGCCAGAAAAATGTTAAAAAGGCTAGGAAAATTTCCAAAAATACCCAAAAGTTTTACTTTTGCAGAGGTTATGAAATGCCTTCTAGGTTTTCTAAAAACACCAATAACAAGGATGAAATTGATAAAGAAAACTACTAAAACTGAGCAAAATGTGATGAGAAAGCTATGTACAACCTGGACAGATTTTGCAGTTCCAAGTGATCCATACTTCTTCAAGTGTGTTGATGATAGGCCTTGAGCCTTGATATATTGACCAGTGGCAAGGTCTCTCCTTTCAGCGTCTCTAACTCCACAGCACCCCAATGTAGCATTGTTTTGACTCTATAAGGTCCTTCCCAATGTGGAAGCCGTTTTCCTCTGAGTTGTGTATGAAGATGAGGTCTATGGAGAAGAACTAACATGCCTGCTTCAATGTTGTTGTTCCACAGATGTCGATCATGTGCCTCCTTCCTCTTCATCTGAGTCTCTATCAATTGTTTCATTGCTAGTAGACGAATCTCCTCCACTTTATGTAGTGCTCCTAGCCTCTGAGAGACATCACAATCCTTCTTTCCCTGAATGAATGCTAATTTAGGTGATCCATGTAAAAATTCAAAAGGCTCAATGGGCAATATGCCATAAACCAGTTGGAAAGGAGAATATCCGGTGGCCTCTTTGTAGGCTAACCTGTATGCCCACAATGTACCTTGATAAGCAATGCCCCATGAAGTGGGCTGCAACATACACTCCTTTCTTAACATTGAGATTAAAACCTTATTTGTCGACTCAGCCTGTCCATTGGCTCTTGGATAGTAAGCACAAGAGGTCCTATGTAGAATTCTATACCTGTCCTTAAATAGTGTAGGCCACCATAGACTAGCATCCAGTATCCTCTGACTCATAATATGCCCTGGAAGGTGCCCACCATCTGTTCCTTCATGTGCAGAGTGAAGAACTTCCCTCACTTCTTCTTCTTCCAAACACTTCCTGAGCCTGTCATCCTTGCCCTGTCTATACAATTTATCTTCAATGAAGGTATATGGTCTACTCTTGATTAGCAGTCTCTTCTTTTGCACAACACTAGCCTTTTCTGGATACAACCCAGTTTTAATGAAAATTTTGATATCATAATACCAACCTTGAGCTTGTACAGCAAACAGATGAGCATCTGGAAAATCATCATTGATTCCACTAGTTTGATTCATCATATTGATTCTGGATAGGTGATCCGTCATAACATTTTCTTTACCTGGTTTATGGACTACAGAGAAATCAAACTCTTGGAACAACAATAACCACCTCCATATTCTACCAGTGGCTTGTGGTTTGTTGAGTAGGTATTTTAGTGGTTGGTGATCAGTTATAATAATAAATTTTACTCCCAGTAAGTAATGACGGAATTTTTGGACAGCAAAGACCATTGCTAGGGCTTCCCTTTCTGTAGTACTGTAATTCCTTTCAGCCTTGGTCAGGATTCTACTAGCATATTGAATTGGTCTGTCCACTTTAAATTCTTCACTGGGTTGGGTCAAAACTGCCCCCACTGCATAGGCACTGGCATCTACATGTATATGAAAGATTTTTGACCACTCAGGTGTGACCAAAATAGGAGCAGACACTAACCTTGACCGTAATGTTTGATATGCTTTTTCCTCCTCTTCTTCCCATTTAAAAGGTACTTCCTTACCTATAAGTCTAGCCAGTGGTCTGGCTATCTCAGCATACATTTTTATAAACCTTCTATGGTATCCAGTATGCCCCAAGAAACTCTGAATCTCTTTAGGAGATTTAGGTTTAGGCAGCTTTAATATAGAAATGATTTTGTCAGGATTTGGGGCCATACCTTTAGCCGACACCACATGTCCTAAGAGAGTTCCTTCTGTCACAAGGAAATGACATTTGTTTGGATTGAGCTATAGCTTGGTCTCCCTACATCTCTTGAAAACATTCTGTAGCTGCCTCAAGTGATGGTCCAAACAATCTAGAGGAGTTTCTTTGTGAGATCCTGAAAACGAAGAGAAGTCATCCATGAAAATTCTAAGTGATTCCAGCAATAGGGGGCCAAAAATGAGATTGACCGTTCTGTTAAAGGTGGCTGGAGCATTTCTGAGCCCAAATGGCATTTTTACATACACATATGTTCCCCAAGGTGTGATAAAAGCAGTCTTTTCACGACCCTTTGGATGTATTGATATTTGGTTATAGCCACTGAATCCATCCATAAAGCTATATAATGCATGCCCAGCCACTTCTTCAATGACCTGTTCTACAAAAGGCATTGGGAAACCATATGGAATGGTCACCTTGTTGAGTGCTCTAAAGTCAACACAAATTCTAATTTTATTAGTATTCTTCTTTGGTACTATAACCATAGGTGAGAGCCATTCTGAGTGTTCTACAGGGATGATGATTCCTGCATCCTCCATCTTTTGGATTTCCACATAGACAGCTTCAGCATATTTTGGATTAAGTCTATAACTCTTCCCTCTTATGGGTTTGGCTCCATCAACCAGAGGGATTCTGTGCTCTCCATAAGTTGCAGGCACTCCTTCTAAGTCTTTATAATGCCAGGCAAAAACATCTATATACTGGGTCAAGAATGATTTTACCTTTTCAAGGAGCCCTGGGTGGCTCCACAACCAAGTGGCCACCAAAACTGGCCGATTAGTGTCTTGAGTGCCTAATTGTATTTCTTGGACAGGATTTCTCTCTACCATATTATCTTCATGCTCATCTGCTGCCTTGTCTTCTTCTACTAGCTTTTCGTGCATTGCTTCATAAGTAGGTGTATTTTGGACTTTGATGTGATCCTCCTTGTCCTGCAGCCATCCTGCAGGGATTTCTTGAATTGGGAAAGAACATTCTTCACTAGAATTTTTTACCTTGCCTTTAGCTTTAGAAATTTCTTTATCTGTGGTTGTCATATCCTCCTCCAAGTTGTACTTGAGGGGTGTCTTCCTGCCCCTTTTGTGGTCTGTGATGGGCTCTCCCAATCCATCAACCTGGACTTTTTCCTTATCTTTATCATAACCTTCAGTCTTGCAAGAATTATTAAGAAAAATTCCAAAACAAGAGGAAGAGTTGCCTGCTTGGAGCCAATTTAGAATATCCTCTTCTTCCTCAAAATCTATTTGGGGTTGATCCTCCGATTCTGTTTCCATGCAAATGCCAACTGTTTGCATCATGCTAGTGTTTCCTTGATTATCTCGGCCCTCTTCTAAATGAATCTGTGTCAGCTCCTGCCCTTTCTTTTGTACCCACATAGTGTCCTTGCCCCAATCATGAATGACACTTGCATGCTGCAGCCATGGTTGTCCAATTAAGAGAGGAAATCCTCCTTCAACCTGGGGCAACCTTAAAACCACAAAATCCAGAATGAATAGATTACCTTGTACTTCAAGTGGGACTTTTGGGATCACTCCCAAGGGCCTTACTTTGCTCTGATCTGCCAAAGTAACAGTGAAATTTGCAGGCCTTGAAGGGTGGAGTCCAATCTTTCCCATTGTATGTTCAGGCATCAAGTTAATGCCAGAACCACCATCCACAATAACTCCTTGAAATTCATGACCCTTGATTGATACTGTAAGCCGAGGACTTTTATAATCTGTAAGGGGTGCTTCCCCTACAATTTTTCCTTTATGTGAAATCGCCGTCTTTGCCACCAAACTTGTAGTGGAAGCTTCATCAATTATCTGCAATAAATCTGACCTGAATTTCCTATCCATCTTTATTAAATAAAAAATACTAACCTCCTTTTTCATGGATTTGAGTAGTTTTGAAGCCTCTGATTCCTTGAGAGCATGGGCTCCAGTTGACTTGTCAAACTCCTCATGAGCCCTGTTGAAAGCATGCCCAATGACATCACTGGTGCATATGAGATCTCCTTTTTGACATGAATCTGCACCTGTGTTGACTTTATCTGCAGATGTTTCTCTATTTTGGTTCCCCTCCTTAATCTTTGATTCTTGTCCTATGTCTACTTGAGCTTTCCCCTTGCTTCTTGTCTGCACAGTCAAAGATTCTATTTCTTCTAACTGCACCACCCTGGTAGATGGTGATGGCTCATTGACTAGATCACACACTTCTTCTTTGTGCACGGAAATCATTTGGATATGGGGCCCTGATGAAGGGGCTTGATTCTTAGGGCAACAATTTGTATAATGGTCTCTGGCCTCAGGGCAGTTCCTGCAAGGAGGGGCATTCTCTGGTAGGGTGCACCTACTTTGATAGTGCCCGCATTCTCCACATCTAAAACAGATGATTGGCCTCCTAGGTCCATTTGCAAAACTATTCCTCTGTCTAGGATTATAGTTGTTACCTTGGTTTGGTGCAGCAGCCATCACATTTGTGGTGGTTGGGGGTCCTCCCTGTGTCCAGTATGTTGTTGCAGGCATTCCTCTTGATGGGCATTCATGGGCCTCATGGCCAACTTTCCTGCATAATTGACAAGTCACACTTAACAGAGGACATTCACTTACTATGTGACCTTGCTTGCTGCACATGGAACACCAAAGTCCACTCTTGATGCCACCTCCTTTGAGCTCCTACAACTCCTATCGCAGCTGAGCCAATTCCTCTGCCTGGGCCTCCTCCTCCTTTTGGAGCTTTAGTGCTTCAATCTCCCTTCTCAACTGAGCAACAGCTTTCTCTTCCTCTTTGTAGGGCTTATTTCTTTTTAAGCCCTCCAGCTCTTTCCTTAGCTGTATCACTGGATCCTCCATTTTTGTACCATATGTTGATTGGGAAGAGGTTGCTCCATACTGATACCTTATCTGCTCCAAGCGTGTGGCTGTGCTGATGAACTCCTCTATGGAGGCTGTAGGTAGCACTAGTTCCTTTATTTTGCATTGGGTGGCCACTGGTAGGGGCTTAGCCAACCATTTCTTGACAAAAAAGTCGTGTGGTGGATTTGGCAATTTAGCCATTAGTGCTTTGGCCCGAGTCACAAACTCTGGGAACTTTTCTCCTGGACCTAATCTTAAATTTTCTAGCTCTTCTATGATAATCTCCGCAGTGTTGCCATGCTGAAACTGATTTTTAAAAGCATCTTTCATCACATCCCAAGTGGTAAAATGGTTTTTAGCAAACTGGCTGAACCACTTATCAGCTAATCCCTCTAATGTGGCAGGGAATGTGAAGAGAGATGGTGGATGCAATCCAAAGATGAGTAGGTGCCGCTACAACCAGCTTCACACCAGCCAACTGAGACTTCAGAGTTGATTAGTAGACCCTTTGAGCTTCCTAAATCCACCAAAATATCAGCCAAGTACTTTGGAACATGTATCCCAAAAGTTTAAGTCAAGACAGGCTAGTTGCGAAATGACTAGCTCCCAAAACTTGCTATTTTTGGACATACACCTGCTGGAAAAAATGAACAGTGCTCTCAACCTGGAAGGAATTAGAAAAATTCCTTTTGGGCATAGCAAATAGACTTAGCAAGCTTCCTATTCCAAGTTAAAACACTTCAAATGATGGACTGAGCACTGAGAACAAGTTTCATCAAGTTCTGGAACATTCCCACAATTCTCGGGGCTCTGCAGAGATAGACCAGTAAGCAGTAAAATGCAGATATCTCCAAAAGTATAAATCCAATGACCTTGAAAATTTATAGGTAGAAACTAGACAGTGAGAGCTATCCAACGCACTTTAAATCATTGAAAAAGGTTCAGTAAAACTCGAGATATGACCTTCTGAAGTTACTGATCTGAGTGAGTATAGCAGAGAACAAAACAGAGAGGTAGATGATAATAAATGTATAGATTCACATATGATTACAACCACATTGGCAATGAATCTTTGCACAATGGGAGTAGAATGATAGAGCTATGGAGTAAGCTCTTCAATCTCTACAAAATGACATCAAGTGGTCACGTACAAGGCTTGCTAATCGCCTCTTCCTTCTTGCTCCTTTTATAGCAATTCTTGGAGGGAGTTTTGAATTCGAATTCGAATGGCTCCACCTAAAAGTGATCTCCAAAGTTAGGAGAGATTCCCTCAGCTCAAAAATTCGTGATTTTGGTAGTTGGAGCCACGAATTTGCTTTTACATCATGGATGAGGTAAGCCATCCTTTTCCTTTTTTCTTTTTCCGTTTACAAGAGATAAAATGTACTCTTTTACAAGAGGTGTTCACATGACTACTCATGTGACTTACAAATGAGGATAATATCAAGCATATCAAGCATGTAGGCTTGGGCAAAATGCACCAACAGCTCCCCCTCAAGCCTAACATGCTTGGCCTCCAAATAAGTCTTCAATTGTCCTTGATTTCCTGCAAACCAATCATCAACTTGAATCTACTTAATTTCGTACCATCAAGAGCTTTCGTCAACATGTCTGCACATTGCATATCTGTAGAGACATAGGATAGTTGAATATCCTTGCTCAATAGCTTCTCCCTTACATAATGGTAGTGGACTTCAATATGCTTGGTTCTAGCATGGTATACCGGATTAGCTGCTAGATGTAGTGAGCTTGTGTTGTCACCAAAAATGTGAGGTGTTGAAGAATGAAGTCCAAGATCTGTGTACAAAGATTTTAACCACATGATTTCTTGAGTTGCATTAGCCAAACCTCTATATTCAGCTTCAGTAGAAGATAATGCCACGGTTGGTTGCTTCTTCGATGACCAAGAAATGATTTTTGAACCTGCAAATGATATATACCCTGATGTGCTTCTTCTATCATCTTTAGATCCGGCCCAATCTGCATCTGAGTAGACCTTTAGCTCAATATCTGAAGTATATGAATAGAACAAACCTTCATTCATGGTCCCCTTTAGGTACTTGAGGACTCGCTTGGCCGCTTCCATATGTGGTCTTCTCGGCTTATGCATAAACTGACTCAATATGCTAACACTATAGCATATATCCACCCTTGTGAGTGTTGCATAGTTCAAACTTCCAACCAAGCTTTGATAGCTTGTGATGTCTTCAATTGGCTCTCCTTCATAAGCACTAAGCTTATGATTTTGCTCCATAGGTGTACCTGCACACTTGGTATTTTCCATCTTGAACTTGACGAGCATGTCATGGACATACTTCCTTTGTGTGATGTATATACCTGAATCTGTGTAGATCAACTCCAATCCAAGAAAATAAGTGAGTGGTCCGAGGTCACTTATTTTGAACTCCTCCTTCATTTGACTCTTTACCTGTTTGATTCCTTCAAGATCATTGCCTCTGATAATAATATCATCAACATACACACATAAATAGATCACTTCAGATCCATTCCTCTTTATGAACAAAGAGGTATCCGCCTTGCTAGCTTTGAATCCTTGGTCCTGCAAATAAGTAACCAATCTGAAATTCCAAGCTCTTGGAGCTTGCTTCAATCCATACAAAGCTTTCTTTAGTTTGCATACATAGTTAGGATGATGTGCATCCTCATATCCAGGAGGTTGTGCCATATACACTTCCTCAGAAATCCATCCATTCAAGAAAGCATTCTTTACATCAAGTTGATAAAGATTCCAATTTCTAGATGCAGCAAGACTAATGAGAACCCTAATTGTAGGCATTTTTGCAACAGGAGAGAAAGTCTCCTCATAATCAATACCATGGGTTTGAGCAAACCCTTTAGCAACTAACCTTGCTTTGTGTCTATTTATACTTCCATCTGGATTCCTCTTGATTTTGTATATCCATCGAGATCCGATTATCTTCATAGATGGCTTGTTAGGTACAAGCTCCCAAGTGTCATTCTCCTTCAAGGCTTCCATTTCTTCATCCATTGCATCTCTCCAAGCTTTCTTGCTTTGTGCTTCTTCGAATGTGGTAGGTTCTTCATTGGTTGAATCCTTTGCAATGTAGATTGAGTGCTTGGTGACCAAAGAAGTATCATAACCAAACCTCTCTGGTTTCTTCTTCTCCCTCGAAGACCTTCTAAGTGGTTGATGTGAGCTCTCGGGTCCATATGTAGCATCCTGCATCTTTGCTTTACCTTTGTTCTTCCATAGCTTTAGTCTTTCCAAGTCTTCTAGGTCAATCTCCGAATCACTTTCTTCAATCTGCTTTGGCTCCTTTGGTTGAAGTGATGGAAAATCTTCATCCAAGTCATATGGCAGCTTCACTTTCCTGTCATCATCAAACCATGATTTGTTTTCATCAAAAATTACATCTCTACTCACAGAAAATCCTTTATTGGTTGGATTGTACAATCTATATCCTTTTTGGTTTTGATCATAACCAATGAATACACACTTCTCTGCCTTGGGATCCAATTTCCCTCTTACTTGAGAAGGAATGTGAGCATAGGCTAAGCATCCAAAGATTTTACAATGCTCTAGACTAGGTCTTCTTCCATTCCACACTTCATATGGAGTGGTTCCATCTAGTGACTTAGATGGAAGTCTATTTATGAGATATGTGGCTGTCGACACAGCCTCTGCCCATAGGTAGTTCGGCAATCCCTTTTCGTTGAGCATGGACCTTGCAGCTTCGACGATAGCTCTATTCCTCCTCTCTACTACACCATTGAGTTCAGGTGTATACCTTGTAGTGACTTCCCTTTTAATGCCTCTTTCATGCAAGAAGGCATCAAATTCAGAAGAGAAGTATTCTCCTCCACCATCTGATCTGAGTCGTTTCAAAGTCCTACCTGTTTGGTTTTCAACAAGAGCAATATACTTCTTAAAGCAATTAAACACTTCATCCTTGTGCTTCATGAAAAACAGAATGGTCCACCTGCTACAATCATCTATGAAAGACACATAATATCTTGAGCCTGATATAGATGGCTCCTTACTTGGACCCCACACATCCGTGTGCACTAGATCCAAAGGATTTTGATACATATATCCTTTCTTATTGAAAGGTTGTCTATGAGCCTTGCCGAGTTGACAAGCTTCACACTTATAAATCATGTGTTGCCTTGTGATATTAGGCAAACCAAGTACACTTTGGTCCCTGCAAATCTGTTTGAGTGTCCTCTCACCAATGTGAGCAAGCCTTTTGTGCCATATCTCCAACTCTGTTAGAGTTTGAGATCCATAGCTAAACAAAGCTATGTTCTTTGTATCTTCCACTTCAAAAGTGAAAAGCCTTCCTGTCTTTTCTCCTTTGGCAATCCTTCGAAAGCCTTGCCTTGGGTCTTCAACATATGCTCCAAATCGATTGAATCTAACCTGCAATCCTTTTTCAACAATCTGTCCAACACTTATTAAATTTTTGGTAATTGTAGGGACATACAAGACTTTGCTTAAGAGGTTCATATTCCCATCTGATGTCTTCACATTACCTATCTTCTCCACTGAGTGCTTTGTGTCATCTCCTGTCTGCACTTCATGCTTGTTATGAGGATCTTCCAAATCAGAAAGTAAAGCCACATTTCCTGCTACATGGTTCGAGCATCCCGAATCAATGTAAAATATGTGATCATCATCCTTACCCTTCTTCGTTGATAGATTCATAATCAATAATGAATCTTCTTGACTTTGGTCCTCTGCATAGTTATTGTAATCTCTTCTTCCTCTATGGCCACTTTGATAGTTGTTGTTGTTGTTGTAATTGTTGTTGTAGTAGTTGTTGTTGTAGCCTCCATTGTACCTGCCTCTATTTGATCCATAGCCACCTCTATTGAATCCTCTTCCTCTTGAGTTCCTCGGGTTCCTGAAACATTCTTCAGTAGTATGGTTAGATAAGCCACATATGTTGCAAGGTTGAGATGATTGGAATCTCCCCCTGCCTTGCTTTCCACTTCTGCCTCTTCCTCTAGCTCGTCCTCTACCTGCAAAGTTTGCTTGGAAAGAGCTTCCTTCATCTTCATTCTTTCTATTCTTTGACTTGTCCTTGACCTTAGCTTTATCAGAATATAAGGCAGAAGTTTGATTACCTCTTGAGGACTCACCACCTTTGCTAATCTTTGCTTCATGAGTGAAGAGTTGGCCCATGAGTGTGTTGAGGTCGGGTACATGCATATCCATGTATAAATCCATGGCTGTTGTGAATGACTCCCACTTGTCGTCTGCTTTGATTCCATTCATGATTTGTCTTATGATTTGCTCCTCTTCAATTACCTCTCCAATGCTTCCAAGTTGGTCGGAAATCTCCTTCATCTTTGTGACATAATCAGTCACATTTTGCTTCGGGCTTTTCTTCATTGTTGTGAACTCCATCCACAATTGGTTCTTCCTTGCTCGAGTGTTGGAAGAGAAGAAAGAAGCAAGTGCATTCCAGGTTTCTCTTGATGTCTTGCATCCCTTGACATGAGGTAAAAGAAAATCAGAGATTGAGTTTAGAATATAGGACCTTGCAAGTGCATCCTTCGAACACCAATTCGAAAGTCCTTCCACTTCTTCATGTGATGGTTGCCCTTTGTTCCTCATGGTTGGCATTGCTTCATCTCCGGATATGAATCCATATAGATTCCTCCCTTGAAGGTAAGCCTCCATCCTTAGAGACCATGCCGGATAGTTGTTTCGATCTAATTTGTCAATTGTTGATGGAAATCCATCTCCCATGTTGCTTGACTATGCTCTGATACCACTGTGAAGAGAGATGGTGGATGCAATCCAAAGATGAGTAGGTGCCGCTACAACCAGCTTCACACCAGCCAACTGAGACTTCAGAGTTGATTAGTAGACCCTTTGAGCTTCCTAAATCCACCAAAATATCAGCCAAGTACTTTGGAACATGTATCCCAAAAGTTTAAGTCAAGACAGGCTAGTTGCGAAATGACTAGCTCCCAAAACTTGCTATTTTTGGACATACACCTGCTGGAAAAAATGAACAGTGCTCTCAACCTGGAAGGAATTAGAAACATTCCTTTTGGGCATAGCAAATAGACTTAGCAAGCTTCCTATTCCAAGTTAAAACACTTCAAATGATGGACTGAGCACTGAGAACAAGTTTCATCAAGTTCTGGAACATTCCCACAATTCTCGGGGCTCTGCAGAGATAGACCAGTAAGCAGTAAAATGCATATATCTCCAAAAGTATAAATCCAATGACCTTGAAAATTTATAGGTAGAAACTAGACAGTGAGAGCTATCCAACGCACTTTAAAGCATTGAAAAAGGTTCAGTAAAACTCGAGATATGACCTTCTGAAGTTACTGCTCTGAGTGAGTATAGCAGAGAACAAAACAGAGAGGTAGATGATAATAAATGTATAGATTCACATATGATTACAACCACATTGGCAATGAATCTTTGCACAATGGGAGTAGAATGATAGAGCTATGGAGTAAGCTCTTCAATCTCTACAAAATGACATCAAGTGGTCACGTACAAGGCTTGCTAATCGCCTCTTCCTTCTTGCTCCTTTTATAGCAATTCTTGGAGGGAGTTTTGAATTCGAATTCGAATGGCTCCACCTAAAAGTGATCCCCAAAGTTAGGAGAGATTCCCTCAGCTCAAAAATTCGTGATTTTGGTAGTTGGAGCCACGAATTTGCTTTTACATCATGGATGAGGTAAGCCATCCTTTTCCTTTTTTCTTTTTCCATTTACAAGAGATAAAATGTACTCTTTTACAAGAGGTGTTCACATGACTACTCATGTGACTTACAAATGAGGATAATATCAAGCATATCAAGCATGTAGGCTTGGGCAAAATGCACCAACAGGGAAGAGAATCAAAAAGGCATCCTCCCTACCCATTAGGCCTCTAGTCTTACATAGTGCCAAAAACCTTCTAATGTGTTCATGTGGATCCTCCTGAGCTAGGCCTTTGAAAGAAGGAAACTTTATATTTAATCTAGAGAGTAAAGTTTCCAAGTCTACCTGACCCGCCATGCTCTTGACTGATGATGCTGAAGATAGTGGACTGGGGGACCTTCTAACAACCTTCCTCCTTGTCTGCTTGCAGGTGACCCTCAATACTTGGGACCGGGTTGCGGTCATGAGCAGCTCATAGCCCATTGAATGTGAGACACTTGATAAGAATATTTACCTTTTGTTTGATGAAGTAGCAGTGTGGTTCTGTCGACACTTGATCCCTTCTATGCTTTGCACTTGGTTTCTCCTAAGCTCAAATCTCCTTGGATGTCCCACCGTGCGTGCCAAATTTTGTTGGTGGATTCTTAGACAAGAAGGAGTTTGTGGGTTTGTAGGAGAAAAGGGAAGAAACAAGAAGAGAAAATACACCTGGAAGCTTCTACCGATTGATTACAATAAGACAATTACAATGTTTGAAGTACAAGACAAGCCAATACCTCTCTGTGCACAAATCCACAGAGTGCCCAATTACAAAATACCCAATATCCCAAAGTCTTCTTGCCGCCGACCTCCTCTGCACCAGACCTCCACCTGCTTCAAGCTTATCCTTGTGCACACCTTGCACTAAGCTTCCACAAAGGGGGAGGAGTGAATACCTTCTGTTGGCACGCACACACTGCAAAGGGACCTTGAGATACTTGGGGGACTATAGCTTAGCACTCTCTGCACAAATCCTTAGTCTCTCTCCATGCACCTTGCACTTCCACTTCTCTACGTCGCACACTGGTGACTCTTGCACTTCTCTCTCTTCCTTCCTTAGACTATGCTCTCTTGCCTACTCTAAGATTCTCTAAGATTGGTCCAAGAATGGCCCTTGCCTTGATTTGAGTGTGTCGATCACGTACGCTCCTAACTGCAATGGTATCTTGGTGCTCACTTTGATGTCCCAAGATTGTCTTTACAAGTGGCAGCCAACGACTCACTGTTTTGTCCTGTAGTGACTTTAGTCTAAAACCAAAAATTTTAATGGGGGGGCCATACTTTCACCTGTGCGTACGTTTCCGCTTCACATACCTTCACATTTTCTTTAAGTCCTCACTTTTGCACATAAGGGAGGGTTCACCTGAACCTTCCAAAACACTTTAAAACACACTTTGAACCTTATGGAAATTAGAGAAAATACCTCTGCAACCTGCAACCCACTTTCTCCAATTTACCCTTTGTGGACAATTCATTGTGCACTACCTGTGCACTTTGACACCTGCACTTACACACTTTGACTTTGCACCTGTTGACTTTGACCTTGACCTTGTTGACTTTGACTAGTTGACTTTGACCAATTGACTTTGACTAGTTGACTTTGACCAATTGACTTTGACTGCAGTTGACTTTGACCAACATGACTTTTATGGGCTCAACAATTGCAAAAGGAGAAAAGACAGAAAGGCTTTTCACTTTTGAAGTGGAAGATACAAAGAACATAGCTTTGTTTAGCTATGGATCTCAAACTCTAACAGAGTTGGAGATATAGCACAAAAGGCTTGCTCACATTGGTGAGAGGACACTCAAACAGATTTGTAGGGACCAAAGTGTACTTGGTTTTCCTAATATCACAAGGCAACACATGATTTATAAGTGTGAAGCTTGTCAACTCCGCAAGGCTCATAGACAACCTTTCAATAAGAAAGGATATATGTATCAAAATCCTTTGGATCTAGTGCACACGGATGTGTGGGATCCAAGTAAGGAGCCATCTATATCAGGCTCAAGATATTATGTGTCTTTCATAGATGATTGTAGCAGGTGGACCATTCTGTTTTTCATGAAGCACAAGGATGAAGTGTTTAATTTCTTTAAGAAGTATATTGCTCTGGTTGAAAACCAAACAGGTAGGACTTTGAAAAGACTCAGATCAGATGGTGGAGGAGAATACTTCTCCTCTGAATTTGATGCCTTCTTGCATGAAAGAGGCATTAAAAGGGAAGTCACTACAAGGTATACACCCGAACACAATGGTGTAGCAGAGAGGAGGAACAGAGCTATTGTCGAAGCCGCAAGGTCCATGCTCAACGAAAAGGGATTGCCGAACTACCTATGGGCAGAGGTTGTGTCTACAGCCACATATCTCATAAATATATTTGCATCTAAGTCACTAGATGGAACCACTCCATATGAAGTGTGGAATGGAAGAAGACCTAGTCTAGAGCATTGTAAAATCTTTGGATGCTTAGCCTATGCTCACATTCCTTCTCAAGTAAGAGGGAAATTGGATCCCAAGGCAGAGAAGTGTGTATTCATTGGTTATGATCAAAACCAAAAAGGATATAGATTGTACAATCCAACCAATAAAGGATTTTCTGTGAGTAGAGATGTAATTTTTGATGAAAGCAAATCATGGTTTGATGATGACAGGAAAGTGAAGCTGCCTTATGACTTGGATGAAGATTTTCCATCACTTCAACCAAAGGAGCCGAAGCAGATTGAAGAAAGTGATTCGGAGATTGACCTAGAAGACTTGGAAAGACTAAAGCTATGGAAGAACAAAGGTAAAGCAAAGATGCAGGATGCTACATATGGATCGAAGAGCTCACATCAACCACTTAGAAGGTCTTCAAGGGAGAAGAAGAAACCAGAAAGGTTTGGTTATGATACTTCTTTGGTCACCAAGCACTCAATCTACATTGCAAAGGATTCAACAAATGAAGAACCTACCACATTCGAAGAAGCACAAAGCAAGAAAGCTTGGAGAGATGCAATGGATGAAGAAATGGAAGCCTTGAAGGAAAACGACACTTGGGACCTTGTACCTAACAAGCCATCTATGAAGGTAATTGGATCTCGATGGATATACAAAATCAAGAGGAATCCAGATGGAAGTATAAATAGACACAGAGCAAGGTTAGTTGCTAAATGGTTTGCTCAAACCCATGGTATTGATTATGAGGAGACTTTCTCTCCTATTGCAAAAATGCCTACAATTAGGGTTCTCATTAGTCTTGCTGCATCTAGAAATTGGAATCTCTATCAACTTGATGTAAAGAATGCTTCCTTGAATGGATGGATTTCTGAGGAAGTGTATATGGCACAACCTCTTGGATATGAGGATGCACATCATCCTAACTATGTATGCAAACTAAAGAAAGCTTTGTATGGATTGAAGCAAGCTCCAAGAGCTTGGAATTTCAGATTGGTGACTTATTTGCAGGACCAAGGATTCAAAGCTAGCAAGGCGGATACCTCTTTCTTCATAAAGAGGAATGGATCTTAAGTGATCTATTTATGTGTGTATGTTGATGATATTATTATCACAGGCAATGATCTTGAAGGAATCAAATAGGTAAAGAGTCAAATGAAGGAGGAGTTCAAAATAAGTGACCTCGGACCACTCACTTATTTTCTTGGATTGGAGTTGATCTACACAGATTTAGGTATATACATCACACAAAGGAAGTATGTCCATGACATGGTCGTCAAGTTCAAGATGGAAAATACCAAGTGTGCAGGTACACCTATGGAGCAAAATCATAAGCTTAGTGCTTATGAAGGAGAGCCAATTGAAGACATCACAAGCTATCAAAGCTTGGTTGGAAGTTTGAACTATGCAACACTCACAAGGGTGGATATATGCTATAGTGTTAGCATATTGAGTCAGTTTATGCATAAGCCGAGAAGACCACATATGGAAGCAGCCAAGAGAGTCCTCAAGTACCTAAAGGGGACCATGAATGAAGGTTTGTTTTATTCATATACTTCAGATATTGAGCTAAAGGTCTACTCAGATGCAGATTGGGCCGGATCTAGAGATGATAGAAGAAGCACATCCGGATATATATCATTTGCAGGTTCAAAAATCATTTCTTGGTCATCAAAGAAGCAACCAACCGTGGCATTATCTTCTATCAAAGCCGAATATAGAGGTTTTGCTAATGCAACTCAAGAAATCATGTGGTTAAAATCTTTGTACACAGATCTTGGACTTCATTCTTCAACACCTCACATTTTTGTGACAACACAAGCTCACTACATCTAGCAGCTAATCCGGTATACCATGCTAGAACCAAGCATATTGAAATCCACTATCATTATGTAAGGGAGAATCTAATGAGCAAGGATATTCAACTATCCTATGTCTCTACAGATATGCAATAATGTTGGCAGTAGCCAGAGGCATAGAAGACGCGGAAGCATATAAAGACAGAGCAGGGAGTGAGTCAGATCTTTTTTAAAAGAATTATGTTTTAAAATACTTTTCAAAAACCTCCAACAGTGATTTTTATCACTATTGTAACATATGTAACATAGAAAAACCCCTTTTTGTAATCCATAGCTCCATTTTGTGCAAGCCAAGGAGTCCTCAAGCTTGAGGATCTTAGATAGAATGAGCGTATCAATTTTGGTTATTTTTAGACACCGTTTACCCTTTCAAATAGCACCTATGACCTATTTTTTAACTATGCCGGTCACTAGATGTGAAACCGGTCAAAACTAGTCTAGAATCTATAAAAAGAGCTAGAGAGCTCATTTTTGGGGGTTAGCTTGTTTGAGTAGAGAAGGGATTAGAGCTATTTTGAGCTTGTAAGAGTGTTCTTGAGTAGTAGAGTTGATTTCTCACCTTCCATTGTGTCTTGCTTGTCTCTTCGTAGTGTGTGTGTGTATGTGTGTGTGCGTTTCTATGCTTCTCACCTTCACTCTCACTTCATCTCACATTCACGATCTTCATATCACTCCTATCTCTTCCGCGGATTGACATTAAGGAGGTGGAGCTTCTTAACGTGGCTCTCACCATTGTGCTAGAGCAACACCAAATTTTGCGCCGTTGCCGGGGATCGAGTCTAGGACGAATGTGTGATGGTAAGAGTATAGCAAGAAGTGGCATTGGAAGGTACAAATTTCAGTGTTTGTTGTTGTTTTTACTTAGTTTTTAGTGTTTTTCACTTCCCCCACACTCCATCTTCATTTTTAGAAATCAGAAAATTCACCATATCCACCCATTCTCCTCATTTTCCCTCATTTGTGCATGTGCGAGAGAGAGAGAGAGAGAGCTTTTGTGCTTGTGTGTACTTGTGTGTTTTTTAGTTTTCTTGCAGGTACAGAGCTCCAATGCATCAGGAAAGCTGCAGTAAGGTAAGAAATGTACTCTCTGTCAAAAATTGCCGACTGTGTCAGACCATCGCGATGGTCTGCAAAGTTCGGAATTTGAGGTAGGCGACCACATCAGCATGTAGAGCACACTTGCGCACGTAGGAATCCACAGATGCATATTGAAAATCTGAATTTTGGTGGACCATCGTGATTGGCTCAGACCATCGCGATTGTGTCACACCATCGCGATTGGCTCACGCCATCGCGACGGTCTCACGCCATCGCGACGGTCTCACTTGAACCATCGCGACGGTCCTTGACCATCGCGACGATCCCGTCGACCCCACGCCATCGCGATTGGCCCATGCCATCGCCTCAATAGTGCCATGTGGCAAGCTAGACCATCGCAATTGCTCACTAGTCACGCCATCGCGACGAGACCCTTACACCATCGCGACTACTCAAACTTTGGACCATCGCGATTGGCTCACGCCATCACATCTGTGACCATCACGACAGTTCACTTCGGACCATCGCGACGGTTCACGTTGACCGTTGACTGATGCCATCGCGATTGTCCACCGATCGAGCCATCGTGACGGTTCATTTTCAGACCATCGCGATCATCCATTTCACACCATCGCGACAGTTCGCCCCATTGGACTATCACGATTGTGCCACGCCATCGTGACGGTTCACCTAGACCATCGCGACGGTCCCAGACCATCGCGATCATCTCAGACCATCGTGATTGCTCACTCAAACGTAAATTTTAGGGTTTCAATTTTTGGCCAATTTTGGGGATATTGTTTGGAAATTTTTGGATCATTGCACTCATAAGAGACCCCTTAGCTCATAAGTGAAGAAAAACATGTTTGTCAGTTTTAACCCCCGAGAGCCTGAACGCTCATATCTTCTTCATCCGAAGTCTGTTTTTTGAGCTTAATAGCTCGTTAGAAAGCTCTTTACGAGTCCTACATGACCTCAACTATTTTTTTAAAAAGAATACATTGATTTTTTGAGAGGATATTTTTGAGGTTGACCATCTGTGGGACTAGGAAAGAAAGGGGGCTTTGGAAGAAAATTTTGCCAAAGGTTAAGGGACTTTAAAAGTGTATATACTCAAGTGCTTGATCATCCATTGTGATATTGGTCTAATATCGGATTTTTCCAGGTCTAGCAAAGGCAATCAAGGGCATTCAAGGCAAGGCAGTGAAGGGCATAAGCTTGGGAAGCGTGGCTTCTTGGGCATCAGAGCAACCGGAAAAGCTGACTCGAGGTTGGAAGATTACTCAACCCCCTCAGTCAATTTCTAGCTTAGGATAAACGTTGGCATTGTGGATTCAGGACGATAGGAACACCTCAAGTTCAAGAGAATTAAATTTATCAAGTTCAAGACTAAAGTAATGGTGTGTGATACGAAAACCTAAAGGAAAAGAACCTAAGTCTGACGAAACGAGAACTCAATGTACCACAGAAAGTCAAATTCCTGACGCATACATCTAGACAAGAATCTAAAGGGACTTAAAAAGAATCAAGAAAGTACTAACAAAGAACCATTGACGATCTGAGTGTGTACTGAGTGTGCAAGGAAGAAAATTAATGAACCTTAGATCGGGCAAACATATAGGTAAGTCAGACAGACGAAGCCTTAGATCATCAGAGGCAAGTGTAGGAACTACTGCACGATCGTGGGCTCAACAATTGAACACTAGTTATCCCTACGAGAGCTCAGACACGAGTGAATTAGAAATGGCATTTAGCACAGAAAGACTAGAAGGAGGGTCAAATGTAGCATACTTAGAAAGACCAGAAGGACCCTATAGGACTCAACTAGAGTTTCTCCAAACCAACCGCTTAGGTGCTCGCATCTATGAGGATGGTTTGCGAAGGCAAGTGGTGCAAATGCACAACCCCGATCAACCCATTGGATTGGAACGTCCAGTGGTGAAATTCGAGAGAGACACGTACATAGACAAGGAAGGAACGATGTACATCCTAAGTACGCAGTCAAACAATACAAATGAGTTTGGCGTAATTCAGTTGGAGACGGAAGCGAGAGCACAAGGAAAAGAACCATTAGAAGAACCTAGAACACCTAGAGGGAAATCTATACTGATCAGTACTAGTTCCAAATTGGACCCCTCAGGACAACAGAAGCATAGAGTTGTTTGTAAACAAGGAAACAGACGGAGCATTTGGAGGTACAGAACGGAACAACCTAGTGAGATAGGCTCCATTATAATCTACAAATTCAAGGACCCGGATACACCTGGAAAAGTTGTATACCTGGATGAGACTTCAGAAAGAGTCTTTGTGGTGCCAGACCACGCTAGAAACACATACACATGGAGAGGTGAATTAGTATTCCCTCCATCTCGAGCTAATGGAAATGCGAGCCAACAAGGGGCAGGAACATCCTCAGCCCATGGCATGCAAAGAGAAAAGAACAAAGAAAGACCGGAAGTAAGCTTCAATCATCCCATAGGAAGAGATAGAACGACCATAGATACGGATAGAGTGGAAAGACAAAGAATGCGAGGTGGTAGAGATGATTTTCCTCTACCTAGACCACGTGAACACGCAAGAATATTAAGACCCACTCAGCTAGTGAAATCCATGAAAAATTACTTTGATGGGACAGGAGATCCCTATGACCATGTTGCAGAATTTAAGCAAGTGTTAAGGGCAGAATAGGTTGAAGACATGTTCACGCAATACAACGCATTTGGACTAACGTTAAAGAACACAGCTTTAACTTGGTTCCAACCATTGCAACAAAGGCAATTTAGAGACATCCATCACTTTTTAGAGTCATTCATCACTAAATTCTCTAAAAGTGGGATCAGACATGACACGTCTTTGTTGATTCATAGCTTCAAACAGACCCCTCAAGAAACAGTAAGATTGGCAAGACATAGATTTAGACAATATGTGGAAAGATGTCCAGTACAAGAGTTACCTTCACATGCCAAGCAAGTGTCGTTGTTTTTAGATGGTCTATTGAGCTCTAAACTACGCTCCTATGTGTACTTAAAAGAACCTAGAACGCTAGAGAAGTGTGTAAGAATTTGTATAGACATTGAGGATAACTTAGGAGACGAGTTGGAACTCTCGAAAGTCTATAAGGACTCAGATTGTTCTTCTCTAGCATCCACAAAATTGTCCAGCTCTATAGAGGACCTAGTAGAGAAAGTGGCCTAGAAGCTAGGCGTTTCTAGTAAACAGATGCCTAGGGTAACAACAAACAAGCGTTGTTACACTTGTGGTGGCGATCATATGGCAAATGTGTGTCCCAATGCAACACAATCACAAGCCAATCCTAGTGGCCAATACTGCACAATTGAGAGAAGATACACAGATCACACGGCTCAAGACTTCCCATATAACAAACAAGCAATAAGACAAAACTACCCGCAAGCATACCCACAGCCAGGTAGGTATCAAGGCCAATACAATGCTCAGCCCTATTACTATAGGCCTCCTCAGAACTACCCATATCAGGCTCAACAAAGACCTCAACCTGTTTTAGCTCAACAGCCACCCCCACCAGCGAATGTCATCTCAGCCAAATACGCTGCTGCAGAAGAAAACCTAAGTAGGGCCTTAGTGCCTTCTTCACCTTTGATCACAGAAAGTGATCCAAACTCAAACAGTTTTGACTCTACTCATGTAGATAGTCCACCCGCGTATTACACGGAGTCCCTAGAACACATGACATATCATTATGATAGTCCACCAGTGGAACCTAGTTGGGAGCCCGAATACGCTAATGTGATGTACACAAACCCAAACCCACGGCCCCAATTGAGACAGCAAAGACCAGAGGGCCCTAGAGGACCATGCTTTAGGTGCCAAGGAGATCACTTCATAAAGGATTGCCCACATCCTCCGATAGCAGGACAGTCTCAATATTACAACATACAAGTCTTTTGTGCCGATTGTGGTAAAGAGCACATCATAAAAGATTGTCCTAAGAACCCATTTAACGCTTCAAATGTGACACCAATCAACATGATAGGTATTGTGCACAATGCAGATGGATCCAACCCTACATATGTGCCCATCCAAGCTATAACCAGAGCCCAGGCGCTCTTACAGAATCAGCAACACAATCAGGAGAAAACAACCGGAACAAGTGAAGTTGCAGAATCTAGTAGTAAAAAGACAAAATCTTGGAAAGATTCCAAAGAACGGATTAAAAGAAAGTGGAGTAAGAGGATAACTGAGTTGGAAGGAAGTCTCAAGGAATCTAGAGCCAAAATACTAGAATTGACTTCATAGGAATTGAATCAAGAGAGTCCAGCTCAAAAATCAGGATCAGTTCTAACGAAACCCATACCAGAAAACCTAGACATGATGTTTCGTGCATATCAGGCTAGAATAAAAGAAGGACACCAAGTAGAGGAAATGAGCAAGAACTACCCTCGAGCAGACCTAGAAATTGAGAGGACTAAACTTTGCATGAAGATGGTAGAATTAGCACAAGCTTTGTTCGAAGCCTCTAGATATCTAAATTGGAATAACATGGCAAAATCTGAACTACACTTTCAAGGACTAATGGAGAGGCTAGAATACTTGATTGATAGCAAAGAGAAAAAGGATCAGTATAGGAATCCTATCATCCCAGAGACACGGGAAAGGAATGCACCATCCCTGTCTCAAGTACCCAACACAGAAAGTCAAGACAACCTGTCTTCCATACATAGGTACTCACATGAATTTTTGAGAGAAATACAAGAAGAGAAATGGAGTAAAGAACAAGGAACCCATCCTCCTATTCATGAAATAGACAACTTGCAGGAACAATTTCCCCAAGATATCCCCTCTATTTACGATGATGTAGAGGAAGAAAAACTGAGTGAACACACAGGTTTTGAATCTAACTCTTTACAAGAATTACCTCAGTTCACAGGACCTTTGGAAGCTAAGTCTATTAGCATCAGAGCACCCACGATAATAGTGAGGAATGAAGAATCAATGATCCCTAGAAACACGGAAGTGATAAAGAATACCAAAGTACAATGCAATCTCACTCTCGAGGAGCTATTAAAGGTAAAACCAGAACTGTGGAAACATGTAGCAAATCAATTCCCTGAGCTTGCTACAACTTCCTCTCAGATAGGAACACACAGGACGGTACCCGAGATACCCGTAGAAAAGATCGGAGATGTAAGCGAAGGAGAGGAAGGTAACTCTTATCTTCCAATAACCCATCAGGGCTACACCATGAAAGCCATCTTAGATTCAGGAGCCGGTGTAGCCATTGCTACCACCGCTTTATGGAAACGTTGGGGTAAGCCAGCATTGAGACCTACCAGGATGAAGCTACAAATGGCTGATGGACACATAGAAAAACCATTAGGCTTACTAGAAGGCATATCTCTCACCACTTGTGGTGTGGAGTTTGAGCATACCTTTGCCATTTTTGATTTTAATAAAAATCATGCTTATGAGATGATATTGGGAGGACCATTCATACGTCAATTGCAAATTGTACAAGATTGGGGAACTAATTCTTTGTACTTGCAACATTTAGGAGTGACTACCAAAGTCAATTTTAAAGACTATTCTCATAGAGACGTACCCCCAATACAATGGAATACCATCCATAAGACACAAGTAGAAACAGAATCCGTGCACTCATTAGAGTCAGACCCCTCATGGTTGCACGAGGACACTCATTTATGGATGTGTAAAGTAGCCAAAAAAGAGGAAGAACGGTTAGAAGCCAGGACCTTAGATGCAGAAAAACATCCACGAACCCTTCAAGACCCCACTTATGCACCTATAGTATTTCCAGACGAAGAATTCGAACCCCATGGTTGGGCAGAAATCCTAGCAACCATGGATGTAGCCATCAAGGAAGAACAATGGACACCCCACTGTGACGAAGATGGCTATGACATTTCAATTTTCACGATAGAGCCAATCATGTGCAATTCAATTTTAGAAGAATGTGAGGCGAGCACTGATGCATTTGAGGATGCAAGTGACTTCGATTTAGAGTCAATTATTATGGACTCACCCTTTGCATCAGAGGAAGAATATTTTTACGAAGTAGAAACTTACCCTCAGAGGCACGAAGAAATTACGAATGAGGTGAGGTTAGCCACACAAGTGACCACTAAAAGTGAAGGAAAGAAAAGAAAGAAGAAAGAAACCATGTCAGAAGAAGAAGAATCCTTGTTTGAGGTTCCCGAGAACTTCAAAAAGTACAAAATAGAAGATAGAAGAATAATGGTACGAATGCCTAACAGAAAAGCTGAAGTTGGAGAAGTATATGATAATCGAGAGAAAACCAAAAAAATCATAGTAGCCATCGAAGGAGAAGAAGAGAAATGTACATACATTGGGCATGATTTGACGAATGAAGAAGAAGAAGAATTAGCTGCCCTATCGCTTGAATATAGAGATTTGTTCGCTTGGAGTTACAAAGATTTGAAAGGAGTAGACCTAGACATATGTTCTCATAGAATCCCTATGACTCCAGATGCAAAACCTACGAAACAGAAAACATACACCTACAATGATAATTACGCTGCGAAGATTAAAGAGGAGATAGTCCAATTGATAGAAGCAGGATTCATTTACGAAATTGAGCATACCGAATGGGTATCCCCCATTGTGGTTGTGCCCAAGAAAAATGGAAAATTGTGTGTGTGTATTAACCTTAAAAAAGTTAATGCCGCCACGATTAGAGACAGTTATCCTCTTCCTATCACGGAACATTTATTGGAAAGAGTTGCGGGCAAGGAAGTTTACAGCTTCCTTGATGGTTTCTCAGGCTATAATCAAGTAGCCATTGCTCCAAAAGATCAACACAAGACGGCTTTTGCCACAGAATGGGGCATATTTGCATTTCGTGTAATGCCTTTTGGCTTAACAAATGCACCCGCTACTTTCCAGCGACTCATGTGTCATGTTTTTAAAGAATTCTTACGCAAGAATTTGGAAGTTTATGTTGATGAATTATGTGCTCATTCGAATATCAGGCAGATGCATATCCTAGAATTAAGACAAGTATTTGACAAATGTCGAGAATATCACGTTTGTTTGAACCCAAAAAAATGCGTTTTCATGGTCAGACAAGGCAAAATTCTAGGACACATTGTGTCAAAGAATGGAATTTCTACGGATGAAGAAAAGGTGAAAGTGATTGCAGATCTACCTAGGCCAACTAACGTAAAAGAGGTAGAGGCATTTATGGGCCATTGTGGTTATTATAGACGATTCATACACATGTATGCAATCATAGCCAAGCCTCTGTACTCTCTTTTGACCAAGTTTGAATGGACAGATGAGTGTGAGAATTCATTCAATGAACTCAAGCGACGTTTGTGCTCAGCACCTATATTGACAGCCCCGGACTGGAGTAAGCCATTCCATGTACATGTGGATGCATCCAACTATGCCATAGGATGTGTGTTAGCACAACCCACGAATGAAGGTAATATAGACCTCCCCATAGCTTATGCGAGCAGACAGTTGAATGCAGCAGAATGAAATTACACCACTATGGAACGAGAAGGATTAGGAATGATCTATGCAGTAAAGAAGTTCAGACACTATTTGTTGGCAAACAAGTTCAAATTCTTTACAGATCATCAAGCGTTACTGTATTTAGTCAACAAACCATGTAACATAGGACGATTGATACGATGGTTTCTATTACTCATGGAGTATGATTTTGAAGTAGTAGTCAGGAAAGGAAAGACACATCTCAGAGCTGACCACCTCTCGAGACTAACCTCAGGAGAAGCTCCTCAAGGGATAGCGGATGAGTTACCATACACATATTTGTTTAACCTTGAGATGGCACCGGAATGGGCTAAGCCAATAGTCCCTATTCTCACATATGGACCCAAAAATCCGAGGATAAGGATCAAAGAAGGAGAGATTACCAAATCTCAAAGATATCAGATCATAGCAGGAAGTATATATAAACAGGATAATCAAAAGATTCTTGCTTGTTGTGTAGATGAATCAGAACATGCGAATTGGTTGCAATTAGCACATGTAGGTGCATTAAAGCAACATCATTCGAAACATCAAACATTACAGACTCTGCATAGACTAGGATTATACTGGCCTACGATGGAAGCAGATGTCTACAAATTGTGTAAATAATGCCCTCTTTGTTGTGAAAGACCACCAGTAGAACATCCTACATTATATCACATGTCTCTCACACCGGACTGGAGTGAATCTTTAGTGACATACTTGAGGACGAACACATTCCCTCAAGGAATGACCTTAGCACGACAACGCAGTCTAGAGCAGAAAGCTCAAGACTATTCACTTATTGGTGATAATCTATACAAAAGAGGAAGATACGGATACCTAAGACAATGTGTTCATGAAAGCGATTATCTGAGCATACTAGAGACTGCACACCAAGGTGTTATAGGAGGTCATTTTGAACCGGATAGGATAATCAAAGCCATCCTCTTTGCAGGATTTTGGTGGCCCACTCTTCACATGGATGCACATATGTAGCTCAGTGATGAGTAGCACCTCCTTTAATGTCAATCCGGGAAGACATGAGGATGGTATGAAGACCTCGAGCAAGTGAAGGCACAAATATGTGAGTGAGAAGCACACAAACATGCACACACATACACACACACGCGCACACACGGCAAGAACAAAGAGAGTAAGACAATGGAATCACTTCTATTATAACCAAGTTCTCAACAAACTCAAAACTACAAGAAGCTACCCCAAAAATGAGCTCTCTAGCTCTATTTATAGTTTTTGACTAGCTTTGGCCCTGTCCAGACCTAGTGTCCGGCCTAGTCAAAAATTAGGTTCCAGGGCTCATTTGAGGACTCAAATGAGGTCTAAAAATTATGAAAATTGGGAGGCAACTACTTCTAAGGCTCCCCAAGCTCGAGAACTCCTCGGCTTGTACAAAATGGAGCTACAAAAAGGTGAAATGATATTTACAAGGGTTTTTAGTGATGAGAATCACTTTTATCATGGTGTAAAGGTTTTTAATGATGAGAATCACTTTTATCATGGTGTAAAGTTTGGAAAAAATTTAATGGTTGCCTTAGTGCTAGATCTGCATGTATGCTCGTACTTACTTCATCTGCCAACACTCTCCCCCCCTAGCGTCTGTCGCCTCTAATAGACCTTTGCTCTGCGGTTTGGTCAATGTAGTTCTGGAGAATGTCGGTTGCCAAGTCATGCTCTTGGATCCGTATCCCTCTGATTAGGACTCTCTGAAGGGCATCCCAATTGACTGCTCCCGGTATGTTCGGTTGTGGCATTGTGTAGAGCTCTGAATGCATCGTTTGTTCGCATGCAAAGAGTTGTAGCAAATGAGTGGGCCGCGGCGCGAACACCTCAGAGTGTGCCTCCCAGAACCCCGTGGTGAACATATCATCGAAAGTTTTCTTGTAGCAGGCAGGGGGATATCTGATTCGTGTGTGCCATGCATAAGCAACTCGTATGCTCGGGGTTGTGCTCATATGATATAATAGGTCAAAATTACCATTAATGAACCCTGGAATCGGAGGCTGAATGTGACATACATTACGAAAGGTTTTGAGCACTACCTGCATCATGTCCAATATTTTGAGCATCATCTGGGCAGCTACGTCTGGCATGGGGTGGAGATGTGGAAGCCAATGTCTGATAGTATCCATCATATATGCTACTGTAGGTGTGCCTGTTGGGGGTGCAATGGAGGGATAATTTAGCCATTGTTTACAATTTGCATTGTTTTGAACCTTGATGGCGAATGCTTTCCATGATCTCCTTCTTTGAACTGGCCCAAAGCAAGGGTTATATTTTAAATGCATGGGAGCATGGTCCCATGTCTATAGCATTTCCGGATATGTTTCCAATAATTTCTGCCTCCAGATTTGTTGGAATATGGACCCCTTTTTGGCTGCCTCTGGGATATCCTCTGGTTCGAACTGAGTTGCGAAGGTGGAGTATTTGTTGGTGAGGCGTTTGATTTCAGCATTATAGTCAGCCAGCAGTACAAAATATGGTTTATACTGTAACTGGGAACTAGTTATTAGTCTTCTAGGGGCCAGATGTCTAAAGTATTCTGATTGAAGTATGTTTTCTTCAATGGTCCTCATGACCAACATCTGGTTGGAGATTCGTTCTTCATGAGTCCGCCCCATTTCTTCTACCTGTTTCATCCATGCCGATGGGGGTTCCTCATATGTATCCCATCCCTCTTCACTGATTCTGCCTCCTGGAAGAGGTTGTGGCTCATAATTATCTTCAAATGTTTCTTCCACCGGACTGACAATGGCCTCCTCTTCGTTTGTCTGCTCAGGTGGAGAGGGGGTCGTTCGTATTGTAATAGCTTAATCTTTAATTCAGCCACCTGCTGTCGTAGCTCTAGTACTTCATTGGTTATTGATGATTCAGGCGTTGGTGAGGTTGCATCATTGACCTTCTCTGTAGATGTGAGTGGGTGTGGCGTAGGCACTTGGGGTCTTTGTAATTCCTTGACTTGGTCTGCCAATTGGTCATGTGCCTCCAAGAGGGTTGCATATGCTTCTAACGCTTGCTGAATGTGTTCTGAGGGAACAATTGGGAATTTGGCAGGGTCTATAGGTGCTCCCGGGGTATTTTCCATGGCTGCTTCTAGATTCTCCTGGTTTTGTTGCTGTAGCCTTCTATTTTCTTCTTGAGCCGCTGCTAAGTGGTGACGAAGTAGAGTCATGTTTCTTTGTAGTCGAGCATTGCGGCCCAACTGATCTCTGAGTTGTTCCTCCATAGCCTTACCTGTCTCCATATACTTGGCTTCCATCTCTGCGTTCGATTGTTGGAGGACAGTCACTTCGTGTTGTAATGCTGTGTTACTTAGCTCCAAGGCATTGACACGTGCCTGGAGTTGAGCCGAGAGGTTGCATAGCTCTGTGTTATTTTCTTCCAGTAACTTATATTCTTGCTTGAGTAGAGTGGACGCTTCGAACATGGTGTCTAGTGCATTGCTAAATGATGTGGATGCAGGGGTAGAGGTGGAAAATGCAAAGGGTCGGGAAATGGGGAAGGGAAAAGGTGATGATGTGCCTTTGAGTGAAGTGAACTGTGATGATGTTGGAACAACCGTGGTGGTGGGTGCTCCTGTGGGTGGTGAATGTCCATGGGCTCAGACGTGATAGTGTGTGAAGTGTGAATTGTGAACACGGGAATGGTAGGTGGTGTGTTGGTGGTGGCCGTGAATGTGGGGAAGGTGGGTTGGGGAAGGGACTTTTTATTATAATTCTCAACTTGCTGGAGTATATTTACAAGGTTTGTCCAGAATGAAGGTTGGGTGACTTGGGTTGATTCTGAGGGGGTTAATAGGGGTACAGTGGATAGGGGTTGGGAGGGAGGAAATGTATTGGTGGATGGAAATGGGTGTGTTAAGGTTTGGCTAGTGGCAAGTGGTTGTCCAAGGGCTGCGAGATATGAAGGGTGACCTATTATAGTTTGATCGGTGGCAGGATGACCTATATGGGATTCAAAAAATCGGGTGGAAGTGGTGGATGTAGGTAAATGGAAGGATAGATGAGTAGTGGTGTGTATCATGGTTTCATCATGGGTGGTTATTGGTTGTTTAGGAAGACTAGTGGGGAAGGGTTCTGAGGGCTGGCTGGGAGGTGATGGTGGAGACGGTATCTGTGTATTTACATCTGGTTCCTCACTGGGAGTTGGGCTGGTCATGTGAACATCTTCTGAAGTTGTGGTAGGCAGTGCGGCAGAGACTTCCATTTGAATCATTTTTCCCCGTCGAGGTCTTGTATCGATCCTTCGTTGGTCCTATGGAGGGGTATCACGATAGACCATGGTCCTCATGGCTTCTCCTATTCCACATGTTTCCGCCAAGAGATTCAATGAGTCGACAAAATGCAGGTCGACATTCTCCGCTTGCAGCATCTGGTTCACTAGTGCTCTATTTGCCTCTTCCAATAACTTGTGTCTTTTCTGTACCTGCTTGATTGTCTTGTAGAGCCGTTTGAGTTGTGCCGTGTAGGCAGGATCTTCCTCTTCACTGTCCTCTGGCTCATTTCCCCGTGCTTCTTCCTAATCCTGTGTACTTTGAGCATGAGGATGTTGTGTCTCATCTTCCCAATGTACCCTTCTTGCCTCTCTTTGTGGATGTTCTCTTTGGGATGATGATCCAGGACCAACATTGTCAGAAAAATACTCACTATCAGATAGGTTGGCATTCTGCAGGAAGTTTTCAAAGTCAAAATTGGCATCCTCTGCTAATGTGGCCATGGATGCAAACTCAGCATCGGTGGGTAGTGGGGGGGCAGATGGAGTGGGCTGTACCATATCCCCTGATTGTGTTCCTTGGAGATGGATGGTGAACGGGGCTACTTGGGCCTCTTCTCTAATGGAAGCTTCTGTTGTGGTCTCACGAGGGATCATGACTTGGGAAAGTGATCCACGCATTCTTTTCGCAGGTTGAACCCCTGACTTCCGCCCCTTGAAGAACTCCAGTTCCGAGTATTTAAGGGCCCTTGCGATCGGCACATCATAGGCAAGGCATCTATAGATAATTCTGGTAATAGCACAGCAGCCATTCAAAGTATGCTTCCTCACGCCTCGCTTGCCTGCTTCATATAACTGGTCCAGGATCCATACAGGCATTTTAATTGGCAATCTTCCAGTCTCTGCTAGGTACAATCCATACCATATGTTCTTATGTGGTTGGGTGAAGTGGACTTGAGTTGGAAATGCGAAGTGTTGAAGGCACATCCGCAGGGGTATGGTGATGTTGGGGGTGAGGGCACACATTTCCTTCAACTTCTTGATTCTGTTGTTCTTCATCGACTCTGGGATCAAGGGATCTCGATCGGAGGGTGCATGGGTGCCATACATCTGAAGGGCTTCCCTGATTAAAGTAATATTCAATTCAAACTTCTTCATTTCTTCCTCGTTTGATAGAGAGGGCACCAGGAATGTGCCTGAATGATCTTTATCTCCTGTAGGCTTCAGTGTGGCAATCAAGTAATAGCACCTAAGAAAATCCGGTCTCGGCAAAGCTGCACTAAAGTAATCTTGCAATCCTGCTTTCTACCAAATACTCTGAAGAGGATATGCATTTTGTAATGTTTCAAATTCTCTTGAGAAGAATTGAAATGTGCACCAGACTCCTCCAAATTCCAACTTTGACTCCCAGATGTGGTCCGCATCTCCCAAGTCTCCAGGCATCTCATTGAACCAGTGAGAATGCCCCTTTACTCTTTCTGTTAGGCCATTTGGTGGATCTGAGATAGGAATTCTTCTCACATTCAAAAGCTCTTCAGGCCTTGCTGTCAGTGGGGCTTCCACAGGCATGGTATCCCAATTGCTTTGAGTACTAGTGCCCGCCTAGAAGCTTGTTCCTGCTACTGCTGCCATGATACTTCTGATGCTTATGTGCTAGAAGAAGAAAACACATTAGTGTTGCATAGGAAACAAGATGTAATAGTGTTCCCTCCACAATACTAACATGACAATCCCGATGGTTAGTGGTTAGAGGTGAAGTGTTGTGATAGATGTGAGTGGTGATTAGAGGTTAGTGTTATCATAGATGCATACTTTGGTTATGCAATGGACTCAGAATGCATCTGTATCAGAGTGGATGGATTTACATGATCGGGTCAGGGGGTTTGATACATGGTTTAAGTCTCCAAACTTTGATGGAAGATTTGTAGCTCTTAGAGCTAAAGACAGGCACATGTTTATGAACTAGGTTGTGATGGATTTGGGACCTTTTGGGTACCCATTTCCAGACATTCCTTGGTTTGAATGAGTGTGGGTTAGGGTGGTATTTAGGTAGAGTTCCGGCGTTGTTTTTCGAGAGGACTTGTGAGTGTTGAATTATGCCAGTGACTAGAGTTGGAGCTATTTGGGCTCGTAAACAGGCCTTGGGCACCCATATGTGTCTAGCATTGGGGCTAGCCTTCATTGACCACTTAGGGACCCAAATAGACATGATGTGCCTAGGAGGTTGCCTAGGGTACTCCTTCACTTGTGTCCTTGATGGTGTGACTTGTTTGTTGTCTCCTCGAGAGCTTGCTACTAGAGGTGTGGGTTTTCCATCCTTGCGTATCCAGATCTGCTTTGCGCCACGTGGTACTCCGTGTTGCACTGGTTGGCGCTCCTGCTTCTTGATCAGCGGCCTCCTTCGTGTTGTGTGGTGTTTGGTCTGCATGTTTAGAATCTTCTTTGGGCCAGCTGCAAACTCCTCATTGACTCTTGTACCTTTGGTAAGATTGACAATCCTCTGCACCATAGAACTCTGGACAGGAACAGCATCATTATCTTTATGTGGATTCCTGGAGAGACCAGGAGTTGGTGCCTTTCCTAATGGTTTGAGTGCTTGATTTTCTAATTCAATCGTAAGACAGCTTTGGCCTGCCCAAGCTTGAAGAAGTCCACTTCTTAGGTTGAGGTTGACTACGTGATCATAGATCCAGTCTTGGCCCAAGACAAGAGGTTCGGTAAGATCCTCGTCTTCACACACTAGCACTTTTGCTGGCATGAGGACATCTTGAATGTAGAGGGGAAGTTCCACCTCTCCCATGCAAGGGGTTTCAACACCTCCTAATCCTATCAGATAAGCTTCTAGGGGTTTTACCTCCAATTGCAGCTGCTGGCAATAAGAAAGCCGAACTGCACTAGTGGCTGCTCCTGAATCAATTAAATCTCTCACGCTCGTTGTGTTGTCTCTTTGTCCTATTTCTAGGGTCACAAAAGGTCACCGATAAACTATTGTATGGGTCCGCTTACCTGAAGCCTCACACATGGCCATGTGATAGCCTGGAGACTCTTGAGTGCCAATCATAGGTTGATCTCTCCCTTGCCTCCTCAATTTCATTCGTCGGATGCGCTCTAAGGCCTCTGCTTGTGCTTCCTCTCGAATTCCTTTTTCCTCCTCTTTACATTTCTTGGCAGTGTTGAGCCGATTTAACATCTCTTCAGCCAGGAGTTCTTGGTATAACTTGACTCTACATCCGCTTATGTAGCTAGGGAGAATATCGCCTTCCAAAGTAGCTAGTTGTACTGCCCCACTAGTTGAAATCCTATTTATGATCATAGGTCCATAGCCTCTTTTCTCTAATTTTCATGCATGTTGCTTCAATGTGTAGACTAAGACTAGGTCTCCTGCTTTCAAACCTTTATCCTTCACATGTGTATCAAAATATGCCTTTTGCCTCTTCTTTGCTGCATAGATTCCTGCTGCAGCTCTCAATCGTATCTCACCTAGACGTTCAAGATCAAAGATTCGAGAGGAGAGTTCATGACCTGTCCAGTCATACTCTTGTGCTACTTTCAATGTAGGTATCAAAAAGTCCAAGGGTAGCACCGCATTCTGACCGAACACCATCTGAAAGGGTGTGGCTTGGAGTACCGTTTTATAGGCCACTCGGTATGCCCAAACAGCATGGTGTAGCTGTTTGTCCCAATCAGAGCGTTTGTTGTTCACTAATTTCATCAGTACAGTGCACAGAATCTTGTTTGTGCTTTCGGCTTGCCCATTAGCTTGTGGGTGGTAGGGGGCAGACTTCTTATGAACTACCCAGAATTCATGGAGCAGATTTTCAATCACTTCATTCAAGAAGTGAGTGCCCCTATCACTTACTAGCTCTATAGGTAACCCGTATCTTGTGAATACATTCTCAAACAAGAATTTAGCATTGTCTGAGCATCGTTCTTTGTCGTAGCTTTTACCTCTACCCATTTGGTTGGATAGTCTGTGGCAACAATGATATACTCAGCATGGGAGCCCTTAGCTGGGGGATTAATAGGACCAACAAAGTCTATGCTGGTGCATGTCAATCATCAATTGAAGGATTATGAAGAAATGAAGTCACAAAGTCAAGAAGAGAACAATTTCAGAAGGATAAAGGAAGGACATATTCAGAAACCCAAAGATATGTACACATATGTATATTAGCTGACTTATACTTTTGTCTAGTCATAAACTTGTATATATTTATCTATAAATACTTTGGAAAATGTCGGGCAAATAGAGCAGAATGAGAATAGAGAATAGGAGGAGAGAAATGAGTAATAGAAAGTGTCATTAGACACATGAAATGTGAGTTGAACTTATCAACTTCACAAGTTGTAACCTTTCTGAGAAATCAAGAAAATCTTGCGCCCGATATTTTGCTGTTTGCTCCTTCTGTGTTTAATCTTTTGAGGAATCCTTTTGTACGAATCTAAGTCCACAGCTAATCTATCTATGGCTAGAATTTGAGAGGCTAATTGTGATCAGGTTGAGAGAATTTTGTTTAGGAACATTCATATGTGAGTATGCTCTGAGAGTCGTCAAAACAGGCGCAGATTTCATCTTCAGAGAAATGGTCATTGCTCAGTCCATAGTGTAAAGTTTTACACAAGTGAGGGCTCAAAATTTAAGTTGAAAGGTAAGCCATCTATGGCTAAAAGATCTTGATCAAACGGGATTTACTTTGGGAGAACCAGTGTTAAGAAGTTGCAGGTGTCAAAGTCGCCATGCAGAGAAGCTGTTTCAGACATAGGTAAAGTGTTTCACACATTTCTCAGTGTGTACTAAATCATTTGCAGAGATTTAACTTGGAAAAGTTGCGCAATATCAAGGCGAAGTGTTGTGTAAAGTTTTATCAAAAACTTTACAGGATTGATTAGTCAATGAGTGATTAATCTGCAGCAGACTTTTCTGAAGAAGTTGAATTTTCAGAATAATCAATTTTCTGATAAATTGGTGAATGATCTCTAAATTTGGTGGAGTCTAAAGTTGATCTTGATATAGAGGTGATCTAAATTCAAGGTTAACTTGTTCTTTTGGAGATTAACACTCTCCATCAGTGGTATCAGAGCAGGTGGTGTCAAAATTGAAGTGAAGAAGGCTCCGACTACTGCAGAAGTACAAATCTTTACATCTTGAAGGTGTAAAAGGATAAAGGTTGAAGAAAACTTGAAAGTAGACACATTGAAGCTATCAAAAGGATCAGAAGAAGCAATACTCGAAGCTAAGGTACATTTATTCCTTGTAAAGCCTAAAGTTTTGAGACTACAGGTGAAGCAAGAATGGGAGATAGTCTTCAAATTGAAAAGTTGGATAGAGAGAACTATCCTGCATGGTCTATGAGGATGGAAGCTCATCTAATGAGCAAAGATTTGATAGCCTACATTACAGGTGAAGAAGAGAAGCCTAAATTCAGAGATCCTAGTGTTCCAACTAGAGAGGAGCTTGCAGACTTGAAGAATTGGATGAAGAAAGATGCTCAAGCAAGGAGCATAATCTATATGGCAGTCAATGACTATTTGCTTCCTCACATTAGAGGACTTGAAAGTGCATGTGACATTTGGAATGCTTTCGAGGAGCATTTCCAAAACACAACCAAATCAAGGAAGGCTTCACTATGGGCAGAATTTACTACCTTCAAGAAGAAGGCCTCACAATCAATCTCTGATTATGTGACAAAGATGAAGGACATTGCAGATTCTCTAGGTGCAGTGGATGAAGATATTGAAGAAGACAAATTGGTAAGACAAATACTCACAGGGCTAAGAGGAGATGAGAAGTGGAAGCCTTTCATTTTATCTACAGAACTTTCATTAGATCATTTTACTCCTGATTTGAATCAATTGTTAGGTCATATGCTAACTTTTGAGAATGATATCAAAGGAGATGTCGATAAGAGTGCAGGCCATGCAATGTACTCTAAAGACAAGAAGAAACCTAACAAAGGGAAGCAACAATCAGGTGAAGAAGAAGGTAAGACTAATCATCTATCTCATGATTGTTGGCACAATAATCAGAATAATAATAATTATCAGAAGTTTAATCAAAGAGCAAGAGGTGGTAGATTCCAGAGAGGAAATTTCAGAGGTAGAGGTGGTAGGAATTCTTTTGGAAGAGGTGGAGGAAGAAGCTTCCAAAATCAATCCTATAATAACACCTACTGCAACTATGCATCAGATCAGAAGGAGGACTCGACTCTCATTATGAATACTTGTGAAACCTCACATGAGGACATGAGAGTGTTTTATATTGATTCAGGATGTAGTAATCATTTAAGTGGAAATATTGCTTTGATGACTGACCTAGATCATAATGCAATTAATCATACAGTTCAGACAGGTGATAATACAAAGCATAAGGTAAAGTCAATTGGTTCAGTCAAGGCTAAGGATGGGAGCACTCTTCTGAGTAAGGTACTTTATGTTCCCACAATCCCAAAGAATTTGATCAGTGTAGGTCAAATTGTGGAAAAAGGATATGAGGTAAGGTTCACCAATGATGGAGTCTATGTTGAAGATCCTAGTCAAGGGTATAAACAAATTGTTACAGGGAAGAAAGAAGGAAGCCTCTTCACATTGAAGGTACAAGGGAATGTTGGACATGCTATGTTCACATATGGAGAGCAAAAGGTGTCAGAATTGGATCTTTGGCACAAAAGACTTGGACACTTTAATGAAAGAGGTATTAAAGAAATGATTAACAATGATTCAGTGCTTGGATTGCCTAATATTGCAGGTCAACATATGACATACAGATGTGAGGCATGTCAATTAGGTAAGGCTCATAAGCAATCCTATTCCAAGCATGGGTTTATGTATTCAGAAAGACTTGAATTGGTGCATACAGATGTGTGGGGTCCTTCAAAGGACTTTAGTATAAATGGTTCAAGATATTATGTCATATATGTTGATGATGCTACCAGGTGGATCACAATTTATGTGATTAAAGAAAAGTCAGAAGTGTTTAATACATTTAAACACTATCATGCATATGCAGAAAGGATTACAGGTCAAAAATTGAAGAGACTAAGGTCAGATGGAGGGGGAGAGTATTTTTCAAATGAATTCAATGATTACTTGTGGAATGCAGGTATAAAGAGAGAAGTTACTTGCAGATACTCTCCTCAACAAAATGGGGTAGCAGAAAGAAGAAAGAGGACTCTTGTTGAGTTTGCAAGGTCCATGATGAAAGAAAAGAATTGTCCAAATTATTTGTGGGCAGAGGCTGTAAATACAGCTACATATTTGGTCAATAGATTGCCTTGTAAAGCTTTGCAAGGTATGACACCATATGAAGCTTGGTGGGGTAAGAAACCTACCTTGGATCATTGCAGAATATTTGGATGCTTGGCATATGCATATGTGCCATCTCAATTGAGGCATAAGTTAGAGCCTAAGGCAGAAAAGTATGTATTCATTGGTTATGATTATAAGCAAATGGGGTACAGGTTGTGGAGCCCATCCACAAAGCAATTCCTTGTTTCCAAGGATGTTACATTTGATGAACAAGGTACTTGGTATGCAGGTAAATATAATGTACATGCAGATGATGAAGAAGTAGTGGATCAAAGGAAAGGTAAAGCAAAGATTCAGTTACTTGATGAAAATGAAAATAATGAAGTACAGGTTGAAGTTGAAGAGAGGCCAAGGTTTGATCCAGAATATGATGAACCAGAGACTTCAAGAAGTGCAGAAGTTAGGAGGTCAACTAGGCACAAATGGCAACCTACAAGGTATAGCTATGATACCTCATTCTTGACTACTAAAGATTATGCTTATTTGATAAAAGCAGATGAAGATCCATCTACATATGATGAAGCCAAAGGCAAGAGAAATTGGGAAGAAGCCATGCAAGAGGAGTATGATGCATTGATAGAGAATCAGACTTGGGATTTGGTTCCTAAACCTAATAGCCAGAAAATCATTGGATGTAAGTGGGTTTATAAAACAAAAAGATTTGCAGATGGAAGTGTGTCTAGATACAAAGCTAGACTTGTTGTGAAAGGGTATGCACAGACATATGGAGTGGACTATGATGAGACTTATAGTCCTGTGGCAAAAATGACAACCATCAGAACCCTCATAGCAATTGCTGCTTGCAAAGGTTGGAAGTTGTCTCAATTAGATGTTAAAAATGCTTTTTTGAATGGTTATATTTCAGATGAAGTTTACATGGAGCAACCAGATGGATTCAAAGATCAAGTGAACCCAAATTATGTGTGTAAGCTCAAGAGAGCTTTGTATGGATTAAAGCAGGCCCCAAGGGCATGGAATTATAGGCTTGTAAAGTTCTTGAATGATCTTGGATTTCAAGCATCAAAGGTAGATAGTAGCTTGCTAGTCAAAGCAAGTGAAGATGGATTCATTTATGTTTGTATTTATGTTGATGACATAATACTTACAGGAATAGATGATAAAGGAATACAAATGATCAAGAAGCAGATGGAGAAAGAGTTCAAAATCAGTGATTTGGGGAACCTATCATTTTTCTTGGGAATGGAGATTTCTTATACTCAACATGGAGTATATGTGACCCAAGAAAGGTATCTTAAAAATTTGCTAACTAAATTTAAAATGGAAGATTGCAAGGTTGCACCTACACCTTTGGAAGTGAATCATAAATTGTCTAGATTTGGAGGAGAAGAATTCAGAGACATGAAGCTTTATCAAAGTTTGGTTGGTAGCTTGATTTATGCTACATTAACAAGGCCTGATTTGTCATATGCAGTTGGTGTGCTTTCACAATTTATGCATTGTCCTAGAAAGGAACATTGGATTGCAGGACAAAGAGTACTTAGGTACATCAAGGGCACACTCAGAGAAGGGTTGTACTATGGATTTACTTCTGATACAAGAGTGAAGATTTATAGTGATGCAGATTGGGCAGGTAATGTGGATGATAGAAGATCCACCCATGGATATTTGTGCTATGTAGGAGACAAATTGATTTCATGGTGTTCTAAGAAGCAACATACAGTTGCTTTTTCATCTACAGAAGCAGAATACAAAGGTATGGTGGAAGCTGCAAAGGAGGTATTATGGCTAAAGACACTTATGAAAGTTTTTGATGTAGTTCAAAGTACTCCTATTGTTTGTGGAGATCACAACATGAGTTCTTTATACTTGGCAGCTAATCCTTTGTTTCATGCTAGAACTAAGCATATTGAAATACAGTATCATTTTTTGAGAGAGAAGGTCATTGATAAGGAGATTGAAGTCATACACACTCCTACAAAAGATCAACTTGCAGATATGATGACAAAAAGTCTAGATGGACCAAAGCTACAAAGATTCAAGGATATGGCAGGAATCAAGAAGATAGAGAAGAACCTCAATTAATGATTGAGGGGGAGCTGTTGGTGCATGTCAATCATCAATTGAAGGATTATGAAGAAATGAAGTCACAAAGTCAAGAAGAGAACAGTTTCAGAAGGATAAAGGAAGGACATATTCAGAAACCCAAAGATATGTACACATATGTATATTAGCTGACTTATACTTTTGTCTAGTCATAAACTTGTATATATTTATCTATAAATACTTTGGAAAATGTCGGGCAAATAGAGCAGAATGAGAATAGAGAATAGGAGGAGAGAAATGAGTAATAGAAAGTGTCATTAGACACATGAAATGTGAGTTGAACTTATCAACTTCACAAGTTGTAACCTTTCTGAGAAATCAAGAAAATCTTGCGCCCGATATTTTGCTGTTTGCTCCTTCTGTGTTTAATCTTTTGAGGAATCCTTTTGTACGAATCTAAGTCCATAGCTAATCTATCTATGGCTAGAATTTGAGAGGCTAATTGTGATCAGGTTGAGAGAATTTTGTTTAGGAACATTCATATGTGAGTATGCTCTGAGAGTCGTCAAAACAGGCGCAGATTTCATCTTCAGAGAAATGGTCATTGCTCAGTCCATAGTGTAAAGTTTTACACAAGTGAGGGCTCAAAATTTAAGTTGAAAGGTAAGCCATCTATGGCTAAAAGATCTTGATCAAACGGGATTCACTTTGGGAGAACCAGTGTTAAGAAGTTGCAGGTGTCAAAGTCGCCATTGCAGAGAAGCTGTTTCAGACATAGGTAAAGTGTTTCACACATTTCTCAGTGTGTACTAAATCATTTGCAGAGATTTAACTTGGAAAAGTTGCGCAATATCAAGGCAAAGTGTTGTGTAAAGTTTTATCAAAAACTTTACAGGATTGATTAGTCAATGAGTGATTAATCTGCAGCAGACTTTTCTGAAGAAGTTGAATTTTCAGAATAATCAATTTTCTGATAAATTGGTGAATGATCTCTAAATTTGGTGGAGTCTAAAGTTGATCTTGATATAGAGGTGATCTAAATTCAAGGTTAACTTGTTCTTTTGGAGATTAACACTCTCCATCAGTCTATTCCCCACTTAGAGAATGCTCGTCCACCCATCATGGGTTTCAGTGGCATCTCATCTTTGCGTATAGGAGGCTGAGCTCGCTGACAGACGTCACACCTCTTCACATAGGTATGTGCATCCATGTGAAGGGTCGGCCACCACAAGCCTGCAAATAGAATCGCTTTAATCACTCGATCTGCTCCAAAGTGTCCTCCTGCTAAACCTTGGTGAGCAGTTTCCAAGATCTTTAAATATTCACTCTCATGAACACAAAGTCTTAGGTAACCATCTTTTCCACGCTTGTATAGATTATCACCAATGAGTGAGTAATCTAGGGCTTCTTGTTCTAGACTTCTTTGCCTCGTCATAGTCATGTCTGGAGGGAATGTTTTCGTCTTCAGGAAGGATACTAGGGGTTCACTCAAATCCGGCACTATGGACACTTGATAAAGAGTGGCATGTTCCACAGGTGGTTTAGTGCAGCAGATTGGGCATTCCTTACACAACTTCTGGACATCGGCTTCCATAGTCGGCCAATGCACTCCTAGTCTTCTCAGGGTCTGTAGGGTTCGTTGTTTTGAGTAGTGTTGCTCTAATGCCCCTACATGTGCTAATTGCAACCACTTAGCGTACTCGTCCTCTTCTACACAACAAGCCAAGATCCCTTGATCTGTGTGCTTGTACATACTTCCAGCCATGATGTGGTACTTTTGGGCTTTTACTACCTCTCTATCTTGTGTGGTTATTACTGGGTGGTTAGGCCCGTATGTCAATACTGGCACCAGTGGCTTAGCCCACTGAGGTACAACTTCCAGATTAAACAAGTAAGCATCAAGTCATCTGATACTCCTTGTGGGGCCTCTCCAGATGTGAGCCTAGAGAGATGGTCTGCTCTCAAATGAGTCCTGCCTTTCCTCACTACTACCTCAAAGTCATATTCCATTAGTAAGAGAAACCATCTTACTAATCTGCCTGTATTACACGGCTTGTTTACCAGGTACAGTAGAGCATGGTGATCAGTAAAAAATTTGAACTTATTTGCAAGCAAATAGTGTCTAAACTTTTTAATCACGTACACCATGCCTAATCCTTCTCGTTCGGTGGTTGTATAGTTCCGTTCAGCAGCATTCAATTGTCTACTAGCATAGGCAATAGGGAGATCCATATTACCTTCACCCGTAGGTTGTGCAAGTACGCATCCAATAGCATAATTGGAGGCATCCACATGAACATGGAATGGCTTGTTCCAATCTTGTGTGGTCAAGATTGGTGCTGAACACAATCTTCGTTTAAGCTCATTGAAGGAATTCTCACATTCGTCAGTCCATTCAAAGTTAGTCAACAATCCATACAGAGGCTTTGCTATGATGGCATACATGTGTATAAACCGTCGGTAATAACCACAATGCCCCATGAAAGCTTGTACTTCCTTGACATTCTTTGGCCTAGGTAACTCCGCTATGGCTCTCACTTTCTCTTCATCAGTGGATATGCCATTCTTTGACACTATGTGTCCTAGAATCTTGCCTTGCCTTACCATAAAAACGCACTTTTTGGGGTTCAGGTAGACCTGATATTCTCTACATTTGTCAAAGATTTGTCTGAGTTCAGGAATATGGGTTTGTCTAATGTTAGAATGAGCACAAAGATCATCAACATAGACTTCTAAGTTCTTCCTCAGGAACTCTTTAAATACATGGCACATCAGCCTCTGGAAGGTGGCTGGTGCATTGGTAAGCCCAAATGGCATTACTCTAAAGGAAAATATGCCCCATTCAGTGGCAAAAGCCGTCTTATGCTGATCTTTTGGAGCTATGGCTACTTGATTGTAGCCAGAGAACCCATCCAGGAAGTTGTACACTTCTTTGCCTGCTACCCTTTCTAATAGATGCTCAGTGATAGGAAGAGGATAACTGTCTCTAATCGTGGCGGCATTAACTTTTTTAAGGTTAATACACACACGCAGTTTTCCATTTTTCTTGGGCACCACTACAATGGGGGATACCCACTCAGTGTGCTCAATTTCATAGATGAATCCGGCTTCAACCAGTCTATCTATCTCCTCTTTCATCTTAGCAGCATAGTTATCGCTGTATGTGTAGGGCTTCTGCTTCGAGGGTCTAGCGTCTGAGGTCATGGGGATTGTATATGAACATATATCAGGGTCTACCCCTTTCAAGTCCTTATAACTCCAAGCAAATACATCTCAGTATTCTCTTAGCAAGGCTATTAGCTCTTGTTCTTCCTCTTCTGTCAGGTCATGACCTATGTATGTGCATCTTTCTTCTCCTTCCTCGATGGCTACAACTATTTTCTTGGTAGTTTCCTTGCTATCATAGGCTTCTCCTGCTTGTGCCTCACGTTTAGGCATTCTTATCATGACTCTCCTATCGTCTATCTCATATTTTTTAAAGTTTTCAGGGACCTCAAACAAGGATTCTTCTGCGTCCGGAGTGACTTCCTTCTTCTTTCTTTTCTTTCCTCCGCTCTTAGTAGCTACTTGTGTGGCTAACCTCACCTCATTTGTAAGCTCTCCATGCCTCTGGGGTTGAAATTCTACTTCATAGAAGTATTCTTCATTTGATGCAAAAGGTGGGTCCATAATGATTGACTCTAGATCGGAGTCACTCGCATCCTCAAATGCATCAGGGCTAGGTTCACATTCTTCTAAAACTGCATCTCCCATGATTGGCTCTATTGAAAAGACTGAAATGTCATAGCCATCCTCATCACAGTGAGGTGTCCACTGCTCTTCATTGATGGCTACATCCATTGTTGCTAGGATTTTTGCCCAACCATGGGGTTCAAATTCCTCATCAGGAAAGACTACAGGTGCATAGGCTGGGTCTTGAATTGACCTATGGTTTTCTTTTGCACCTACCTCTCTGGCTTTCTCTCTCTTCTCTTCTTCTACTACTACCTTACACATCCATAAGTGGGTGTCTTCATGCATCCACGAGGATCCGGATCCTATGGAATGCACAGACTCAGTCTCATCTTTGGCTCTATGGATGGGATTCCATTGAATAGGCGGTACGTCTCTATGAGAGTAATCCTTAAGATTGACTTTGGTTGTAACACCTAGATGTTGCAAATACAAGGAATTGGTTCCCCAATCCTGGACTACTTGCAATTGCTGCATAAATGGCCTTCCCAAAATCATCTCGTAGGCTTGGTTTTTGCTAAAGTCGCATATAGCAAAAGTATGCTCAAACTCAACCCCACGTGTAGTGAGAGTTATTCCTTCTAGCAATCCTAAGGGCCTTTCAATATGACCATCGGCCATCTGCAATTTCATTTTCGTTGGTCGGAGTGTTGGCTTGCCCCAACGCTTCTAAAGGGAAGTTGTAGCAATTGCAACTCCTACACCTGAGTCCAAAATTGCCTTGGTTGTGTAACCCTGATGGGTAACTGGGAGATAGGTATTTCCTTCTTCTCCTTCACTCATGTCTCCTATCTTATCCAATGGTAAGCACTTTTCTATGAGATCCTACTTGGGAGCGCGATTTCGCTATGTCTGGCACTTGTTTGGCTACATGTTTCCACTTCTAGCTTAACTTTGAGTAGCTCTTCTAAAGTGAGATTGCACTGCACTTTAGTGTTCTTTACTACCTCTGTATTCCTAGGTATGATAGAATCTTCATTTCTTATCATGACTGTGGGCGCTCTCAGACAAGTAGACTTGGTTTCCCATGGGCCTGTGAAATGTGGTAATTCTTGTAGAGAATTAGACTCAAAGTCTAATCTCTCTTGAGAGTGGGTGCTCTCATGCTCCTCATAAATGGATGGGGATGTCCTGTGGGATTTGATCGTGTGCATCATCCACAAGTTCAATGGGAGGAGGGACTTCACTTTCTTTAGCCCATTTGTCTTCTTGAATCTCTCGTAGTAATTCTGGTGTGAACCGATTCATAGAAGATGATGTGTCTGGCTCCGTAGAGTTAGGCACGTAGGCTTCCTGGGGAGGTAGGCTCACGTTCTCACTTGCCTTGCCCTTATTTTGAGAGGCGGGTTCCTTTCCTGATTGTGCAATTAGCCTCTCTATTCGTTCTAGCAGTCCATCAAAGTGTAACTGCGTCTTAGCTGAACTAGAGATGACTGGCTTCAAACATAGTCTGAGCCAATTCCACCATCTTAGCACAAATTTTGGTTCGTTCTAGCTCTAGTTCTGCTCTAGGGTAACACTTTTCATGATCAGTTACATTTGGCCCTTCTTGGATTCTGGCCTGATATGCTCTAAGCATCATGTTTAGGTCCTCGGGAGTGGGATCGGCTAGGACGGATCCTACTCTGGGTGGTGGGTGGGTTAAGGGTGGTGTATTGAAAGGTTGGGGAATGGAAGAAGATGGATTGGCGGGTAAAGGGAGAGGTGGTGAAGGGGTGGTGTGAGAGTGGTTTTGAGATGCGAGTTCACTTATCTTTGCTGTGGTTTCTCTCAAGCTTTCTTCAAGTTCGCTCATCTTTTTTGCCCATTGCCTTTTCATTCTTTCACAACTATCCTTCCAGGCTCTAGTCCTCTTTTTGGTTATGCTCTCTGTTTCACTCACCTCGGGGCTCTTTTCCTGACCAACACCTTGGTTTTGCTATAGTGCTTGGGCTCTTGTGATCACTTGCACAAGTGCAGTGGAAGTCACACTCCCTGTGGAGTCTACAACTAACCCAACAACATTGATAGGAGTGATTTTAGGCATGTTATTAGGGTTCTTTGGGCAATCTCGTAGGAGATGCTCTTTTCCGCAGTCTTGATAGAAACCCTGAATTGTTACTGGTTGGGGTTGTGTAGGGGTAGGCAATGGACAATCCCGTATAAGGTGATCTCCCTAACATCTGAAGCATGGTCCTCTAGGAAATGGGGGTCGTACCTGCCTAGGTTGAGGTCTAGAGTTGGGGTTTGTGTACATGACATTAGCATACTCAGGCTCCCCACTATTTTCACTTGGGTCCTCATAATAGTATGACTCGTTATGCTCGGGTGACTGCATGTAGTAAGCCTGTGGGCTATCAATATGTGTGGAGTCAAAACTATGGTCACTTGGATCACTGTCTGATAGCAATGGGGTGACTGGGACTATGGCTCTGTTCGGATTTTCTTTAGCAGATGCATATTTCACTGGGATCACATTGCTTGGAGCAGGGGGTTGCTGCACTAGGACTGGTTGAGGTCTCTGCTGCCCTTGATAAGGTGGTTGATAAGTTTGTTGTGGTCTGTTGTATTGTTGTGGTGGGTATTGATTCTAGTATCTACCCTGTTGTGGATATGGCTAAGGGTAATTTTGTCTAACAGTTTGTTTGTTATATGGGCAGTCTTGTGCAGTGTGGTTGGTGTACCTTCGCTCTATGGTGCAGTACTGGCTACTAGGATTCGCCTGGGGTTGGGCCATAATGGGACATACATTTGCCATATGGTCACCTCCACAAGTGTAGCACCGCTTAACTGGGGCAAATCTCGGAATTTGTTTGCTAGAGACACCTAGTTTTTGAGCTACCTTCTCTGCAAGTTCCTCAATGGATGTGGATTGACCAGTTGTGAGGCTACTAGAGCTATCAGAATCCTTATAGATTTTTGATAGTTCTAACTCCTCACCTAGATTGTCCTCAATGTCTATGCACATGCGCACGCACTCTTCTATCATTCTGGGGTCCTTCAGATACACATATGACCTGAGCTTGGTGCTCAACAATCCATCTAAGAACAAGGCCACTTGCTTGGCTGGTGTGGGTAACTCCGGCATCGGGCATCTCTCTAGGTATTGCCTAAACCGTCTTCCTGCTAGTCTGACCATCTCTTGAGGTGTTTGCTTGAAGCTATGAATTAGTGAGGAAGTGTTGTGCCTGATTCCACTCTTAGAAAACTCAATGATAAATGCCTCTAAGAGCTGGTCTATGTTTCTGAAATGCCTCTCGTTCAGTGGTTGGAACCACGTGAGGGCAGTGTTCCTAAGGGTTAGACCAAAAGCATTATACTATGTAAATAGGTCCTCTATCTATTCAGCTTTCAAGACTTGCCTAAACTCTGCCACATGGTCATAAGGGTCTCCATTGCCATCGAAGTAATTCTTCATGGACTTCACCACTTGAGTTGGCCTCAGGGTCCTAGTGTGTTCTCTCGGCCTTGGCAAAGAAAAATCTTCAGCATTTCTTTGGTTCCTTGGGTCTCTAAATCTCTCGGTTTCTTCTCTATCCGTCCCTGTTCTCCTTCTTTCTCTTCCCTGGGGGTTGGCAAAGCTTACTTCAGGTCTATCTCTACTTTTATCTCCTTGAGCTCCATGAGCCTGGGAGGTGCCAGCTCCTTGGTGACTGTAGGACATATTGGACCGTGGTTGGGGAAAAACAAATTCACCCTTCCATGTGTAGGCATGTCTGCCATGCTCGGTGACCATGAAGATCCTCTCTGATGTATTGTCTAGGTAAGTTACTTTGCCTGGGCTATCAGGGTCTTAAAACTCATGAGAGCACTTACCTCCTGAGGCTGGGCAGGTTTATACCTCCAAAAGGCCTCATTAGTTTCTCGATTTGAAAGCAAACCTATGCTTTTATTATCCTGTGGAATCCACTCTGGAGTCATGATTCTGGTCAAGACGGATTTACCACGGGGAGTTCTTGGCTCTCTCTCTAAATTCCCTTGCTCTATATCACCCATGTCGCTCTCTGCAATCACATTTCCAAACTCATTTGTTCTATCAGGAAGAGTGGTGACTACATATATAGTCCCCTCTTTATCTAGGTATGCTCCATTCTCAAACTTGACTACTAGGTGTTCTAGTCCATGGGGTTGATTGGGGTTCTTAATCTGGACCACAGATCTTCTCGGGCCATCTTCGTAGATGCGAGCACCTAGACGATTAGTCATGATGTATTCCAATTGAGTCTTGTAAGGTCCTTCTGGCTTTTCTAGATAAGCCAACCCTGAACTACCTCTTGGTCTCTCCATGTGATAGGACATTTCAGAATCACTTGTTTCTGATCGTGGGGTGTATGGGTAATCACTCAACTGTTGGGCCCAAGACCTAGCAGTGTGATTGACACTAGCTTCAGAATATCTGAGGCTTTGTCTGTCTCTGCCTAAGTGTCTACCTGACCTAAGGTTCATATGCCTGGTTTCTCTACCCCCTTGCTCCCAAGTACACTCTCGTTGCAGGTTATTTAACACCAATCACTTTGTTCTTTTTAGTCAATTATTTTGTTTATGATCTTGTCTGATATCACGTCGTCAGGAGTACTTAAATGAATTTCGCACTTGATAAGTGATCGATTCAAGTTTACTTTAGTCCCTTAGGGTTTTCGCACTTAAGCCCCACTTAATGCTTGCACTTAGTTGATTAATTCTCTTGGACTTGAATCATGCCTATCGTAGCCCTAATTAATCACCACACCTAAGTCGTGCTTAGCATAGGCTAGGAATTGACAAAGGAGGGTTGAGAGAACTTCCAACCTCAATTCTCTGGTTGCTCAGACTGCTGCACAAGCCCAGGAAGCCTTCTCCCAAGCTTGGTACTCACCCTTGGTAGCTTGCCTTGGAATGCCTTGCTTGCACACAATGTTCCTGCAAAAGTTCACAAGTCAATATGGCTCTATTACCACAAGGGATTGACTGACACACATCAACAATTACAGGTCCCCCTTGGAGTAACTCACTGTACCCCCCAAAATCTTATGACCACCTAGTCCCACCTAGTCCCACCTAGTCTCAACAAGCTTTCCAACGAGACCAAAATCTCATCAATCGGAGCTCGTATGGTGAAGTTATGACCATTCAGGCACCTAGGGGTCAAAACAGGCTCTCAGGGTTCAGGAAATTCCTCCCTGGTTTCTAGGTCTTTTGCCCACTTCTAAGGCTCTAATGTTATCCCAATGTGTGCAAAATTAGGCCTAGTTATACCTCAATTCACTCCATTAATTTGACTTTAAAATTTTATGCGTTAAGCCCATGTATCGCGATAGGTCGGGTCGAGGTGTCGCGATAGGTGGAGGTGTCGCGATAGGTCGGGGTGTCGCGATAGGTCGGGGTGTCGCGATAGGTCGGGGTGTCGCGATAGGTCGGGGTCGAGGTGTCGCGATAGGTCGAGGTGTCGCGATAGGTCGGGTCGAGGTGTCGCGATACTTGGGAGTGTCGTGATAGGTCGAGGTGTCGCGATACTTGGGGGTGTCGCGATAGGTCGGGGTGTCGCGATAGGTCGGGGTCGAGGTGTCGTGATACTTGGGGGTGTCGCGATAGGTCAGGGTGTCGTGATAGGTCGGGGTCGAGGTGTCGCGATAGGTCGGGTCGAGGTGTCGTGATACTTGGGAGTGTCGCGATAGGTCGAGGTGTCGCGATAGGTCGAGGTGTCGCGATAGGTCGAGGTGTTGCGATACTTGGGGGTGTCGCGATACTTGGGAGTGTCGCGATAGGTCGGGGTGTCGCGATACTTGGGAGTGTTGCAATAGGTCGGGGTCGAGGTGTCGCAATACTTGGGAGTGTCGCGATACCTCGGAGTGTCGCGATACCTGGAGGTGTCGTGATAGGTCGACATATGGTGAATTTTTCTATTCTGTCTAGTGATCCTAAGAGCTCTAGGGCTGCGCAGTGTCGTGGTGCACTCAGAATCGTGATTGGGGCAACTTTTCGGTGTGTCGTGATAGGTCGAGCTCGATGCCTCAGGGCTTGCGCTGATAGATTCCGTACCTGCTGAGCTTGTTGGAGATGATGATGGAGCTGAAACCTGCAAGAAACATGAAAAAAACACACACACAAGCAAGAACACACACTCGCTCTCACTCAAACTCGCACAAAGCAAATGAAGAAATGGTTTGGGAATGAGAGTATAAGGTGGAGAAGGAGATGAAGATGGAGATGGAGATGGAGAAAAATCAGAAATTTACCTACTACTTACCATTCCAACGCGTCCTCTCTACGTCTTACCATCACACGCTCGTCCTCAAAGCTCGTTCCCAGACATGAGGATGGTATGAAGACCTCGAGCAAGTGAAGGCACAAATATGTGAGTGAGAAGCACACAAACATGCACACACATACACACACACGCGCACACATGGCAAGAACAAAGAGAGTAAGACAATGGAATCACTTCTATTATAACCAAGTTCTCATACAAACTCAAAACTACAAGAAGCTACCCCCAAAAATGAGCTCTCTAGCTCTATTTATAGTTTTTGACTAGCTTTGGCCCTGTCCAGACCTAGTGTCCGGCCTAGTCAAAAATTAGGTTCCAGGGCTTATTTGAGGACTCAAATGAGGTCTAAAAATTATGAAAATTGGCAAGCAACTACTTCTAAGGCTCCCCAAGCTCGAGGACTCCTCGGCTTGTACAAAATGGAGCTACAAAAAGGTGAAATGATATTTACAAGGGTTTTTAGTGATGAGAATCACTTTTATCATGGTGTAAAGGTTTTTAGTGATGAGAATCACTTTTATCATGGCGTAAAGTTTGGAAAAAATTTAATGGTTGCGTTAGTGCTAGATCTGCATGTATGCTCATACTTGCTTCATCTGCCAACAACATACCTATGTAAAGAGATGTGATGTGTGCCAAAGAACTCAGTTTCCTACTCGTAGAGATGAAATGCCATTAAAACCCATGATGGGAGGACATGCATTTTCTAAGTGGGGTATAGACTTTGTAGGACCCATTAACCCCCCTGCAAAAGGTACACATGCTGAATACATTATTGTCGCGACAGATTATCTTACCAAATGGGTAGAGGCAAAGGCCACGAAAAAGAATGATGCACACACGACTGCAAAATTCTTATTTGAAAATGTCTTTACAAGATACGGATTGCCTATAGAGTTAGTGAGTGATCAAGGAACTCACTTTCTAAACCAAGTCATTGAATATTTGTTACAGGATTTTATGGTGATTCACAAGAAATCCGCACCATATCATCCTCAGGCCAATGGTCAAGCTAAAAGCACTAACAAGATCCTATGTAACGTACTGACAAAACTGGTGAACAACAAACGTTCAGATTGGGACAAACAATTACACCACACTATTTGGGCATATCGAGTGGCCTACAAGACCGTACTCAATGCAAATCCCTTTCAGATGGTTTTTGGTCAGAATGTTGTGCTTCCTTTGGAATTCTTGATACCGACCCTTAAGGTTGCACATGAACATCAGTGGACCGGCCATGAATTATCAGCAAGAATAATGGACTTGGAATGATTAGGAGAAACCACGCTGAAAGCAGCAACAGGAATGTATGCGGCAAAGAAACGACAGAAAGCATATTTTGATGCACATGTGAAAGATAAAGGCTTGAAAGAAGGAGATTTAGTTCTAGTATATACGTTGAAAGCAACACGCACGGAAATTAGAGAAGCGAGGTTATGGACCTATGATCATTAACAGACTCTCGACGAGTGGAGCAGTACAATTAGCCACCTTAGAAGGAGACATAATGCCTAATTACATTAGTGACTGTAGAGTCAAGTTATATCAGGAACCTCTTACTGAGGATATGCTCAGACGACTCACATTGGCAAAGAAGCGTATGGAGGAAGAAAATAGAATACACACAAAAGCTCAGGTAGAAGCCATAGAACGTATTAAGCGCATGAAGCTAAGAAGACAAGGACTAGGGAGAGAACATTATAACCATCTGGAAACATCACCCAGATATCCCATGGCCATGTGTCAAGTAAAGTCAACCACTCATCCTAGCATAGTGGACAGGAGACCATTCATTACAATCAGGCTAGAGCACAGCAACCCTTGCCAAGAGCTCAGGGCTTTAATTGACTCAGGTGCTGCGACTAGTGCGATTAGATGGTCCCACTATAAGGATTGAGGAATAGAAATGCGGCCAATTGAGGCATACCTCATAGGGCTAGGAGGCATGGAAACCCCTTGCATGGGTGAGGTGGACCTTCCTATCCTCATTAACGAAGTGATTATGACAGTAAAGCTACTAGTGTGCCATGATGACGACCTGATAGAACCCCTTGGCCAAGATTGGCTATACGATCACTCAATGGACCTAAATCTTAGACAAGGCTCCTTACAGATGGGAACCTTAGATCAGAAGCGAGTGATACCGCTTGACTTCCCTAACGGCATTCCGACTGAGGTTTGTAACCCTAGACCCTATGAAAAACATGCGATGGAAGACCGGAAGATCTTTGGTCAGATCAGTCACGTTACGTCTACACCAACCCACGCGGGCTTGGCGATGGACAATTGTCAATCAGAAGGACGTCAGGAGATTTTCCCTTGGGCTTCCTGCAAATTAGAAGGGACAACCACCCAACCGCTTGGTCAAATGGGCACCATCAGCTGTCAAATGGGCACAATCAACAGACAGATGGGGACGATTGCAGGTCAGGTGGACTTCATCAACGTCCACATGGGCAAAACACCCTACGGTGCCCATCCTTCCACACTTACTGCGGACTAGCCTAGATCTGTGGTACAGAATGCCTCATCTCCTAGTGGGCAAGTTTTGCAAGTGTTGGACCTCCCTTCTTTTCCAAAGCAGACTGTCCATCCGACCTCTCAACCTCAACCACAAAGGAGTCAACCACGACGAAGGAACCCAGACCGACAACAACATCAGACGACACAAAGAGAAAAGCAGTGTGAGTATCACAAAGCAAGAGGAACAAGACAAATATGGGTGCCAAAAGGACAGAGCGCACCACCAAATTTCAACAATGCAGACAACGATAAGAAGAAGTCCAGGCAGAAGCAGAATTAGTATCCAACATCTCCTCGACCTTCTTCGACCTCGACAAACATTCAACAAATCTAGATCGCCAAGTACCTAACGAATCGACCCACACCCACGCAGATTTGGGTACCCAAATAGTGTATTATAGCTCAACCCTCAAGCCATGTAATATACACCCCTCGGACACCTTTTCAACCCTCCATACCACCAAATCCGATATCATCTTTTGTCCCTCCGTAGAGACTTATCACCCGATCACAAATTCTTAGGAAGTGGATACCGAAACGTATCCAGAAGTCTTCTCCTAACCCAGTGTCTAACATAACTCCCACCCCGACTAATCTACAACCTTGTAATAACTCATTCATGACTGAACCTTGTAAAAATCCATGCACTATAACCCAACATCATCTGTAATAACACCACATCAAGAAATGTATGTATCATCTGAAAGCATGTAGGTGTCTAGAGACTTGCATTAGCTCTGCAAAAATCATTGCATCAATCACTTCACAGTGCTTGGCTACACGGGTTACACATCCGTTATGGAAAGGGATTGCGGTCTCAATTTAATGGGATCATAATTAATTTCCGTGATAATGTGCTAATCTTTTGTAGTAGATCTTTTCCATTAGGACGTCAATCATCATGTAAACCGAAGAAGGACCATCAGAAGCAGGCCCCAGCGCACCTATCGGTATTTTACTCATAAAGTCCCATCCTACGGCTCCATCGCCAGAATTTCAAGGTTTCCCAGGACCCATGCCTATTGACGATCCTCCTCGAGGCTATACTTAGAAGATTCATCGCAATTCTCACTGGTTTCAAGGGCTGGCAGGACCATTGGCGGATGTTGAGTTTATATTTGAGTCTAATTTGACTTTTGATGACCATACTTGGGGCAAATATCAGTTTTTCTCAAGAGAGTTCAAAGGACTACAGAACACACAAGACTTAACACATGTTTGGGAAAGAGCCAGCTTCACGGAGTATTTCAGTGATCCTTTGCCTAAACCTGACTTCTACAGATGCTATTACTTAATCACCACTTTGATAGCTTCGGAGAACAAGGATCTGCCCGGAACTTTTATTTTTCCATCTTTAGTGAACGGTCCACCATATAAAAGATTTTATCTTTCTAAAGATTTGATTCGAGCTACCATCAAGATTCATGGAACCCACACGCCCACAGAGCGAGAGAGGTTAGTTCCAGACCCTATGAAACGTGGGGACGTTACTAAGTTGGAAGAGATTTCGGCAATCACACCTGAGCTTTCAAATCCACTGCGGATATGTATGCAGCATTTTGCTTTCCCCGCTCAAGACAGATTCACAATGCCACACAAACGAATATGGTTCGGTTTGTATCTATCTTGTATTGGACCCTAGACAATTGATCTAGCTAGCTGGATCATTGATCAGATGTATTTAGCACAACACAGATGGGAACAAAAGAAGGTCATCAATGGATGTTGCACCCTCATGCGCATTGTATATATGTGTTTGGCCTACGATTTACCTATCAAGCAAGCAATGACAAGCGAAGAGCTGAAGGCATTCAAAGGGACATCGAAGAAAGCTAGGAAGCCTAGCAGAGGACGAGCAGGAAAACGCATGAGAGGTACCATCCCATGCCTTCAGGTGCCAGGATCACCCTCACCACAACCCTCTCCGGAACAGTCTCCAACAGAAGCCCCTGTTCAACCCATTCGCATAAGGTTATCAAGATCAGTTACAACGGAGGTCACCACCAGCACAGTCGCTTCTCAAGTAGCCAGTGTCCCAGGACCTACCACCACAACAGCAGAAGTTCCCACCACTATTGGTGCGGAAGCTTTCTCTTTTCCGATACCCCATTTAGAAGCAGAACAAGCAGACACCACATTTGATTTTGAGATGCAGGACGTATTTTCAAATGAATTTCAGTTTTCAGAAGGCCAGATTTTCTCTCAAGAATATGAAAGGCCCAGCTACCCTACCATGCCCCGAGACCAACCACAAGGACAAGTAGTGTCTAGTTCTAAGGGAGAAAGAACAGAAACCGACAAAGATGAAGGTGATGACGAAGCCAGCCAGGGAACTCATGAATCCCAAGAACATGTGCAAACAGACGAACAAGGACAACAAACCAACACCCAAGGTGATACAAGCATACATGAAGAGGAAACCTTCGAAGCAGCAGCTTATACATTGGCCATCAAAAGTTATACCGTACTATGGAAAAGGTTTGGGCGCGTAAGAATTTGACTGAAGAAGAAAGCCAAACACTCATCGAACAGGAACTCATCTCGGGCGGGTTCGAAGAGGTATATATCAGAGGTTTCAGAGAGCTTGTCAAATCAGTTAGACCCATTGAAGCCTTAAGGTATTTGCAGAGAAAACCGCTATCGCAGTATGACCTGTGAAGAGATGGATAGGTATGTGCTTGAAGATGAAGAGGCGTTGCAAAATCCTTGATCTACACCAGCCAATTGAACTCCATGAGTATATGGTGGGCCCTTTTATCTTTCCAATGGATGTATTAGACACCCTATGTACCTTGGAATATCACTCTCAAAAAGATAGATCAAAACAGATAAGTTGGAGTTAGCTCAGAGGTGAAAACTTGCTATTCTTGGTTCATACACCTGTCCAGTGTTTTAAATAATTCTCATCAAAAATAATAAACCACACACTGAGAATGAGTTTTAACAAGTGATGACATCATCCCGATTTTCATGGGCTGCTACAGTTTGAGACCAGTGAGCAGAAAAATCAACATAACTCAACATGTAGGACTTCAATGATTATGCAAATTTGTATGGTTATACTAGACTGTAAGTTGAATCCAACAAGCTTTAAATCACTGAATTTGGATAAGTAACCACTGAGAAATGGCTCTCACAAGATGAGTGAAAAAGTCAGGTACCTGACAGAGAAGTGAAGATGAACATACCCTTTTGACTTCAAATGAACATAACTGAAGATTGCAACATCCAAATGACATGAAAATTTGTGAGCATATAGTAGACTTATAGAGCTAACTTTAACAAGTTAAATCACTGAAAATGATGCACCAAGCTCAGAGAAAACATCTCTGCAAGCTGACTGAGAAAAACTGAGAGTAATGGCAGTGAGTAGTACACTTCACAAGAACATGGAAAGATGAACTCAAATAATCATGAAAATGAAAGTATATTGCTTGTACAATACAATGACTTACTGATACATATGTGTGCCTTGTAATCACACCTTGATATGGCATAAAGCTCAGCTCTTGGAGGTCTTCACATAGGTCTCTCTAACCACGACTAAAACTGCCATCTATTTATAGTTGAGTTTGGGAGGCTAACTTCCCTCAATCACTCTCCAATCAATCAGTGATTGATTTGATTCTCTACCTACCACAAATCACAAATTCGTGGCTCCTCTTTCCATTCTTGATCATGTGGACTCAACCACTTAAGATTCTCTTACTTTTACATTAAGTAAACTCTTCAAAAAATTACAAGAGGTAGTTCACAAGTGAACTTTACATAGTCTTCTTTTTAAAGCTTCTTCTAAGACTTTGTGGGACTCAAGCCAATACTTAGGCTTGTCATAGACTTGCTCCAACAGCTCCTCCTCAAGCCAAGTATGCTTGAGGTCTTCAATCTTCCAAGATTACCTACAAACCTATCATAGCCTTGAATTTGCAAAGCTTTGTACCATCCAATGCTTTGGTTAGAATATCTGCACATTGTTGATGAGTAGACACATATGATATTTGAATCTCTTTGCTTAGAACCTTCTCTCGTACATAGTGATAATGAACTTCAATATGTTTAGTCCTTGCATGAAAAATAGGATTAGCAGCCAAATGAATAGAACTCATATTGTCACCAAAAATAGTTGGAGTTCCAAACTCCAATCCAAGATCTTTGAATAATGTCTTCATCCACATAGCTTCTTGTGTAGCTATGGCAAGACCTCTATATTCAGCTTCAGTAGAAGAGAGAGCAACTATGGGTTGCTTCTTGGATGACCATGAAATAAGCTTTGAACCTGCAAAGGTAAGATAACCTGAAGTGCTCCTTCTATCTTCCTTGGAGCCAGCCCAATCTGCATTAGAAAATAGCTTCAAACCTAAATCAGATACATAAGGATAATAAAGTCCTTCATTTATGGTTCCTTTGAGATACTTGAGAATCCTTTTGGAAGCATCAATATGTGGTTTCCTTGGTGTGTGCATAAATTGGCTTAGCACACTCACACTGTAACATATATCTACTCTTGTCAATGTGGCATAGTTGAGACTACCCACTAGACTTTGATATGATGTGATGTCCTCTATGAGTTCACCTTCATGTGAGCTCAATTTGTGATTGACCTCCATTGGAGTACCTGCAATCTTACAATCTTGCATCTTGAATTTTTCCAACATGTCCTTAATGTACTTTCTTTGAGTGAGAAACAAACCATGATCTTTGTAGACAACTTCCAAACCTAGGAAGTAGGTAAGTGAACCCAAATCACTTATCTTGAACTCTTCTCTCATCTGATCTTTGATCTTCTTCATACCATCTGCATCATTTCCTGTCAATATAATATCATCTACATATACACATTGGTAGATGACCTCGGAATTACTCTTTTTAATAAAGAGTGAAGGATCTGCCTTGCTTGGTTGAAAGCCTTTGTCCTGCAAGAATGAAACAAGCATGAAATTCCAAGCTCTTGGAGCTTGTTTGAGACCATACGATGCTTTGTTAAGTTTACACACATAATCAGGATAAACTTGATTCTCAAAACCAGGTGGTTGTGCCATATATACCTCTTCTGTTATCCAACCATTCAAGAATGCATTCTTTACATCTAGTTGAAGTATCTTCCAATTCTTGGAAGAGGCAATACTAAGCAAAACCCTAATAGTAGGCATCTTTGCCACAGGAGACAGAGTCTCCTCATAATCAATTCCCTGAGTTTGTGCAAAGCCTTTTGCCACCAGCCTTGCCTTATACCTGTTAATTGAACCATCAGAATTCTTCTTGAGTTTATAGACCCATCTTGAGCCTATTACCTTCATGGATGAAGTCTTGGGCACCAAATCCCAAGTGTTGTTTTCCTCAAGTGCTTCAATCTCTTCCTTCATTGCATGCTTCCATTCTGTTTTTGCTTTGGCCTCTTCGAATGATGATGGCTCCTCTTGGTTTATGTCCTGTGCTATGTAGATAGAATGTTTAGTTACTAATGAGGTGTCAAACCCATACCTTTCTGGTTTTTTTCTTTTCCCTCATAGATCTTCTTAGGACATGATGTGATGATTCTGCCTCATGTCCAAGTTCCTGCAATTTTGTTTTACCTTTAGACTTCCATGCTTTGATCTTTTCCATGTGAGATTCTTCATCATCCTCCGAGGTGTCTTGTTCTTCAATCTTTGATTGTTCTCTACCAAGCTTTGGAAAATTTTCTTCAAGATCATATGGTAAATTGATCTTCCTGCATGAATCTTCATACCATGAATTGTTCTCATCAAAAACTACATCTCTGCTTACCAAGAATCCTTTGTTGGTAGGGTTGTATAACCTGTAGCCCTTTTGATTGTTGTCATATCCAATAAATACACACCTTTCTGCCTTTGGATCCATCTTGCCTCTAACCTGTGAAGGAACATGAGCAAAAGCAATACATCCAAAAATTTTACAATGATCTAAGCTTGGTCTTCTTCCATTCCAAGCCTCATATGGAGTCATGCCATGAAGGGATTTTGAAGGCAACCTGTTAATCAAGTAAGTGGCTGTAGATACAGCCTCAGCCCATAAGTAATTAGGTAAATGCTTTTCATTTAACATAGACCTTGCAGCTTCAACAATTGTCCTATTCCTCCTTTCTGCCACTCCATTTTGCTCAGGAGTGTACCTTGTAGTTACATCTCTTTTGATTCCTCTTTCTTGAAGAAAAGAATCAAAATCATGGGAGAAGTATTCTCCCCCTCCATCTGACCTTAGCCTTTTTAGTGATTTACCTATTTGATTCTCCACAAGAGCCAAATATCTTCTGAAACATGAAAAAACTTCATCTTTGTGTTTCATAAAGAATAGGATAGTCCATCTACTGCAATCATCAATAAAGGAAACATAATACCTTGATCAAGATATTGAAGCTTCCTTGCTAGGTCCCCATACATCTGTATGAACCAACTCCAAGAGATCTCCATGCATATAACCTTTCTTCATGAATGGTAACCTGTGAGACTTTCCAAATTGGCATGCACTACACTTATAAATCATATGTTGTTTTGACAAATTAGGGAGTCCAAGTACACTTTGGTCCCTGCAAATTTGCTTTAATGACCTTTCACCAATATGTGCTAACCTTTTGTGCCATACTTCCAATTCTGTGAGTGTCTGACTACCATAATTAAAGAGAGCAATGTTTCTAGTGTCCTGTAATTCAAATGTGAACAATCTACCTGTCTTTTCACCTTTTGCAATTCTTCTGAATCCTTGACTTGGATCTTCAACAAATGCTCCTGCTTTTGTGAACCTGACTTGCAACCCTTTCTCTACTATCTGCCCAACACTTATCAAATTCTTTGTAATGGTAGGGACATAGAGTACCTTAATGAGTAGATTGATGTTTCCATCAGGTGCTTTGACATTGCCTATTTTCTCCACAGGATGTTTTGTATCATCTCCTGTTTGTACCTCATGCTTATTCCTTGGATCTTCTAAATCTGATAGGAGTGCCACATTTCCTGCCACATGATTTGAACAACCTGAATCTATGTAGAAAACATGCTCATCAGATTTACCTTGTGGCATAGCCATGTTCATGATCAATAATGAATCCTCTTTCTTTGAGTCTTCTGTGTAGTTATTGTAGTCTCTCCTTCCTTTGTAGCCTCCTTGATAGTTTGAATGATTGTAGTTGTTGTAGTTGCCATGGTAGTTGTTGAACCTTCCTCTTGAGTAGCCATAACTTCCTCTATTGTATCCTCTACCTCTTTGATTCCTGGAATTCCTAAAGCAATTTTCAGTTGTATGATTAGTTAGTCCACAAATAGAACATGGGTTGGAGTCTTGGGATCTCCCCCTGCCTTGTCTACCTCCTCTTCCTCTACCTCTGCCATGTCTTCCTCTACCTGCATAGTTAGCTTGATATGTACCTGCTTCATCATCCACTTTCTTTGCCTTTCCTTTGTTATCTTTAGACTTGCTTTTATCCGTGTATAAAGCTGAAGATTGATTACCTTTAGAGCTTTCTCCATTTTTTATAAGCTTTGCCTCTTGAGTAAGTAGTTGTCCAATGAGTGTGTTGAAATTAGGTACATGCATGTCCATGTACAAATCCATAGCTGTGGTGAATGCTTCCCACTTGTCATCTGCCTTCAAGCCATTGATGACCTACCTTACAATTTGCTCTTCATCTATTACCTCTCCAATGCTTCCCAACTGATCCGCTATGTCCTTGAGCTTTGTGACAAAATCAGTCACATTTTGTTTGGGAGCCTTCTTGAGAGTTGTGAAATCCAGCCATAGTTGATGCTTCCTAGCTTTAGTACTTGAAGAAAAGAAAGCTTCAAGTGCATCCCACACTTCCTGAGATGTCTTACAACTTCTAATGTGAGGCAACAAAAAATCTGAGATAGAGTTGAGGAGATAAGACCTTGCAAGTGCATCCTTGGAGCACCATGTGCTCAATCTTTCTTGCTCTTCTTGTGTTGGTTGACTTTTGTTCCTGAAACTTGGCATAACTTCATCTCCAGCCACATAACCATATAAACTTCTACCTTGGGGATAGGCTTCCATTCTTAATGACCAAGCTGAGTAGTTACCTCTGTCTAATTTGTCAATTGATGAAGGAAATCCATCTGCCATGTTGTCCAACCTTGCTCTGATACCACTGTGAAGAGATGGATAGGTATGTGCTTGAAGATGAAGAGGCGTTGCAAAATCCTTGATCTACACCAGCCAATTGAACTCCAGGAGTATATGGTGGGCCCTTTTATCTTGCCAATGGATGTATTAGACACCCTATGTACCTTGGAAGATCACTCTCAAAAAGATAGATCAAAACAGATAAGTTGGAGTTAGCTCAGAGGTGAAAACTTGTTATTCTTGGTTCATACACCTGTCCAGTGTTTTACATAATTCTCTGAGCACAGCAGCAATTAGCTTAATTCCTCTTGGTAAAATATAGGTAGCTTAACGATCTAACTTTCAAGAGTAATCTCATCAAAAATAATAAACCACACACTGAGAATGAGTTTTAACAAGTGATGACATCATCCCGATTTTCACGGGCTGCTACAGTTTGAGACCAGTGAGCAAAAAAATCAACATAACTCAACATGTAGGAATTCAATGATTATGAAAATTTTTATGATTATACTAGACTGTAAGCTGAATCCAACAAGCTTTAAAATCACTGAATTTGGATAAGTAACCATTGAGAAATGGCTCTGACAAGATGAGTGAAAAAGTCGGGTACCTGACAGAGAAGTGAAGATGAACAGACCCTGTTGACTTCAAATGAACATAACTGAAGATTGCAACATCCAAATGACATGAAAATTTGTGAGCATATAGTAGACTTATAGAGCTAACTTTACCAAGTTAAATCACTGAAAATGATGCACCAAGCTCAGAGAAAACATCTCTGCAAGCTGACTGAGAAAAACTGAGAGTAATGGCAGTGAGTAGTACACTTCACAAGAACATGGAAAGATGAACTCAAATAATCATGAAAATGAAAGTATATTGCTTGTACAATACAATGACTTACTGATACATATGTGTGCCTTGTAATCACACCTTGATATGGCATAAAGCTCAGCTCTTGGAGGTCTTCACATAGGTCTCTCTAACCACGACTAAAACTGCCATCTATTTATAGTTGAGTTTGGGAGGCTAACTTCCCTCAATTACTCTCCAATCAATCAGTGATTGATTTGATTCTCTACCTACCACAAATCACAAATTCGTGGCTCCTCTTTCCATTCTTGATCATGTGGACTCAACCACTTAAGATTCTCTTACTTTTACATTAAGTAAACTCTTCAAAAAATTACAAGAGGTAGTTCACAAGTGAACTTTACATAGTCTTCTTTTTAAAGCTTCTTCTAAGACTTTGTGGGACTCAAGCCAATACTTAGGCTTGTCATAGACTTGCTCCAACATGACCCCCACAAAATCCGCTTACTAACCAAACCTGGTGAATATATTCGTGTACCCACCGGCGGACAATCTTCAGATTAGGCTAGGGAAGCACGTCTCGTCTCCGAAAGTTCATTGGCAGAGGACACCATTATCGTCGACTCCCCACCCCGTGCTACCACTGTACATACCACCACAGTTACCGAAGTACCTGTCACCCCAACTGCTCCTCCTTCACCTCCCATCCATCCAGCCTCCCCCATACACCCTCCTTCTCCTAGAACAACATCCTCCTTCTCCGATGGAGTAGCAGAAGTCGTCCTTACTCCCATTCATCCCATAATTCCTGCACCCACTCAACCTAGTCTGCCCCCTAACACATCCACCTTTCTATCCAACCCAATTTTCCATCCATCTTTCCCATCCTTCCCCACACCTCCAAGACAACTCTTCCCATTCCCACCTCCATTAACCTTCTCCCCAGTCTCACCTCCCCGACCCACCGTAACTCCTCTTTCCCCTTTCCACCAAGCCGTCCAAGACAACCCCTCTCTAAATTACTCATCCACCTTTGTAAATCCTGTATTTACACCCACATACTTACCCACGATCACACCACTATTCACAGTCACTGCACTCGACACCACATCCAACGATATGGATATATCACCCCCCACTGCACCTCCACTCACTTCATTTGTGACACCACAATATTTAAGCACACCACAATTTTCCACAATCACCAGAGCATCCACCTTCCCACCCCCATTCCCCATTCCCTTTGCATCTACACCTACTGCATCTTCACTTAGCACACCATTAATATTATCATCCACTGTAGATAATGCATTTCGACAAATGTTCTCGTGTATGACGCAAGCAAGAGATGAGTTCACATCTCTTGGAAATAATTATCAGCAACTGCAGAGGACAACCAATGGCTTAGAGTCGCAGCTTAATCCATTGTCGATTGAGAATGCCTCATTGAATACTCGATACCAAGGATTACGTGAGGCATACCACAAACTGGAAGTAGAAAGTGAAGAGAAAGCCAAAGAGGCCACTACTGATCTTGACAATTTGTTAAGGGCCCAGACAGTTCGCAATGCGACGCTTACACGAAACATGGGCTCACTCAGAAGACATCTAGTAGCAGCAAAGGAAGAGAACCAACGCTTATAGGATCAGAACAGAGAAAATTTAGAAGCTGCTCTCGATCATCCAGACCAACCATTAAGTCCTAGCCGGTTCAAAGCAGTGCCCTCCGAATCAATGAAAATGTTGCTCGATGATCACATCAGATTGCTCGATGAATACGATCGAATGAACGAAGAATATCAGAAGCTGAAAGATGATCATAAGCTACTCCAGCTCAGAGCACCTGCAACACAAGGACTACCAGCAACACAAGGATTACCAGCTCCTGCGGACCCTTCTCCTGACATCTTAGAGGAACTCAACGCATTACGGGCCCAGGTATCAAATCTTGAATCACGAATCACAGTCTATGAAGCACCCCCAAGACCAGACTCCCCGCTGGACCTCCCAGCCGATGAAGAAATTGTTACCATACCGGTGGAAGAAACCTTTGAAGAGGCATATGAACCCCAACCCATCCCAGGCAGACGCGTCACGGCTGAAGGCTAGATGACTTATGAACTTCCAACCCCCGCATGGATGAAGACAATTGAAGAGCTTGGAACCACCCACTCAGCACGAGTAGAGGCGCAGCTACACGCAATGGTAATGATTGAGGAAAGACCCTACTTCGCTCATTTGGCCCCTCGTCAATACATATCAAGGCATGAGCTACAATATAAACCATATTTCATGTTAATGGTCGAATATCAGTTGGCCATAGAGAAAGAAACAGGCAAGAAACCATCTCATGCTACTCAGTTTGAGCCTGATGATTTGCCATTGGATGCGCAAAAAGGCAAGATTTATCAACCAGATTGGCGTAAAGATCTTTTACAAGAATATCCTGAGATGATGAGTACATGGGTAAAGGCACCACTACATTTAAAGTAAAACCCATGTTGGGGACCAGTGCCACGTCGCCGCTCCTGGATAGCATTTGCTATTAAAGTACAAAACAACAAGTAGTGCCAGGATTGGTTAAATTACCCATACTTCAAGCCACCCACAGAACTACCAACAATGGGATATATGATGGCCACGATTCGTCACTGGCTCCCTTGCTTAAAACACATGGACGATATAGCAGCACACATGACTGTCAAAATATTTGACATGATGCAAATGGTTTTTAAAGTCTTCAGACGCGTCAAGGCACCTCATGTAAACACCCCGGGCTTCGAGCATGGCAATCTAGACCTTGCATATGATATGAGTACAACGCCATCGCTACGGGTGTGTTATGCATGGCATTGCAGAATCAAATATTTACCGGCCTGCTACAAGCAGACTTTCGAAGAAATGTTCACAACCGGATTCTCGGAATACCATTTAGAAGTGTTCATCAGCAGGCCTACACACCTCTTGCACTTATTTGCCTGTGAACAGATGGTATATTCCACACATTATCGACTCCCACCACCCGATGAACCACAACCAATTGATTGGGAGAAACTCGAGGCAGATTTGGCCCGAGGCATTCGAGTATCAGAACACACCCTCGCTCAGGAACTACTCCAAAATTACATCCGACGGACCGCACAACAAGGTTTTGTCGAGGACGACAGAAGCGAGAGGGAGGGGGGTGTTGGTAGTAGCCAAAGGCATAGAAGACGCGGAAGCATGTAAAGATAGAGCAGGGAGTCAGTCGGATCTTTTTTCAAAGAATTATGTTTTAAAATGCTTTTCAAAAACCTCCAACAGTGATTTTTATCACTATTGTAACATATGTAACATAGAAAAACCCCTTTTTGTAATCCATAGCTCCATTTTGTGCAAGCTGAGGAGTCCTCGAGCTTGAGGAGCTTAGGTAGAATGAGCGTATCAATTTTGGTTATTTTTAGACACCGTTTACCCTTTCAAATAGCACCTAGGACCTATTTTTTAACTATGCCGGTCACTAGATGTGAAACCGGTCAAAACTAGTCTAGAATCTATAAAAAGAGCTAGAGAGCTCATTTTTGGGGGTTAGCTTGTTTGAGAAGAGAAGAGATTAGAGCTATTTTGAGCTTGTAAGAGTGTTCTTGAGCAGTAGAGTTGATTTCTCACCTTCCATTGTGTCTTGCTTGTCTCTTCGTAGTGTGTGTGTGTATGTGTGTGTGCGTTTCTATGCTTCTCACCTTCACTCTCACTTCATCTCACATTCACGATCTTCATATCACTCCTATCTCTTCCACGGATTGACATTAAGGAGGTGGAGCTTCTTAATGTGGTTCTCACCATTGTGCTAGAGCAACAAATGTGCAGACATGTTGACTAAAGCACTTGATGGTACAAAGTTAAGTAGATTCAAGTTGATGATTGGATTGCAGGAAATCAAGGACAATTGAAGACTTATTTGGAGGCCAAGCATGTTAGGCTTGAGGGGGAGCTGTTGGTGCCTTTTACCCAAGCCTACATGCTTGATATGCTTGATATTATCCTCATTTGTAAGTCACATGTGTAGTCATGTGAACACCTCTTGTAAAAAAGTTCATTTTTTATCTCTTGTAATTGAAAAAAGAAAAAGGAAAAGGATGGCTTACCTCATCCATGATGTAAAAGCAATTTCGTGGCTCTAACTACCTAAAACCACGAATTTTTGAGCTGAGGGAATATCTCCTAACTTTGGGGATCACTTTTAGGTGGAGCCATTCGAATTCGAATTCAAAACTCCCTCCAAGAATAGCTATAAAAAGAGAAAGAAGGAAGAGGCGATTAGCAAGCCTTGTACGTGACCACTCATGTCAATTTGTAGAGATAGAAGAGCTTAATCCATAGCTCTATCATTCTACTCCCATTGTGCAAAGATTCATTGCTAATGTGGTTGTAATCATATGTGAATCTATACATTTATCATCATTTACTTCTCTGTTTTGTTCTCTGCTATACTCACTCAGAGCAATATCTTCAGAAGGTCATATTGCGAGTTCTATTGAACCTTTTTCAGTGTTTTAACGTGCATTCTGTCTAGTTTTTGCCTATAAATTTTCATGGTCATTGGATTAATAGTTGTGAAGATATCTGCAATTTATTGCTCACTGGTCTATCTCTCTAGAGCCCCGAGAATGGCGGGCATGTTCTAGACTTTGTAAAAATTTGTTCTCAGTGCTTAGTCCATCGTTTGAAGTTTTTTAACTTGGATTGGGAAGCTTGCTAAGTCTATTTGCTATGCCCAAAAGGAATTTTTCTAATTCCTACCAGCTTGAGAGCATTGTTCATTTTTTCCAGCAGGTGTATGTCCAAAAATAGCAAGTTTTGGGAGCTAGTCATTTCGTAACTTGTCTGTCTTCACTTAAACTTTTGGGATACATGTTTGTTGGCAGATGAAGCAAGTACGAGCATACATGCAGATCTAGCACTAAGGCAACCCATTAAATTTTTCCAAACTTTACACCATGCTAAAAGTGATTCTCATCACTAAAAACCCTTGTAAATATCATTTCACCTTTTGTAGCTCCATTTTGTACAAGCCGAGGAGTCCTCGAGCTTGGGGAGCCTTAAAAGTAGTTGCTTGCCAATTTTCATAATTTTTAGATCTCATTTGAGTCCTCAAATAAGCCCTGGAACCTAATTTTTGACTAGGCCGGACACTAGGTCTGGATAAGGCCAAAGCTAGTCAAAAACTATAAATAGAGCTAGAGAGCTCATTTTTGGGGGAGCTTCTTGTAGTTTTGAGCTTGTATGAGAACTTTGTTGCAATAGAAGTGATTCCATTGTCTTACTCTCTTTGTTCTTGTTGTGTGTGCATGTGTGTGTGTATGTGTGTGCATGTCAGTGTGCTTCTCACTCACACATTTGTGCCTTCACTTGCTCCAAGTCTTCATACCATCCTCATGTCTTCCCGGATTGACATTAAAGGAGGTGCTACTCATCACTGAGCTACACCAAATTTTGTCTCCCCCTCCCTAGCGTCTGTCGCCTCTGACAGACCTTTGCTCCGCGGTCTGATCAATGTAGTGCTGCAGTATGTCCGTTGCCACTTCGTGTTCTTTGATCCGTAGTCCCCTGATCAGGTCTTGTTGAAGGGTTTCCCAATCGACTGCTCGAGGTATGTCCGGTTGTGGCATTGTGTAGAGCTCTGAATGCATCGTTTGTTCGCATGCAAAGAGTTGTAGCAAATGAGTGGGCCGTGGCGCGAACACCTCTGAGTGTGCCTCCCAGAACCCCGCGGTGAACATATCATCAAAAGTTTGCTTGTAGCAGGCAGGGAGATATCTGATTCGTGAGTGCCATGCATAAGCAACTCGTATGCTCGGGGTTGTGCTCATATCATATAGTAGGTCATAATTACCATTAATGAACCTAGAAATCGGAGGCTGAATGTGACATACATTACGGAAGGTTTTGAGCACAACTTGCATTATGTCCAATATTTTGAGCATCATCTGGGCAGCTACATCTGGCATGGGGTGGAGGCGTGGAATCCAATGTCTAATAGTAGCCATCATATATGCTACTCTAGGTGTGCCTGTTGGGGGTGCAATGGAGGGATAATTTAGCCATTGTTTACAATTGGCATTGTTCTGAACCTTGATGGTGAATGCTTTCCATGATCTCCTTCTTTGAACTGACGCAAAACAAGGGTTATATTTTAAATGCATGGGAGCATGGTCCCATGTCCGTAGCATTTCCTGATAGGTCTCTAGTAATTTCTGCCTCCAGATAGGTTGGAATATGGCCCCCTTTCTGGCTGCCTTTGGGATATCCTCTGGTTCAAACTGAGTTGCGAAGGTGGGGTATTTGTTGGTGAGGCGTTTGATTTCAACATTATAGTCAGCCAGCAGTACGAAATATGGTTTATACTGTAACTCTAAACTAGTTATCAGTCTTCTAGGGGCCAGATGTCTAAAGTATTCTGATTGAAGTATGGTTTCTTCAATGGTCTTCATGGCCAACATTTGGGTGGAGATACGTTCTTCATGAGTCCGCCTCATTTCTTCTACTTGTTTCATCCATGCCGATGGGGGTTCCTCATAAGTATCTTGTCCTTCCTCCGTGATTCTACCACCTGGAAGAGGTTGAGGCTCATAGTTTTCTTCAAATGCTTCCTCCACTGGAATGATGACTGCTTCTTCTTCTATGGGTTGCTGAGGTGGAGAAGGAGGTCGTTCATCCTGTAACAACTTGATCTTTAATTCTACCATCTGTTGCCGTAGCTCAAGTACCTCATTGGTCGTTGAAGGTTCAGGTTCTGGTGAAGTAGCGGCATCGACCATCTTTGTAGATTTGAGGATGTGGTGTAGGCACTTGGGGTCTTTGTAATTCCTTGACTTGGTCTACCAACTAGTTATGTGCCTCCAAGAGGGTTGCATATGCTTCTAACGCTTGTTGAATATGTTCTGAGGGAACAGCTTGGAATTTGGCAGGGTCTATAGGTGCTCCAGGGGTATTTTCCATGGCTGCTTCTAGATTCTCTTGGTTTTGTTGCTGTAGCCTTTTGTTTTCTTCTTGAGCTGCTGCTAAGTGGCGACGAAGTAGAGTCATGTTTCTTTGTAGACGAGCATTGCGGCCCAACTGGTCTCTGAGTTGTTCCTCCATAGCCTTACCTGTCTCCATATACTTGGCTTCCATCTCCGCATTCGATTGTTGGAGGACAGTCACTTGGTGTTGTAATGTTGTGTTACTTAGCTCCAAGGCATTGACACGTGCCTGAAGTTGAGCCGAGAGGTTGCATAGCTCTGTGTTGTTTTCTTCCAGTAACTTATATTCTTGCTTAAGTAGAGTGGCCGCTTCGAACATGGTGTCTAGTGCATTACTAAATGATGTGGATGCAGGGGTAGAGGTGGAAAATGCAAAGGGTCGTGAAATGGGGAAGGGAAAAGTGGATGATGTGCCTATGAGTGAAGTGAAATGTGATGATGTTGGAACAACCGTGGTGGTGGGCGCTCCTGTGGGTGGTGAAATGTCCATGGGCTCGGAGGTGACAGTGTGTGAAGTGTGAATTGTGAACACGGGAATGGTAGGTGGTGTGTTAGTGGTGGCCGTGAATGTGGGGGAGATGGGTTGGGGAAGGGACTTTTTATTATAATTCTCAACTTGTTGGAGTATATTTACAGGGTTTGTCCAGAATGAAGGTTGGGTGACTTGGGTTGATTCCGAGGGGGTTAAAAGGGATACAGTGGATAGGGGTTGGGAGGGAGGAAAGGTATTGGTGGATGGAAATGGGTGTGTTACGGTTTGGCTAGTGGCAAGTGGCTGTCCGAGGGCTGGGAGATATGAAGGGTGACCTATTATAGTTTGATCGGTGGCAGGATGACCTATATGGGGCTCAAAAAATTGGGTGGAAGTGGTGGATGTAGGTAAAGGGAAGGATGGAGAAATGGTGGTGTGTATAACGGTTTCACCATGGGTGGATACTGGTTGTTCAGGAAGGCTAGTGGGGAAGGGTTCTGAGGGCTGGATGGGAGGTGATGGTGGAGATATATGTGTGTTTATGTTATATGTATGTATATGTGTATATGTATGCATATATGTATGCATATATGTATGCATGTATGTTTGCATGTATATGTGTATGTGGGTATGTGTATGTGTATGTGTGTGTATATATGTGTATGTATTCTGGTTTTTTTTTCTATTTGAGATTAAATTAACAAGAGATATTGTATGGTGGAAAAAAATAAGAGGCGACCTAACATACCACCTAAGACGTGGCAGTTTTTTCGTATACAGCTACGTCTTCAGGAGTCATTTCCTCAATAGAAGGTATACAAATTAATAGTTTATATTTATAATTTTCATATATTTTAGTAATTTTTTACATTTAATTTATGTATTTCTTTTTTCTTAAATAAACAGGCTACTACAAAGAAAAGTGTTGAGTGGGGCCACACATCGCACCTAGGCCAAATGGTCCATCATGGTTTTGTAGCTACATTTGCAAATATATGTGTTATTGTGAGTATATTTTTTATTTTAATTAAAATGCAAGAAACTAATCTCATAGTTTCTGGCTTGAGGTTGTTATGTGTGCAACATATGTACTTAACATGTGTCTCACTAAAGCACTGCAGTCTATCACTCCATATGAGGCTTGGCATGGTCGCAAGCCCTTTGTTGCTCATCTGCATGTTTTTGGTTGTTTGGCATATGCATTAGTGCCTAAACATCATCACAGAAAATTGGATGATAAAGCAATAAAATGTATTTTTGTTGGATACAATTGTGAAAGCAAAGCAAAGGCTATCATTTGTATCATCTAGAGACTAAATGCACTTTGGTTAGCCATGATGTTGTTTTTGTGGAAGATGCTATTTAGCCCTTACTTTCATGTACGAAGGAGACATTTGTTAGCTCCAAAGATATGTATGATACTTTATGCCTCTTTTTACATGTGGACAGTCTAGCGCTGGTCCTAATGAGGTAAGTTCTCAACCTTAGCAGGTTTCATGTGATGATGCAGATCACTCCATTTTTTATGCAGATTTACATGATGCACTTGTTGATGAGAGAACTGATCTTGAGGGCACAAAAACTATGCCAAAATGGCTGGTGCAAACTTTGAGTGATAGCAAATTAGATGCATCTCTATCATACGATACTCGTTTAGGCTCTCATAGTGCCTTTTTTGCATCAGATTACTATGCTATGGTTGTATCTAGTCTCTCTGATGAGAATGAGTCTATTTCATTTGATGAGGCACAAAATTTAGAAATTGGATGGTTGCTATGCAATCTGAATATAATGCTATAATGAAAAATGGTACTTGGTCTTTATGTGACTTTCCTCCTGGCAAGAAGGCCATTGGCACCAAGTGGGTATACAAGGTGAAGTGTAAACCTAATGGAACCATTGATAGGTATAAGGCTAGGCTTATTGCAAAGGGTTATGCACAAGAAAGAGGCATTGATTTTGATGAGACCTTTGCTCCTACCTACTTAATGACTATTATTCATACCATCTATGCACTTGGAGCCCATCATGGTGTGTAAGTTAAAGAAGGAATTATATGGTTTAAAGCAAGCACCACATGCTTGGTATGAAAAGATACATGCCTATCTGATTGCACATGGTTTTGAGAACAGCCCAACTGAGAGCACCTTATATGTTAAGCGTGCTAATGATGTGCTTCTGATCATTGTTGTGTATATTGATGACATGCTGCTCCCTGGTCCTCATGAGAAGCATATTGCTAATTTTAAGGCTCATTTGCATGCCTGATTTGAGATGTCTGATTTGGGGAATTTGCATCATTACTTGGGCATTCAATTTATGCAAGTTGATGGCAGAATAGCTTTTTGTCAAATCCAAATATAGTGACTGTTGGTGCAGCACTTATTGCGGAATTCGCTTACACCATAGAAACTAAGCTAGAGTGATATTAGAACACCTCTATAATCCTCAGTAGCTTAGCAAACTTTCTGAAACTGAGAACTTATAACTGTATTTAGTGAACATCAAAAATTTACTTTACAGAAAGCTTCACGTTTCCTTCAAGCTTCAATCCTGAAATGATTTACTTCAGTCTTTACACTACTGTGTTTGTTTATAGTTAAACAATCTTTGCGTCACTTAACTTTGCCAAAACTTTGTTTTAAACTCACCAAAATTCCACCGGAACTTCATCGGACTGTTACTGGAATGTCACCATAATTACACCGGAATGCTACCGGAATTAACTGTAACTTTGTTTGTAGTTACTTCAAGTGTGTATACATGAATTAAAGAAGTGATACGTGAACTTCCTTCACTGAATGAACTCTATCTGAAGTTTAAAGAAAAACTTCACCAGTTCTAGATGTCTCTTTCCGATCAAATTTTGTACTGTGTGTACATATCCATTTTGCCGAAATCTTTGATCAGTTTATAGTTGAGACTTATAGCTACAAGATAAGCTATCTGTCATACAAAACTTTACACTGTACTTCGAGATCTAACTCATAGAAGTACCGGAAAACATTTACTGAGAAACTGTAACTGTTAACTAACTTTTCACAGTAACATGAAATCTCTTAGATTTCTTCACATACGAAGAATATGCTCAAACTTCCACATGAACATGTGTTTTCTATTAGAGAAGATGTGTACAAAATATAGCTTGGCCTCACTTTGCTCATAGCTATGGAAAACTCTCCTATTCTGAGTAGTTATTCCTTACCATCTCTTTTCAGATGAATAATTGACATTTTAGGTTTTGTTATTCATCTCTACATATGCGATCTCTGGCGTCTTCTACTCTATGCTATTCTATTTTTTTTTCATATGCGCACTCTTGCACTCTCTTCTACATGCACTTATCATCTATCTATCTCAGCTCTCTTATATACAATTTTTGATCTGGTTTCAACAAACTCTAATTCTGGAAGTTTCTACGATGTACATTACAGACGTGAATTTGTCCCTTCACTAAGGCTTTGATTTTCTGAACACTTTGTTTCTGCTTTCCTTCGTCTTTATGTCATTATGCATAATTAGTGAGTGAATCTACAACAGCTCCCCCTCAATCACTAATTTGCATCTTCCGGTCTTCATATATCCTTCTTTTCTTTTATACCTGCCATTTGTTTGAATCTGCTTGTCTTTACTCCATCTAAGCTCTTTGTCAGAATATGTGCAATCTGATCTTTTGTAGGAGTGAATACCAATTCAATCTCCTTCTCCACTACCTTTTCCCTCAGGAAATGATATTGAATCTCTATGTGTTTTGTTCTTGCATGAAATACTGGATTTGCTGCAAGATACAACGAGCTCATATTATCTCCATGTATGATAGGTATACCTTGATCAATACCTATGCTTTTGAACAAGGTCTGCATCCATATCACTTCTTTAGCTGCTTCCACAAGTCCTTTATACTCTGCTTCTGTTGACGATAAAGCTACTGTGTGCTGATTCTTTGAACACCAGCTTACAAGCTTATCTCCTAGGTATATCGTATACCCATGTGTTGACCTTCTATCATCTTGACTTCCTGCCCAATCTGAGTCACTGTATGCTCTCAGTTTTATATCTGACGTATAAGGATAATATAATCCTTACTTTACAGTTCTTTTGATGCATCTAAGAACTCTTTGTCCTGCAACCCAATGTTGATCCTTCGGACATTGCATAAACTGTGAGAGAACTCCCACTGCATAACTGAGATCCGGTCTTGTTAGTGTAGCATAAATTAAGCTTCCCACTAACGACTGGTACTTCCTCATATCTTTAAACTCTGCACCACTATATTTGCTGAGTTTATGATTTACTTCAAGCGGTGTTGAAGCTTCTCTGCAATTCTCCATGTTAAACTTCTTCAGTAAGTTTAGGAGATACCTTTCTTGCAAAACATATATACCATGATCTGTATATGTAACTTCCATTCCAAGAAAATATGATAATTTTCCTAGATCACTGATCTTGAACTCCTTTTCAAGCAGTCTCTTTACCTCTTTGATTCCTTCATTTGAGGTTCCTGTAATTATTATGTCATCTACATAAATACAAATGTAGATCATACCTTCATCTATTCTCTTGATCAGTAGACTTGCATTTGCTTTCGAACTTTGGTATCCAAGGTCATTGAGATACTTCAAAAGTCTATAATTCCAAGCTCTTGGAGCTTGCTTTAGTCCATAGAGAGCTCTTCTTAATCTGCAAACATGGTTTGGGTATCTGGAACTTACAAATCCTTCAGGTTGTTCCATGTAAACCTCATCTCATATATATCCATTCAGAAATGCGTTCTTTATATCTAGCTGACTTAGCTTCCATCCTTTTGATTCTGCTATAGCAATCAGTGTCCTTATGGTTGACATCTTTGCCATCGGACTAAACGTCTCATCATAATCTATGCCATATGTCTGAGCATAGCCTTTGACAACCAGTCTAGCTTTGTATCTAGCTATCCTTCCATCTGCTAGTTTCTTGACTTTGTAAACCCATTTATTTCCAATCACTTTCTTACCATTTGGTTTTGGAACAAGTTCCCAAGTCTTGTTCTCCTCAAGAGCATTATACTCTTCCTTCATTGCTTCTTCCCATTGTTTCTTACCTTTTGTTTCACCGTAACTCTGAGGTTCTTCATCTTCCTTTGCCAAGTAAGCATAGTTTTTCTGAGTCAAATAAGAAGTGTCATAAGAATACCTTGTTGGTTGTTTCCTTACTCTGTTTGACCTTCTTGGCTCAAACTCTTCATATGATCTTCATCTCCATTCACCTGCATATGTGATTTACCTTTTTCATTTCTTCTTATCTCTTCTTCAAGTGTTTCAACACTATGCTTTTTATCTGTATACCAGCTCTTTCCTTCATCAAATGTCACATCTCTAGAAACAGTAAACTATTTGGTTAGAGGACTCCATAACCTGTAACCCATCTGCTTTTCATCATATCCGATGAACACATATTTTTCAGCTTTTGGTTCAAGCTTATGTCTCAACTGTGATGGTACATAAGCATAAGCAATTGATCCAAACACTTTGCAATGATCAAGTGTTGGTTTCTTGCCCCACCAAGCTTCATAAGGGGTCATCCCATTTAAAGTTGTACATGGTAATCTGTTTACCAGGTATATTGCTGTATTTACAACCTCACCCCAAAGATAGTTTGGACAATTCTTCTCCTTTAGCATTGCTCGTGCAAACTCAAGTAGAGTTCGGTTTCTTCTTTCTGCTACTCCATTTTGTTGCGGTGTATACCTGCAAGTTATTTCTCTTTTGATACCTACATTCCACAGATAATCATTGAAATCTCGAGAAAAATATTCTCCTCCTCCATCAGACCTTAGTCTTTTGAGTTTCTGTCCTATAAGTCTTTCAGCATATGCATGAAAATGTCTGAAAGCTTCAAACACTTCTGATTTCTCTTTCAAAACATAAAGAGTTATCCATCTTGTTGCATCATCAATAAACAGAACATAATACCTCGATCCGCTGATAGATCCTTCTTTTGTTGGTCCCCATACATCTGTATGTATGAGCTCTAGCACACCATCGTGTTTGTAACCATTTTTCTGAAATGGTAACCTGTGGGCTTTTCCCATCTGACAGGCTTCACATTTGTGAATCATATGTTGGTTCTTCATATTTGGTAATCCTCTCACGGATTGTTTCTCCACCATAGCTTTGATTCCCTTTTCATTAAAATGTCCTAGCCTCTTATGCCAAAGGTCTAGTTCTGTAAATACCTCATCACCATGTGTGATCAAGGCTTGACCAACATTTCCTTGTACTTTCAGAGTAAAAAGTCTACCTTCCTTTTTACCATGGCTGATTTGGCTGTTGGTCAGTCTTCTGCCACCACCATCTTTACTGACAATCAGAGCGCATTGGCAGTTGTGAGGAACCCTGTGTTCCATGCTCACACTAAGCACATTGAGGTGCATTATCATTATGTTAGGGAGAGGTTCTCTACTGGAGAGATCAACTTGGCATATGTGCCAACACAAGAGAAAATTGCAGACCTGTTCATGAAGGCTCTTCCCAGGGAGAAGTTTGAAGCTTTCTGCAAGGCTTTAGGCTTACTTCCTTTTGTGGATTGATTCCACATAGCTTGGCACTTCCTTATACATGAGTGCTAGCTCCTTTTTCACCACATCACTCCTAGGGGGAATTTGTTGATATATTTAGGTAGTGATGTGTGTGAACACACTAGGACCGTCGGGGCACTTTTTTCCCTCTTTAGGGCTTTTTCCCCCGACTTGTATATATGCCTGTAACCCTAACGGGTTACTTAACTTTGTACATTCTAGTGTAAATACATTTAGTATTGTGTGTTGTGCTTGAAGCTTCTTCTTCTTCCTTGTGTTGTTCATGTGCTTCTGCAGACATCCAACTCCAACAAGAAGGAGAGAAGAGATTATAAGCAAGAGACATAAGAACCTCACAAAACCATAGAGCACTTCAAGACCCAGCCTTTGTGCCTATGATGTTTCCAGATGAATTTTTTGAACCCCACGTACCACTGCTTTATGGAAATGTTGGGGTAAGCCAGCATTAAGACCCACCAAGATGAAGCTACAAATGGCTGACGGACATATAGAGAAGCCATTGGGCTTACTACAAGGCATATCTCTCACCATTTGTGGTGTGGAGTTTAAACATACTTCTGCCATTTGTGATTTTGGGAAAAATCATGTTTACGAGATGATTTTAGGATGAACATTCATGTGTCAGTTGCAAATCGTACAAGATTGGGGAACTAATTCTTTGTACTTGCAACATTTGGGCATGACTACTAAAGTTAATCTTAAAGACTATTCCCATCGAGATGTACCCCCAATACAATGGAATACCATCCATAGGGCATACGAAGAAACAGAGTTGGTACACTCATTGGAATCAGACCCCTCATGGTTGCATGAGGACACTCATCTATGGATGTGTAAAGTAGCAAAATAGGAGGAAGAATGATTAGAGGCCAGGACTTTAGGTTCAGAACGACATCCACGAGCTCTTCAAGACCCAGCTTATGCACCTATAGTAGTTCCAGATGAGGAATTCGAGCCTCACGGTTGGGTAGAAATCTTAGCTACGATGGACATAGCAATGAATGAGGAACAATGGACCCCTCATTGTGATGAGAAAAGATATGACATTTCCATTTTTATGATTGAACCTATCGAGGAAGACATTGTTGGAGAAGAATGCATGGAAGTGACCCAAGAATTAGATGAATCAAGTGACGAGGATCTAGAATCCATCATCATGGAACCCTTTTGTTCCACAAAAGCCTATAAAACAAAAACTATACACGTCCAATGATAACTATGCTGCTAAGATTAAAGAAGAAATAGATCGCTTGATAGAAGCAAGATTCATTTACAAAATTCAGCATGCCGAATGGTTATCCCCCATTGTGGTTGTGCCCACAAAGAATGGAAAATTGCACATGTGTATTAACCTTAAGAAAGTTGATGCCACCACGATTAGAGATAGATATCCTCTTCCTATCACAGATCACTTATTGGAAAGAGTTGCGGGAAAGGAAGTTCATAGCTTTCTTGAAGGTTTCTTAGGCTATAATCAAGTAGCCATTGCTCCAAAAGATCAACACAAGACGGCTTTTGCCACAAAATGAGGCATATTTGCATTTCACGTGATGCCATTTGGGCTGACAAATGCACCCAACTTATGTGTCATGTTTTTAAGGAATTCTTATGCAATAATTTGGAAGTTTATGTCAATGATATATGCACTCATTCGAATGTGAGGCAAATGCATATCCTAGAATTGAGGCAAGTATTTAACAAATGTCAAGAATATCAGGTTTGTCTGAACCCAAAAAAGTACATTTTCATGGTCAAACAAGGCAAAATTCTAGGACACATTGTGTCAAAGCATGGAATTTTGACAAATGAAGAAAAGGTGAAAGTAATTGCAGACCTAGCTAGGCCAAATAATGTAAAAGAGGTACATGCCTTCATGGGTCATTGTGTTTATTACAGACGATTCATACACATGTATGCTATCATAGCCAAGCCCCTATACTCTCTTTTGACCAAGTTCGAATGGACAGATGAGTGTGAAAATTCATTCAATGAACTTAGACGATGCTTGTGCTCAGCACCAATATTAACAACCCTAGATTGGAGCAAGCCATTCCATGTACATGTGGATGCATCCAACTATGCCATAGGATGTGTGTTGGCACAACCTAAGAATGGAGGTAATGTAGATCTCCCTATAGCTTATGCGAGCAGGCAGTTGAATGTATCAGAAAGAAATTACACCACTACAGAATGAGAAGGATTATGAATGATCTACGTAGTAAAGAAATTCAGGCATTATTTGTTGGCAAATAAGTTCAAGTTCTTCACGGATCATCAAGCATTATTGTACTTAGTCAATAAGCCTTGTAATACTAGACAATTGATACGATGGTTTCTATTGCTCATGGAGTATGACTTTGAAGTCATAGTCAGGAAGGAAAAAACCCATCTTAGAGCTGAACATTTCTCAAGATTAACCATGGGAGAAGCTCCTCAAGGAATAACGGATGAACTACCTAATGCATACCTGTTTAACCTTGAGATAGTACCAGAATGGGCTAAGCCTATTTCCCTTATTCTCACATATGGACCCAAGTGTTGGGGCTTCACTCACTAATTAGGCATTGATATATGAAGACATATGGAGACATATGATGGAGGAAAGAAGAAGTGAAGGAAAGACCTACAGAAAATCAAGCCTAAGTGAAGGGACAATTTTACTATTGTAAATTAGTGCAACATTAGAGTCTAGATTTGTAATTGATCTTTAGAACTTACGAGTTCAAGTCTAGATGAATGTAAACCATAGGTATATAAGTTAATTTGAGTCAGAAACATGTATGAGAGAACTCAATTTTGTAGTTTGAGGGAGTAGAGAAAAGTCGTGTAATTTCTGAGAGAGATGGTGAGAGAAAACTTCTGAGTCTGATAGAGTTTTCCATGGCTGTGAGCAAAATTAGGCCAAGCCATTTTGTACACACCTTCTCTGATAATCAATACATGTTTGTGTAGAATCATTGTGTCTAATTCCTATTGTACATTGAGTCTCAAGTCATTTCATATGACTATGAAAGTTAGTTGACAGTTACGACTTTTCTGGCGCACATTTGACTGATCTTCTGAAGGTCAGATCTCGAAGCATGGTGTAAAGTTTTTTGTAAGTGATAGCTCGTTTGAAAGCTATTATCCTCAACTACATTTGATCAAAAGATCTTTGAGAAACGGGACGCTTACTCAGAGAAATCAGTTTAAGAGTGAAGGTATGTCAAATCGATGAAGTAAATTTTCAGTTTTCAGACATAGTGTAAAGATTGGTACAAAATCAGAGGATTGTGAAGTTATTGCTTGAAAGTTTTGTTTGTTATGTGTTGCTTAACACTAGCAAGAACTTCTCTTAGCAAGTAATCAAAAGATTTAGCAAAGATTAAGCTAATACAGGTCAGATTGAAGGATTGAAGAAAAGGCGCAGATTTCTGTGAAGTGAAATTTGGATTTTCACTAAGTTTAGAGATGAAGACTTACAATGTGAGTATTGCTAAGCTAATGATGGTTATGGAGGTCTTCTAATACTACATTAGTTTAGTTCTTGTGGTGTTTCACACACCAACAAGTGGTATCAGAGCAGATAAGGTCCTCGAGAAGTAAAGGAGAGCAGATACAAGAAGATTTGAAGAGTTCTTTATCAAAGAAGGAGGAAGCTGAGGTGTTCAACAACCAAAGTCATCAGAAGAGTATTTCGAAGTTGCTCCCAAGGGTAAAGGTCTACAAAAGGTATCAATCTTTAACCTTACACTTACAGGTTGAAGCAGAAGCAAGGATACCATGGCAGATCATGTGTCCATTGACAAATTGGACAGAGATAACTATCCTGCTTGGGTAATGAGGATGGAGGCCTTACTTATGAGTAAGGACTTAATGGTATATGTGACAGGTGAAGAGGAGAAGCCTAAATTTGAAGATGAAAGTCATCCAAGGAAGGAAGAGCTAGAAGCTTTGAAGCTATGGCAGAAGAGAGATGCAAGTGCAAGAGCTTATATATACAACACTATTACAGATCATTTATTGCCACACATCAGAGGTTTAGAAACAGCTGAAGATATTTGGAATGCTTTGGAAGATCACTTCCAAAACACCACTAAAGCTAGGAAAGCTAGCTTATGGTCAGAGTTCACCACATTCAAGAAGAAGCAAAATCAGAACATTAGTGATTATGTCACTAAGATGAAAGACTTGGCAGATAGCCTTGGATCTATTGATGAGGATATTGAAGATCATAGGTTGATAGCTCAATTACTTGCAGGATTAAGAGGTGATGAAAGGTGGAAGCCTTTTGTACTTTCAACAGAACTCTCATTAAACCATTATGTGCCAGAATTGAATCAATTACTTGGATTGATGCTTACATTTGAGCAAGACTTAAAGTCAGATGGAGACAAAGGTCAAAGTTCTGCAATGTATGTGAAGAACAAAAAGAAAGGAGATAAAGGCAAAGCAAAGGATGAAGAAGAGTCAACAACTCAAGCAAATTATGCAAGAGGAAGAGGTTTTGGCAGAGGCAAAGGTCGAGGTAATGGAAGAGGTAGAGGTAATCAGAACAATAACAAGAAGACATGTTGGATTTGTGGATTGAGCAATCATCTAGCATATGATTGTTGGCACAATCAACAAGGAGCAAGCCAAAATCAGAACAACAATGGCAGAGGAAGAGGTGGAAGGTTTCAGAATCAATTTCAAAGAGGAAGACATAATTCAAGAGGAAGTTTTGGTAGAGGTGGTGGAAGAAATTGGAATCAGAACCAATCATACAACACTACATATTACAATTATGCAAATGATACCCAGAATGACAACCATACAACATTGATGATGAATTCAATTAGTTCATCAGAGAAGGAGGATCTCAAGGTGTTCTATATTGACTCTGGTTGTTCAAATCATTTATCAGGTAATATAGAATTATTGTCAGAATTGGAAGAAGGAAATTCAAGTCATACAGTACAAACAGGTGACAATACAAAACATAATGTGCATTCAATTGGAAAAGTGAAGTGCAGGAGTGGAGCTGATTTATTAACAAATGTTTTGTATGTTCCAACAATACCAAAGAATTTGATTAGTGTTGGACAAATAGTGGAAAAAGGTTTTCAAGTCAGATTTACAAATGAAGGGGTATTTGTTGAAGATCCAGAGGATGCATACAAACCCATTGTTTGTGGTAAGAAGGAAGGTAGACTTTTTACTCTCAAAGTGCAAGGAAATGTTGGTCAAGCCCTAATTACACATGGTGATGAAGTAATTACAGAGTTAGATCTTTGGCATAAAAGATTGGGACATTTCAATGAAAGAGGAATCAAAACTATGGTGGAGAATCAATCTGTATTGGGACTACCAAATGTAAAGAATCAACATATGATATACAAGTGTGAAGCTTGTCAGATGGGAAAAGCTCATAGACAACCATTTCAGAAGAAAGGTTTCAAGCATGATGGTTTGCTTGAACTCATACATACAGATGTATGGGGACCAACAAAAGAAGGTTCAATAAATGGATCTAGGTATTATGTTTTGTTTATTGATGATGCTACAAGGTGGATAACCCTTTATGTTCTAAAGGAAAGATCAGAAGTCTTTGGAGCCTTCAAACATTTTCATGCTTATGCAGAAAGAGTTACAGGCCACAAACTCAAGAGGCTAAGGTCTGATGGAGGGGGAGAATACTTCTCCCAAGAATTTAATGACTATCTTTGGAATGCAGGTATCAAGAGAGAGATAACTTGCAGGTATACACCTCAACATAATGGGGTGGCAGAAAGGAGGAATAGAACATTGGTTGAATTTGCAAGAGCAATGTTAAAGGAAAAGAATTGCCCTAATTATCTTTGGGCTGAGGCTGTAAATACAGCCACATACCTTGTGAATAGGTTACCATGTGGAGCTTTGAATGGTATGACCCCTTATGAAGCTTGGTGGGGTAAGAAACCAACACTTGATCATTGTAAAGTGTTTGGGTCAATTGCCTATGCTTATGTACCATCACAACTCAGACATAAGCTTGAACCAAAGGCAGAAAAATATGTGTTTATTGGGTATGATGAAAAACAAATGGGTTATAGACTATGGAGTCCTTTAACTAAACATTTTATTGTTTCCAGAGATGTGACTTTTGATGAACAGAAGAGTTGGTATGCAGATAAAGAATGTGATCTTGAAACATTTGAAGAAGAGATAAGAAGGAGTGCAAGAGGTAAATCACATATGCAGATAGATGGAGATGAAGAACATATGCAAGCAAGCACATCAAGAGTTGGATCATATAGAAGGAATGAAGATGGACCAATATTTGATGAAGAAGTACATCCAGATAGACATGAAGAGTGTGAACCAAGAAGGTCAACCAGAATAAGGAATCAACCTACAAGGTATTCATATGACACTTCTTACTTGACTCAGAAAAATTATGCTTACATGGTTAAGGAAGATGAAGAACCTCAAAGCTATGATGAAGCAAAGGGTAAGAGACATTGGGAAGTAGCAATGAAGGAAGAATTTGATGCTCTTGAAGAGAACAAAACTTGGGAACTTGTCCCAAAACCTAATGGTAAGAAAGTGATTGGAAACAAATGGGTTTACAAAGTTAAGAAGCATGCAGATGGAACTATAGCCAGATACAAAGCTAGATTGGTGGTTAAAGGCTATGCTCAAACATTTGGCATAGATTATGATGAGACATTCAGTCCTGTGGCAAAGATGTCAACCATAAGAACAATCATTGCCATTGCAGCATCAAAAGGATGGACATTGAGTCAATTGGACATTAAGAATGCATTTTTGAATGGATATATATCAGATGAGGTTTACATGGAGCAACCTCAAGGGTTTGCAGATCATAAGTTTCCAAATTATGTTTGCAGGTTGAGAAGAGCCCTTTATGGTTTGAAGCAAGCTCCAAGAGCTTGGAATTATAGACTTGTAAAGTATCTTAATGACCTTGGGTATCAAAGTTCAAAGGCAGATGCAAGTTTACTTATCAAAAGAACAGATGAAGGTATGATCTACATTTGTATATATGTAGATGACATTATAATTACAGGTACCTCAAATGAAGGAATCAAGGAGGTGAAGAAGCTACTTGAAAGAGAATTCAAGATAAGTGATCTAGGAAAATTGTCATATTTTCTTGGAATGGAAATCACTTATGCAGAGCATGGCATTTATGTATCACAAGAAAGGTATCTCTTGAATCTTCTAAAGAAGTTCAACATGGAGAATTGCAGAGAGGCATCTACACCATTAGAAGTCAATCACAAACTCAGTAGATATGTTGGTGCAGAGTTCAAAGACATGAGGAAGTATCAATCTTTAGTTGGAAGTTTGATTTATGCAACTCTAACAAGGCCTGATCTTAGTTATGCAGTTGGTGTTCTTTCCCAATTCATGCATTGTCCAAAGGATCCACATTGGATTGCAGGTCAAAGAGTCCTTAGATATATCAAAGGGACTTTGAAAGAAGGATTGTATTATCCTTTTACATCAGATATAAGATTGAGAGCCTATAGTGATTCAGATTGGGCAGGAAGTCAAGATGATAGAAGGTCTACTCATGGCTACATGATATACATTGGAGATAAGCTTGTGAGTTGGTGTTCAAAGAAACAACACACAGTGGCCTTATCATCAACAGAAGCTGAATACAAAGGACTTGTGGAAGCAGCAAAGGAAGTCATATGGATGCAGACATTATTCAAAAGCTTGGGAATTGATCAAGGTATACCCATTATTCATGGAGATAACATGAGTTCATTATATCTTGCAGCAAATCCTGTGTTTCATGCAAGGACAAAGCACATAGAGATACAGTATCATTTTCTTAGAGAAAAGGTAATGGAGAAAGAAATTGAAGTGGTGTATACTTCCACAAAAGATCAGATTGCAGATATTATGACAAAAAGCTTGGATGGAGTAAAGACAAGTAAGTTCAAGGAGATGGCAGGAATAAAAGAGAAGAAGATTATGTGAAGAAGTCAAATTATGCTAATTAGTGATTGAGGGGGAGCTGTTGGGGCTTCACTCACTAATTAGGCATTGATATATGAAGACATATGGAGACATATGATGGAGGAAAGAAGAAGTGAAGGAAAGACCTACAGAAAATCAAGCCTAAGTGAAGGGACAATTTTACTATTGTAAATTAGTGCAACATTAGAGTCTAGATTTGTAATTGATCTTTAGAACTTACGAGTTCAAGTCTAGATGAATGTAAACCATAGGTATATAAGTTAATTTGAGTCAGAAACATGTATGAGAGAACTCAATTTTGTAGTTTGAGGGAGTAGAGAAAAGTCGTGTAATTTCTGAGAGAGATGGTGAGAGAAAACTTCTGAGTCTGATAGAGTTTTCCATGGCTGTGAGCAAAATTAGGCCAAGCCATTTTGTACACACCTTCTCTGATAATCAATACATGTTTGTGTAGAATCATTGTGTCTAATTCCTATTGTACATTGAGTCTCAAGTCATTTCATATGACTATGAAAGTTAGTTGACAGTTACGACTTTTCTGGCGCACATTTGACTGATCTTCTGAAGGTCAGATCTCGAAGCATGGTGTAAAGTTTTTTGTAAGTGATAGCTCGTTTGAAAGCTATTATCCTCAACTACATTTGATCAAAAGATCTTTGAGAAACGGGACGCTTACTCAGAGAAATCAGTTTAAGAGTGAAGGTATGTCAAATCGATGAAGTAAATTTTCAGTTTTCAGACATAGTGTAAAGATTGGTACAAAATCAGAGGATTGTGAAGTTATTGCTTGAAAGTTTTGTTTGTTATGTGTTGCTTAACACTAGCAAGAACTTCTCTTAGCAAGTAATCAAAAGATTTAGCAAAGATTAAGCTAATACAGGTCAGATTGAAGGATTGAAGAAAAGGCGCAGATTTCTGTGAAGTGAAATTTGGATTTTCACTAAGTTTAGAGATGAAGACTTACAATGTGAGTATTGCTAAGCTAATGATGGTTATGGAGGTCTTCTAATACTACATTAGTTTAGTTCTTGTGGTGTTTCACACACCAACACCAAGAATCCTAAGATAAGAATCAGAGAAGGAGAAATCACCAAGTCACAAAGATATCAAGTAATAGAAGGAAGTATATATAAACAGGATAATCAGAAAATTCTTGCTTGTTGTGTAGACAGATCAGAATATGCAAATTGGTTGCAATTAGCACATATAGGTGCATTAAAGCAACACCATTCAAAACATCGTACATCGAGAATCTGCATAGACTAGGAGTATATTGGCCTTCTATGGAAGCAGATGTCTACAAGTTGTGTAGAGAATGACATATCTGTTGTGAAAGACCACCGATTGAACATGCCATGTTATATCATATATTTCTCACACCAGAATGGAGTGAACCATTGATGACGTACTTGAGGATGAAAACGAAGAAGAGATGGATACCTAAGACAATGTGTTCATGAGAACAATTTGAGCGTATTAGATACTGCACACCAAAGTGTAGCAGGAGGTCATTTTGGCCCCGACAGGATAATCAAACCATACTATTTGCAGGATTATGGTGGCCCACTCTTCACATGGATGCACATACCTATGTTAAGAGATGTGATGTGTGCCAAAGAACTCAGTTTCCTACTCGCAGAGATGAAATGCCACTAAAACCCATGATGGGAGGACATGCATTTTCTAAATGGGGTATAGACTTAGTAGGACCCATTAACCTCCCTGCAAAAGGTACTCATGTGGAATACATTATTGTAGCAACAAATTATCTTACCAAAATGGGTAGAGGCCAAGGCCATAAAAAAGAATGATGCACACACAACTGCAAAATTCGTATTTGAAAATGTTTTCACAAGATATGGACTGCCTATAGAGTTAATGAGTGACTGAGGAACTCACTTTCTAAACCAATTCATTGAATATTTGTTACAGGATTTTATGGTGATTCACAAGAACCACACCATATCATTCTCAGACCAATGGTCAAGCAAAAAGTACTAACAAGATCCTTTGTACTATATTGACGAAACTCGTGAACAACAAACGTTCAGATTGGGACAAACACTTACATCATGCTATTTGGGCATATGGAGTGGCTTACAAGACCATACTCAATGCAACTCCCTTTCAGATGGTTTTGGTTAGAACATTGTGCTTCCTTTAGACTTCTTGATACCCACCCTTAAGGTTGCACACGAACATCAGTGGACCGGCCATGAATTATCATCAAGAATAATGGATTTGGAATGATTAGGAAAAACAAGGCTGAAAGCAGTAGCAGGCATATACGCAGCAAAGAAGCAATAGAAAGCCTATTTCAATGCACATGTGAAAGACAAAAGCTTAAAATAAGGAGATCTGGTCCTAGTGTATACGCTGAAACAACATGCACAGAAATTAGAAAAACGAGGTTATGGACCTATGATCATTAACATACTCGACAAGTGGAGCGATACAATTAGCCACCCTAGAAGGAGAGATAATGCCTAATTACATTAGTGGCTGTATAGTCACATTGGCAAAGAAGCATAAGGAGGAAGAAAAGAGAATACGCGTGGAAGCTCAGGCAGAAGCTATAGAGCGCATTAAGCGCATGAAGGTAAGAAGACACAGACTAGGGAGAGAACATTATAACCATCTAAAAACAACACCCAAATACCCCATGGCCATGTGTCAAGCAAGGCCAATTACTCATCCTAGCATAGTGGATAGGAGACCATTCATTATAGTTAGGCTAGGGCACTACAACCCTTGCCATGAGCTCAGGGATTTAATTGATTCAGGTGTTGTGACTAGTGCGATAAAATGGTCCCACTATAAGGACTCATGAATAGAAATGTGGCCAATTGAGGCATACCTCATAGGGCTCGGAGGCATGGAAACCCCTTGCATGGGTGATGTGGACCTTCCTATCCTCATACACGAAGTGACCATGATAGTGAAGCTCCTAGTGTGCCATGATGATGACCTGATAGAACTCCTAATCCTTGGCCAAGATTGGCTATACAATCACTCAGTGGACCTAAATCTTAGACAAGGCTCCTTGTAGATTGGAACCTTCGACGAGTAGCGAGTGATACCGCTTCACTTCCCTAACAACACTCTGCATGAGGTATGTAACCCCGACCATATGAACTACATGCGACAGAGGATCGGACGATCTTCGGCGAGATCCCTCGGCTAAGCATGCTCCTTCCAAAGTCAACCCATGAGAGCTTGGTGATGGATAGTTGCTAGACAAAAGGATGTCAGGAGATCTCCCCTAGTCTTCCATCAATGGTCAGGTGGACTGCATCAATGGACAAATGGGCACAATACCCTGTAGTGCCCATCCTTCCACACTTACTACAGACTGGCCTAGATCTATGGTACATAATGCTTCACTTCCTAATGGGAAAGTTTTGCAAGTGTTGGACCTCCTTTCTTTTCCAAAGCAGAGTGTCAACCCGACCTCTCACCAGCAACCACGAAGGAGTCAACCACGAGTGAGGAACCCAAATCGACGACCATACCAAGCGACACAAAGAAGGCAGTAGTATCAACATCACAAAGCAAGCGGCATGAAACAAGTATGGGTTCCAAAAAGAGAAAAAACACCCACAATTTTCAACAATGCAGACAATGATAAGATGAATTTTCAGCAGAATCAGACACAATATTCAATATTTAGAATCAGAGGCACTACCAGTGTTGTGACTTCTCAAGCAACCACAATTCAGGAACCCACCACTACAGCAAGAGAACTTGCCACCACCATTAGTGTGGAAGCATTCACTTTCCCTATACCCAATTTTGGAGGCAAAACCAACAAACACCACCTTTGACTTTGAAATGCATGATGCTTTTTCAAGTGAATTCGAATTTTCAAAAGGGCAATTTTTCTCCCAAGAGTATGAACATCCCAGTTACCCTACCACACCCCTTGATCAACCACAAGAGCAAGTAGTCTCTAGCTCCAAAGAAGAGAGAACAGAAACTGACAATGAGGACAGTGATGATGAAGCCAGTCAGGACAACCACGGCTCTCAAGAGGATGTGCAGAATGACAAACAAGAGCAGCAAACAGAAGCTCAAGGTGACACAAGTACGCATGAAGATGACACGTTCGAAGAGGTTGCCTGCACTTTGGCAATCAAGAAACTATATCGCACTATGGAGGCAGTCTGGGCACATATATAACTCTCATAAGAGGAAAGTCAAGCAATTCTAGAACAAGAACTTTCTACAGGAGGGTTCAAAGAAGCTTATATTCAAGCCTTTAGGGAATTGGTTAAATTAGTTGGACCAATGAAGCACTTTGCTATTTGTAGTGGAAACCACTACCGAAGTTTAACCCACGACAAATCCGTTTGCTACCCAAATCGGGTCGGTATATTCGCGTGCCGACGGATGCCTAGTCTTCATGCCATACCACAGAAGCATGACTTATTCTGGAAGACCCTCTTGAAGAAACGACCATAGTCATCGACTCCCCACCTCATCCTTCCACTATAACTACCACCACCATTGAAGTACCCATTGCACCACCTGCTCCTCTTGCCCCTCTCACCCCTCCAACTTCTCTTGTACACCTTACCTCTCCTATACCGTCCATGTTCATCAATAGTGCACTAGCAGAAGCCCTAGTTGCCTCAACCCCGCAAAATCTTCTCACAACCCTCCAACCTATCCTTCCTCCCCTAGCTCCACCATCCCACCCAATCCATTTCCCACTCCATCCTTTCCTTCTTTTCCCATCCCTCCAAGACCTATATTCCCATTTCCCCCTCCAATGACCTTCTCACCTGTTTCACCTCCCTGCCCCATGGTATTCCCTCTCTCCTCCCCTTTCCACCAAGCAATATGAGAAACCCAACCTGTAATTTATTCGTCAACCTTTGTAAATCTTGTATTCACACCCACTCTCACACCATTCTTCATGGTCACTACACTTGACACCATTTCTAGTGAGATGCACATCTCACCACCCACCGCACCACCACTCACCTCACCTCTTTCACCACCACATTTAGGCACATTGCACTTCTCCATGGTCACCATTGCATCCACTTTCCCACCCCCCTTTCCCCTTCCCCTTTCATCAACACCCTCACTCCACCCTTAATATTGTTACCCACAATCGACACCGCTTTTCGCTAGATGTTTTCTTGCATGACAGAAGTTTGAGATGAATTCACATCTCTCGGGACTAGCTACCAATCACTACAACAAACAACTATAGATTTGCAGGTGCAATTAAACTCTTTATCCATCGAGAACGCCTCCTTTAATGCACATTATCAAGAGCTATGCGAGGCCTACCATACCCTCTAACTATAAAGTGAACAGAAGACAAAGGAATCCATTATGGATATCAAAAACCTTTTACGGGCTCAAACAGTCAGAAATATGGGACTGTTATGATGCCACCTCATAGCAGGCAAGAAAGAGAATTAGCGATTGTAGGAAGAAAATAGAGAAAATCTTGAAGCAGCCTTAGATGAACCGGATGAACCTTTGAGTCCCAGCCGCTTTAAAGGAGTACCATTGGAGTCCATGTAAGATATTATTAGAAGATCATGCCAAAATCTTAGAGGATTATGACAAGATGAATGAAGCATATAAAAAACTTCAATACGACCATAAAATGCTACTATTGTGCACACCTACGCAACAACCACCACCAGGTCCTGAGGTCACACCTCCAAAGATCATAGAGGAACTCAATACTTTACATGCTCAAGTACTTACTCTTCAAGCAAAGATTGCTATTCTCTCTGAGCCACCCAAGCCTGATTCCCCACTTGAACTCCCAAATGATGAAGAAATTTTGTCTATCCCACTGGAGGAAACTTATGAAGAAGCCTACAAACCACAACCCATCCTAGGCGGACATGTCATGACTGAAGGCCAAGACACCTTTGAACTCCCTACACCCGCATATATGAAGTTAGTAGAAGAACTTGGACATACCAACTCAGCACGAGTGGAGGCACAATTACATGCCATGGCTATGATAGAGGAATGCATATTACATTCACCTTACTTCGCCCACTTGGCCCCTCGAAGGTATCTCTCAGGCCATGAGCTTCAATATAAATCGTATTTCATGCTAATGGCACAATATCAATTAGCGATTGAAAAGAAGACGGGCAAGAAACCATCACATGCAACTCAATTCGAGCTTGACGACTTGCCCCCGGAGGTACGGAGTGGTGAAATCTTTCAACCAACTTGGCACCAAGACTTGTTACAACAATATCCGGAAATGATGAGCACATGGGCCAAGGCACCACTCCATTTGAAGTATAACCCATGTTGGGGACCTATGCCAAGATGCCACTCTTGGAAGGCATTTGCAATCAAAGTTCAGAATAATAAGCAATGCCAGGACTGGCTTAATTATCCTTATTTTTCTCCACCCCACGGACCACCCACAGTCGGATACATGACGTCCATGATTTGCAACTAGCTCCCCCGCTTACACCGCATGGATGATGTTGCCGCACATATAACAGTCAAAATATTTGATATGATGTAGACTGTATTTAAAATCTTCCACCGCATCAAGGCACCGTGTTGGGGGGATTCTTGGACAAGAAGGGATTTGAGTGTTTGTAGGAGAAAAGGGAAAGACAATAAGAAAGATACACATTGGAAGCCTCTGTCGATTGATTATAAGAAGACAAATACAATGGTGATGCACAATGCAATCCACTGCTTCTGTGCAAAATCCCATAGAGTGATCAATCACAAAATACCAAATACCCAAGGGTCTTGTTGTTGCCAGCCTTCTTTGCACCAGACCTCCACCTTCTCCAAGCTTGCACTTGTGCACATGCAAAAGTGGAATTTTTGCATGGAAAAGCAAAGGAGGGCAAAGGGAGAGTAGGAAGGAGGGGGAAGGGAGGGTTGAAGGGGCTGAGATGGATAGGGCAGGGAAGGGTAAGGATGGGACTTGGCAGATGGGTAAGGGGAGGGTGAGGGAGTAGGAGCATGGAGTCTGGAGAGGGCCAAAATGATAAAACAAGATAGCTACAGAGGGTGCATATGGGAGAATGTGCAACATGTGGTGAAATGAGGTGAAAATAGCCCATGTGGACCATGTGGACCATGTGGTGAAATAAAAACATGTGATAAATATACTCACAACATGTGATTTTTTACTAAAAGTCAGACAAAAGTGGGATTTTGGAAAAACTAATGCAAAAAATGAGTCCGGAGGTGTCAAAATACATGAAATGGACCCCAAGTTTGAAAAAAATTACCATCCGAAGCGCAATCTAAAGCCAAAAGCTTTGGACCATGAAAAAGAAATTTGTGATTATTATTTAAATAAAAAGAAAATACCTTTTTTTTGGAACCCGCAAGTTGTTAAAGCTTGAAAATAAAAACAATAAAAAATTAAAATAAAATAAGTTAAAAAATAAATTAAATACTAATAAAAAGGAAATAAATAAAAAACAAAATGAGAAAAATAAAGTTAAAAAATAAAAAACAACCGGGGGGGGGGGGTAGGGGGGGCGAGGGGGGGTGGGGAGGGGGGCTTGAAAAAGAAAAAACTTTTAAATAAAATAAGTTAAAAAATAAATAAAATACTAATAAAAAGGACAAACAACGAGGGGGGGGCGCGGGGGGGTGAGGGGGGGCCGAGGGAGAGAGAGAGAGAGAGAGAGAGAGAGAGAGAGAGAGAGAGAGAGAGAGAGAGAGAGAGAGAGAGAGAGAGGGAAGAGAGAGAGAGAGAGAGAGAGTGGGAGAGAGAGAGAGGGGGGCGGGGGGGAGGGGAGGGGGGGAGAGAGAGAGTGAGGGGGGATTTTTTTCCAAAAATATACCCCCCTCTTTTTTTTTGGAAAAATAAATTCCATGGGGCCCTTTTTTTTGAAAATATCCAAAATTGGAGAAAAATCCCGAAAAAATAAAAAAACTGCAAAAAAATCCAAAAACATTCTCAGAAAATTCTCAAAAAATTCTCAAAAAAATCCCTACAGGTTTAGGCCAGTTTCCTCACTCAAAATCACAGAGAGCTTCCTTTATTCCTCCAATTTGGCAAGAAAATAACATTTGAAAATGATAAAAAATGCTAGAAAATTTCTAAAATGCTTGAAAATTTCCCAAAAAAAAATCCAAAAATTATGCTTATGCAAAGGCTATGAAATGGTAGCTAAATTTGCTAAAAACGCAAGGAACAAGCATGAAGAAAAAGATAAAAACTACTAAAACTGGAGCAATATGAAATGAGAGGGTTATGTACAACTTGGACAAATTTTACAAGTTCTAGGTGATCCATAAATCTTCAATTGTGCTGATGATAGGACTTGAGCCGTGATATATTGACCAGTGGGAGGGCTTCTCCTTTTAGTGTCTCTAACTCCACTGCACCCCAATTCAGCATTGTTCTAACTCGATAAGGTCCTTCCTAGTGTGGAAGCCATTTTCCCCTTACTTGTGATTGGATTTGAGGTCTATGGAGAAGAACTAACATGCCTGGTTGTAAGTTATTCTTCCATAGATTCCGATCATGTGCCTCCTTCCTCTTCATTTGAGTCTCTATCAATTGTTTTGCAACATGTAGATGTATCTCTTCCACTTTATGCAGTTTTACCTTTATGCATAACAATAGTCTTTGCCACTAAACTTGTAGTGTAAGCCTCATTAATTATCTGCAAGAGTTCTGACCTAAATTTCCCATCCATCTTTATTAAATAAAAAATACTAACCTCCTTTTTCATGGACTTGAGCAGTTTTGAAGCTTCTGATTCCTTAAGAGCATGGGCTCCAATTGACTTATCAAAATCCTCATGAGCCGTGTTGAATGCATGCCTAATGGTATCACTGGTACATATGAGATCTCCTTTTTGCCTTGTACCTGCACATGTGGTGGCTTTGTCTTCAGAGGTCTCTTTTTCTTTATTCAATCCATTAATCCTTGATTCTTGACCTATTCTACTTGAGCCTTCCCCTTGTTTCTTGTCTGCACTGTAAAAGATTCAATTTCTTCTGACTGCACCACCCTGGTAGATGGCGATGGCCCATTGACTTGATCTAACATTTCTTCTTTGTGCACAGAAATCATTTGAATGTGGGGCCTAGATGAAGAGGCTTGATTCTTAGGACAACAATTAGTGTAGTGGTCTCTGGCCTCTGGGTGGTTCCTGCAAGGAGGGGCATTTTCTGGTAGGGTGCACCTACTTTGGTAATGCCCACATTCTCCACATCTGAAACAAATAATTGGCCTCCTAGGCCCATTTCCAAAGTTATTCCTTTGTCTAGGGTTGTAATTATTACCTTGATTAGGTGTAGCCGCCATCACATTTGCTGGTGGTAGGTGTCCTCCTTGTGTCCAGTATGTTGTTGCAGGCATTCCTCTTGATTGACATTCCTAGGCCTCATGACCTGCTTTCCTGCATAGTTGGCAAGTTAAACTTAACAGAGGACATTCACTTACTATATGACCTTGCTTATTGCACATGGTACACCATAGTCCACTTTTGATGCCACCCCCTTTGAGTTCCTACAACTCTTGTCGAAGCTGAGCCAGTTCTTCTGCTTGGGCTTCCTCTTCCTTTTGTAACTTCAATGCCTCTATCTCCCTCCTCAACTGAGTAACAACATTCTCCTCCTCTTTGTGGGGCTTATTCCTTTTTAAGCCCTCCAACTCTTTCCTTAGTTGGATTACTGGATCCTCCATTTCTATAGAATAGGGTAGTTGAGAAGAAATTTCTCCATATTGTTGCCTTATTTGCTCTAGTTGTGTAGCTGTGTTGATGAACTCCTCTATGGAGGCTGTTGGTAACACTAATTCCTTGATTTTACATTGTGTGGTCACTAGAAGTGGCTTAGCTAACCATTTCGTAATAAAAAAATCATGTGGAGGATCTGGCAACTTAGCCGTTAGTGACTTGGCCCTAGTTACAAACTTTGGAAACTTTTCACCTGGACCCAGTCTCAAGTTTTCTAATTCCTCTATGATAATTTCTATAGTATTTCCATGCTAGAATTGAGTTTTGAATGCATCTTTCATTAAGTCCCAAGTGGTGAAATGGTTCTGAGCAAACTGACTGAACCATTTATATGCTAACCCTTATAATGTGGCAGAGAAGAGTATAAAAAAGGCATCCTCTCTTCCCATCAAGACTCTAGTTTTGCATAGTGCTAAAAACCTTCTAATATGCTCGTCCGGATCTTCCTGAGCTAAGCCTTTGAAACAAGGAAATTTTATATTTAATCTTAATAGTAGGTTTTCCAAGTCTACCTGACCTGCCATGCTCTTTACTAATGAAGTTGAAGAAAGTGGACCGGAGGATCTTCTAACAACCTTCCTTCTTGTAGCTTTGCAGGTGAACCTCAATGTTTGGGACCGGGTTGCGGTCATGAGCTATTCATAGCCCTCTTAGTATGAGATAATTGATAAGAATATTTACCTCTTAGTCCAATGAGTAGTACTATCGGCACTTGAACTCTTCTACCCTTTGCACTTGGCTTCTCCTATGCTCAAACCTCCTTGGAGTCCCACCAAGCGTGCCAAATTTTGTTGGGGAGATTCTTGGACAAGAAGGGATTTGAGTGTTTGTACGAGAAAAGGGAAAGACAATAAGAAAGATACACATTGGAAGCCTCTGTCGATTGATTCTAAGAAGACAAATACAATGGTGATGCACAATACAATCCAATGCTTCTATGAAAAATCCCATAGAGTGATCAATCACAAAATACCAAATACCCAAGGGTCTTGATGCTGTCCGCCTTCTCTGCACCAGACCTCCACCTTCTCCAAGCCTGCACTTGTGCACACCTTGCACCAAGCTTCCAATAAAGGGGGAGGGTTGGACACCTTCTATCGGCACGCACACAACTTCAATGGGACCTTGGAATCCTTGGGGTGACTAGCTTAGCACTTCTCTGCACACTTCCTTAGTCACTCTTCATGCACACCTTGCACTTCACTTCTCTGCATCGCACTCTGTGTGTCTCTTGCACTTCTCTCTCTTGCCTAGCTTAGACTATGCTTACCTTGCTTAGTCCTCCAAGAATAGTCCTTGCCTTGATTTTAGTGTCGATTCACGTACGCTCCTAACTACAAGAGTATCTTGGTGCTCACTTTGATGTCCCAAGATTGTCTCCACAAGTGGGCAGCCAACGAATCCCTGTTTTGTCATGTAGTGACTTTAGACTAAAACAAAAATTTTAATTGGGGGGGCATACTTTCACTTCTACGTATGCTTCCACTTCACATACCTTCACATTTTTCCTTTTAATTCTTCAAGTGTGCACCTAAGAGAGGGTTCACTTGAACCTTCCAAAACACTTTAAAAACACTTTTGAACCTTAGGGGAATTACAAAAATACCTCTACAACCTGCAACTAACTTTTTGCAATTTACAACCCTTGTGAACAATTACTTGTGCACTTTGACCCTCCAACTTTGAACACTTTGACTTCACCCATGTTGACTTTGACCTTGAATATGTTGAATTTGACCAATTTGACTTTGATTCTAGTTGACTTTGACTATAGTTGACTTTGACCAATATGACTTTTATGGGCTCAACACACTACATGTTAACACCCCACGATTTGAGCATGGTAATCAAGACTTAGCATATGATATGAGCACGACACCATCGCTCCGGGTGTGCTATGCTTGGCACTATCGAATCAAGTATTTACCGACCTGTTATAAGATGAAATTTGAAGAGATGTTTACCACCAAATTTTGGGAGTACCATTCCAAGGTTTTCATAAGCAGGCCCACATACCTACTCCAATTATTTGCCTGTGAACAACTCGTATACTCCACACACCACAGACTTCCACCTCCCGATGAACCTCAACCCATAGACTGGGAAAAACCTGAAGCTGATCTTGCACGAGGTATTTGCATTGCGGAGCACACCCTCGCTCATAACCTCCTACAAAACTATATCTGAAAGACCCCGCAACAAGGTTCTGTCGAGGACGACAGACACGAGAGGGAGGTGGTGTTGGCAGTAGCCAAAGGCACAAACGAGGAGGAAGCATGTGAAGGAGGATTACGACAAAGTAGTGGGGAGCCAAGCGGTTTATTTTTTCCAAAGAAATAGGTTTTATAATACTTATTCAAAACTCTCAACAGTGATTTTCATCACTCTTGTACCATATGTATCATAGAACAACCATTTTTGTAATTAATAGCTCCATTTTGTGCAAGGAGAGGAGTCTTCAAGCTTGAGGAGCTTAGATAGAATGAGCATACCAATTTTGGCCATTTTTAGATCTCATTTAGACCTTCAAATAGTGCCTAGAACCTATTTTTTAACTATGCTGGACACTAGATGTGAAACCGATCAAAGTTAGTCAAAAAACTATAAAGAGAGCTAGAGAGCTGATTTTTGAGGTTAGATAGTGTGAGATAGTATGAGCTAGTGTAGACTTGTGAGAGCTTGATCTTGTAAGAGTGTTCTTGAGTAATAGAATCTACTTTCAACCTTCCATTGTGTCTTGCTTGTCTCTTCTTGGTGTGTGTGTGTCTGTGTGTGTGCATCTCCATGCTTCTCAACTTCACTCTCACTACATCTCGCATTCACGATCCTCATATCACTCCTATCTCTTCCTCAGATTGACATTAAGGAGGTGGAGCTTCTTAACGTGGTGCTTACCATTGTACTAGAGCAACAAGAGGATTCTAGTATTGTTGCTTCTTTCAAGCAACTATCATGTGCTAGCTCAAAAGACATGAACCTTATAGATGGCGAACTTGGTTAGGTGGGAACCATTGTTGGTATCTACAAAATATCATTTTATACATTCAAAGAGGTAGAAAAAAGTTTATATTTTTTATGATAGAGTTTATTATTTCTTTAAGCACCTAATAACGGGTTTTTGTTTTTATATATTTTGATAGGTCATTTTGAAGGTTGACTGGTTTCGAGTCAAGTATAAAGGTAGTAATTCCACATTAAAAAAGGAATTATCTAGGTTTCGGGGAATTGATTCTTCCATGGTAATGCGATCTACTAAAGAACCATATATTCTTCCTAGGCATATTGAACAAACATCTTTTTATAAAAACCCAGATGCCTATCCTTGGTGGCAAGTCATTCATGTTCAACCGAGAGGTAGGTCTTTGTTTGGACAATTTATTGTTAGAGAGATCGAAGAAAGTCCTCTGGATGATTCACCATCAGATACTGATACATCAACATCTGAAAGAGAAATTAGAATCATTATACATGATAATGATACTAATTTTTTTGATGAAGAAAATAATACTCTACATGTTGATTATATTGATGATGAAGAGGAATTACCAAAAATTGATATTAATCCAGCAATAGATGATGTGACTCATGAGAACACAGATTTAACAATAGAAGAAATAAATGAAATAAATAAGGATAATGAAGATGAGACTATTGATGTCTTACCAAAATTATGGCAATAATGAAAGCATATGAGCAGATTAGATAGTAAGTTTTACTCTAGTTATGGATCAATAACTTGAAGCTTCTGAATGGATATCAGATAATAGATTCTTCTTTATTCAACTATGTTGGTGCATATCAATCACCAATTGAAGATTTGGAATAAAGAAAATGGATACATTCACAAGAGTGAAGGACATGTACACATATGTACATTAGTTATGACATAGGTTACATATACTTATGCTTTGATGAGAGTTTGTACATAGATGCCTATAAATACTTTTGGAAAATGTCGGGCAAATAGAGAGCAGAAGAGAGCAGAAGAGAGAAGACAAAGAGAGACTATGTATGAGCATAGGAATAGAGAAATGAGTGATTGTAAATGTCAATAGACTGATGAGAAAGTAGTTGAAGTCTCTCTCATTTTTTAGTTGTAGTCTTCTCCTGAAATGAAGAAAATGTTGCGCCCGATATTTCTGCGTCTACTCCGTCTGTAGTAGATCATTTGTGAAATCCTTTTGAGGATATCTAAGTTGTTAGTTAATGAGTTTGTGGTTTGAATTTCAGAGTCTAATTGTAAACAGGTGAAGAGAATTGCTGGTAGGAACATTCACATGTATTGAGTGTTCACAGCTCTCTGAAACAGGCGCACATTTCGAGTCCAAAGAAATGAGTAGTGCTGAGTGCACAGTGTAAAGTTTTACACATATGATAGCTCAAAATCTAAGTTGAGAGATAAGCTATCTTCAGTCAAAAGGATTTGGTAAAACGGGTTCGACATTGTGAGAACCAAAGTTAAGAAGTTAGGGGTGTAAAATCGACTGTTCTGAGTAACAGTTTCTGACATAGGTAACTTGTGAAGTTGATTTCTCAAGTTATACTAAAGCTTTTGAAGTAATTCAACTTGGAGGTGATGCGCAATCCCTAGGAGATGATTCGTACAAAGTTTCATAAAAAAACTTTACACATTTGATAAGTCAATGTGAAGAAATTCTGCAGCAGACTTTTCTGTGTTTCATCTTCTTCACAGATTTTCTCAAAGTTGATGATTTGGAGTTTGGACCTCTAATTTAGTGAAGGTTTTGACTTACTCTTGATATAGAGGTGTTCTAAATTCAAGAGTAGGTTGTTCTTTTGGAGATTAACACTCTCCATCAGTGGTATCAGAGCAGGAGACATCAAATCAAGGAAAGGAAGGTCCCGACTGCTGCAGATTCAAGAAGTTCAACATTTGAAGAGCTAAGAAGTGAAAGCTTGGAGTCAAAAGCCTGAGGAGAAGACTACTCGACATCAAGAAAGGCAAAAGGAGCCTAATTCGAAGTAAAGGTACATACATTGCTTGTAAAGCTTGAAGTTTTCAATACACAGGTGGATACAAGATGGGAGATGCTCTACAGATAGAGAAATTGGATAGGGAAAACTATCCTGCATGGTCAATGAGGATGGAAGCTCATCTTATGAGCAAAGATTTAATTGGTTACATCACAGGAGAAGAAGAGAAGCCAGAATTTAGAGATCCTAGTGTTCCAACTAGGGAAGAGTTAGCAGATCTGAAAAATTGGATGAAGAAAGATGCTCAAGCTAGGAGCATTATCTATATGGGAGTCAATGATTACTTGTTACCTCATATTAGAGGTCTTGAAAGTGCAACTGACATATGGAATGCTTTGGAGGAGCATTTTCAGAACACTACAAAGTCAAGGAAGGCATCCTTATGGGCAGAGTTTACTACCTTCAAGAAGAAGGCCTCTCAATCTATTTCAGACTATGTGACAAGGATGAAAGATATTGCAGATGCTTTAGGAGCTGTTGATGAAGACATTGAGGAAGATAAATTGGTAAGGCAAATACTTACAGGGTTGAGAGGTGATGACAAATGGAAGCCATTTATTTTGTCTACAGAACTATCACTTGACCATTTCACTCCTGATTTAAATCAATTGTTAGGTCATATGCTAACATTTGAGCAGGATGTTAAAGGAGATGGTGAAAAGAGTACAGGACATGCAATGTACTCAAAGGACAAGAAGAAGAATAGCAAAGGAAAACAACAAGCAGGTGAAGATGAAGGAACAACTACTCAAGCCAACTTCCTAAGAGGAAGAGGAGGTGGCAAAGGTAGAGGAAGAGGCAGGAACAATAAAGATGGAGGCAAAGCTTGCTGGATTTGTGGTAAGACAAATCACTTAGCTAATGATTGTTGGCACAATACTCAGAATAATAATGGATATAGTCAAAACTATAATGCAAGAGGAAGAGGTGGCAGAAATCAAAGAGGTAATTACAGAGGTAGAGGTGGAAGGAATTACTTTGGAAGAAATGCAGGTAGAGGATTCCAAAGTCAACAATATAACAACACCTACTACAATTATGCTTCAGATCAAAAGGAAGATTCAACATTGATAATGAATGCAACTTGTGAAAGGCAGAGTGAAGATCAAAGAGTCTTCTACATTGACTCAGGGTGTAGCAATCACCTGAGTGGTAACATATCTTTGATGACTGATTTGGAAAGTAAAGTTTTTAATCATGTTGTTCAAACAGGTGACAACACAAAGCACAATGTGAAGTCAATTGGATCAGTGAAGGCCAAGGATGGAAGCACCTTATTGAGTAAGGTTTTGTATGTTCCTACAATCCCTAAGAATTTGATAAGTGTAGGTCAAATTGTTCAAAAGGGATATGAAGTAAGGTTCACTAATGATGGAGTATATGTGGAAGACCCTAGCCAAGGGTATAAACAGATTGTTTCAGGAAAAAAGGAAGGAAGATTATTTACATTGAAGATTCAAGGCAATATTGGTCATGCTATGTTCACATATGGAGGACATAAGATCTCTGAGTTAGATCTTTGGCACAAGAGGCTTGGACATTTCAATGAAAGAGGTATTAAAGATATGGTTAACAATGGTTCAGTGCTTGGATTGCCTAATGTTGCAGGTCAACATATGACATACAAATGTGAGGCATGTCAATTAGGTAAGGCTCATAAACATTCCTATTCCAAGCATGGTTTTATGTATTCAGAGAAGCTTGAGTTGGTACACACAGATGTGTGGGGACCATCAAAAGATTTCAGTATAAATGGATCAAGGTACTATGTGATTTATGTTGATGATGCTACTAGATGGATCACTATCTATGTGATCAAAGATAAGTCAGAAGTGTTTAATACATTTAAACACTATCATGCATATGCAGAAAGAATTACAGGTCATAAGTTGAAAAGACTAAGGTCAGATGGAGGGGGAGAGTATTTCTCAAATGAGTTCAGTGATTACTTATGGAATGCAGGTATAAAAAGGGAAGTTACTTGCAGGTACTCTCCTCAACAAAATGGTGTTGCAGAAAGGAGAAATAGAACTCTTGTTGAGTTTGCAAGATCCATGATGAAGGAGAAAAATTGCCCTAATTACTTGTGGGCTGAGGCTGTAAATACAGCCACTTACTTGGTCAATAGGTTACCATGTAAAGCCTTGCAGGGTATGACACCATATGAGGCTTGGTGGGGTAAAAGACCTACCTTGGATCATTGCAGAGTTTTTGGGTGTGTGGCATATGCATATGTGCCATCACAATTAAGACACAAGTTGGAACCTAAAGCTGAAAAGTATGTTTTCATTGGCTATGATGACAACCAGATGGGCTATAGATTATGGAGTCCATCAACAAAGCAATTTATGGTTTCTAAGGATGTTACATTTGATGAACAAAGCACTTGGTATGCAGGTACAATCAATATCAATACAGGTGAGGAAGAAGAAGTGAGTCAAAGAAAAGGTAAATCAAAAGTTCAAATATTTGATGAGCAAGAGAATAATGAAGTGCAGATTGAAGTGGAAGAGACACCAAGATTTGATCCTGAATGTGAAGAGCCAGAAACTTCAAGGAGTGGAGAACTCAGAAGGTCAACAAGAAATAGGTGGCAACCTACAAGGTATAGTTATGATACTTCATTTCTAGCCACAAAAGATTATGCTTATATGGTGAATACAGAGGAAGACCCTTCTACATATGAAGAGGCAAAAGGTAAGGAAAAATGGGAGAGTGCTATGCAGGAGGAATATGATGCACTATTGGAGAATCAAACTTGGGATTTAGTTCCTAAACCAAATAGTCAGAAGATTATTGGATGCAAGTGGGTCTATAAGACAAAAAGGTTTGCAGATGGAAGTGTGTCTAGGTACAAAGCTAGACTTGTGGTCAAAGGTTTTGCTCAGACATATGGTATTGATTATGATGAGACCTATAGTCCTGTGGCAAAGATGACAACCATAAGGACACTTATTGCTATTGCTGCATGTAAAGGTTGGAAGCTATGTCAACTTGATGTGAAGAATGCTTTTTTGAATGGTTATATTTCAGATGATGTATTTATGGAGCAACCTCAAGGATTCAGAGATAAAAGGTATCCAGATCATGTGTGCAAGCTCAAAAGAGCTTTGTATGGCTTGAAGCAGGCCCCAAGAGCATGGAACTATAGACTTGTGAAGTTCCTAAAAGAACTTGGTTTTCAGGTGTCTAAAGCAGATAGTAGCTTGCTTGTTAAGGCAAGTGAAAATGGTTTCATATACATGTGCATATATGTTGATGATATAATTTTTACAGGTACAGATGAAGAAGGAATACAAAAGCTTAAGAGGCAAATGGAAAAGGAGTTCAAGATAAGTGACTTGGGAGACTTATCATACTTCTTGGGCATGGAGATAACATATACTCAACATGGAGTATTTGTGACCCAAGAAAGGTATTTGAAGAACTTGTTAATCAAGTTTAAAATGGATGATTGCAGGGTAGCACCCACACCAATGGAGGTGAATCACAAATTGAGTAAGTATGGAGGTGAAGAATTCAAGGACATGAGACAATATCAGAGTTTGGTTGGTAGCCTTATCTATGCTACTCTAACTAGACCTGATTTATCATATGCAGTAGGGGTTTTGTCTCAATTTATGCATTGCCCAAGGAAAGAACATTGGATTGCAGGACAAAGGGTGTTGAGGTACATTAAGGGTACACTCAATGAAGGTTTGTATTATGGGTTTACCTCAGATACAAATATCAAAATTTATAGTGATGCAGATTGGGCAGGTAATCCAGATGATAGAAGATCTACTTTTGGATACATGTGTTATGTGGGAGACAAGTTAATCTCATGGTGTTCCAAGAAGCAACATACAGTTGCTTTATCTTCTACAGAAGCAGAGTATAAAGGCATGGTTGAAGCTGCAAAAGAAGTAATTTGGGTCAAGACATTGATGAAAAGTCTTGATATTATGCATGGGGTACCAATTATATATGGAGATAACATGAGTTCATTGTATTTAGCTGCTAATCCTGTTTTTCATGCCAGGACCAAACACATTGAGATTCAGTATCACTTTCTAAGAGAGAAGGTGATGGATAAGGAGATTGAAGTCATACATACTTCAACAAAGGATCAGATAGCTGATATGCTTACAAAAAGCTTGGATGGACCAAAGCTACAGAAGTTTAAAGACATGGCAGGTATAAAGAAGAAAGGAGAAACCTCAATTGATGATTGAGGGGGAGCTGTTGGTGCATATCAATCACCAATTGAAGATTTGGAATAAAGAAAATGGATACATTCACAAGAGTGAAGGACATGTACACATATGTACATTAGTTATGACATAGGTTACATATACTTATGCTTTGATGAGAGTTTGTACATAGATGCCTATAAATACTTTTGGAAAATGTCGGGCAAATAGAGAGCAGAAGAGAGCAGAAGAGAGAAGACAAAGAGAGACTATGTATGAGCATAGGAATAGAGAAATGAGTGATTGTAAATGTCAATAGACTGATGAGAAAGTAGTTGAAGTCTCTCTCATTTTTTAGTTGTAGTCTTCTCCTGAAATGAAGAAAATGTTGCGCCCGATATTTCTGCGTCTACTCCGTCTGTAGTAGATCATTTGTGAAATCCTTTTGAGGATATCTAAGTTGTTAGTTAATGAGTTTGTGGTTTGAATTTCAGAGTCTAATTGTAAACAGGTGAAGAGAATTGCTGGTAGGAACATTCACATGTATTGAGTGTTCACAGCTCTCTGAAACAGGCGCACATTTCGAGTCCAAAGAAATGAGTAGTGCTGAGTGCACAGTGTAAAGTTTTACACATATGATAGCTCAAAATCTAAGTTGAGAGATAAGCTATCTTCAGTCAAAAGGATTTGGTAAAACGGGTTCGACATTGTGAGAACCAAAGTTAAGAAGTTAGGGGTGTAAAATCGACTGTTCTGAGTAACAGTTTCTGACATAGGTAACTTGTGAAGTTGATTTCTCAAGTTATACTAAAGCTTTTGAAGTAATTCAACTTGGAGGTGATGCGCAATCCCTAGGAGATGATTCGTACAAAGTTTCATAAAAAAACTTTACACATTTGATAAGTCAATGTGAAGAAATTCTGCAGCAGACTTTTCTGTGTTTCATCTTCTTCACAGATTTTCTCAAAGTTGATGATTTGGAGTTTGGACCTCTAATTTAGTGAAGGTTTTGACTTACTCTTGATATAGAGGTGTTCTAAATTCAAGAGTAGGTTGTTCTTTTGGAGATTAACACTCTCCATCAAACTAGAATATCGATGAATACTACTAGAGAGATGAAATCATGTTCTTTTAAGTTAGAACATGAATCTCGGGGGTATGTCTAATTATTTTATGCGTCTATGTGTACATGTAGATATGTATGCATGTATATATATTTATGTGTGCATATAGGCATGTATGTGTGATGCATAATGTATCTACTCCATTTTATATTTATGTATGTGTATCTACATGATGTGTATATATCTTTATATATATTATGATCCTCATTGATTTGAGTAGCTATATATAGAGGCATAAGGTTGGGAGGAGAGACATCTCTCTAGTAGGACGTTGGAGGAATAGATGCAATGTGTACATATACTTCAATCATATGGCTAAAAGACTGAATTAGAGTTTCTAAATTAGGGTTTGTAAAACCCTAATATCAAAATTAGTGTATTCGAATTAGGATTTTTGAAATGGGATTTCTGAATTAGAATATTTACATTAAGGTTTTTGAATTAGGATATATATATATATATATATATATATATATATATATATATATATATATATATATATATATATATATATATATATATATAAGAAATGGATTGAGAGGCCTTCTTCTTGAATGTGGTAAACTCTGCCCACAAAGATGCCTTCCTTGACTTTGTAGTGTTTTGGAAATGCTCCTCCAAAGCATTCCATATATCACTTGCACTTCAAGACCTCTAATATGAGGTAACAAGTAGTCGTTGACTCCCATGTAGATAATGCTCCTTGCTTGAGCATCTCTCTTCATCCAAGTCTTCAAATCTGAAAGTTCATCCCTAGTTGGAACACTAGGATCTCTGAGTTGTGGTTTTTCTTCTTCACCTGTAATGTAACCTATCAAGTCTTTGCTCATGAGATGAGCTTCCATCCTCATTGACCATGCTGGATAGTTTTCTCTATCCAATTTCTCTATCTGAAGAGAATCTCCCATCCTTTCTTCACCTGTATATTAAATTATTCAACCTTTATGAGGAATAAGTGTAGCTTTACTTTGAATGAAGTTCCTTTTGATCTTCTTGATAACTTCATGCCTCCTTCTCAAGCTTTCACTTCAAACTTTCATCTTCTGAACCTTCAAGTGTTGATTTTTGTATGACTATAGTAGTCAAGGTTCTCCTTTCTTCAATTTTGATGATTCCTGCTCTGATACCACTGATGGAGAGTGTTAATCTCCAAAAGAAAAAGCTATTCTTGATGTTAGAGCACCTTTATATCAAGAACAACTCAAAACCTTTACCAATTTGGAGGATCAATACTCAATTATCAAAATCTTAAACAAATTGTCAAGAGAGTTAATACTCAGAAAGTCTGTTGCACATAATTCACTCATTGAATGATCAAATATGTAAAGTTTTTTATAGAACTTTGCACAATGTGTTGTCTATAGATTATGCACCTTATCCAATTTAAATTATCTCAAAAGATTCAGTAGATCTTGAGAAACAATCCTCACAATTCACATATGTCTAAAACTATACTTTTTTACAGTCGACTTTGACACCTGTAACTTCTAAAGCATGCTTCTCTCAAACTACAACCCTTTTATTCAAATGCTTTTAGCCATAGGTAGCTTACCTTCCAAATTAAAGAATGAGTGCTTGCTTGCTCAAAACTTTACACTCTAGAAGGAGAACTGACCAAAACATTAGCATCAAATTTTGTGCCTGTTGTAACTTCACTTCTTCACATTTATACAGGTAAATATTCCTACTCTCAATTCTCTTAGCCTGATCATAATTAGGATCTAAAAACTTGTACGAGGTCAATCAACTATAGACTTAGACTTGTACAGGAGCATTTCACAAAAGATTAAACAAAGAAGGACTACTGAGCAAAAGATTGGGCGTAATATTTCTTCATCTCTGAAAATTTTTACATCTGAATGATGAGAGAGATCTATTCACTTCTAAAAGTGTCTAATGAGTATTCAAATGTACAAGCTCATGACCATACAAAAGATATAAGTGAGCTAACTATACATTAATGTACATATGTATACAAGTCTTCATTTCTTGAACATGTTTTATCTTCAATCTTCAATTGTTGATCTTTTCTTCATTCTTTGACTTCAAGTCTTTATCCAAAACATCAATTGGTGATTGACTTGCACCAACATGCATTATGGATGTCTTTAACATTTCTATCTATCCTTATTGTTGAGCCATTGATTGATATTCATAAATGTTCATACGAACTTGATGTTACGTGAGCAATAATACATTGCCATATGTTCATATTCAACGCTAAGTATGCTTCCCGCTTAATAGTCTAACGTCTATCTACTCATGAACACGTATCATTATTGAAGTAGTTAACCACATTCCATGTTCATTCCATATCTTCTATGTTTTCAGTGACAAAGCCTCTCTTTTCTATTTTCTAAGCTCTAGTAGAAATGCCCAACCCAATTTCTAATGTTACACAATTTTGTCACTATGTTATTGCATGTTCCATCGTATATAAGGTCACACAAAGGAGGATCATAAGGGTGTTGATCATAAGGGTGTAAGCTATGTTTATATGCTATCGCATATGTGATGCTACAAAAGTGTCATTTAAGTGATGCTTTCTATAGGGACACTCTAGACATTGCCTATGCAATGCCACTAATTAGTGCAAGTCACTCCATATTTAATTGTTTTTACGATGCTTAAGAATCATTTTTTGGAAAAGCACTAATATTTTGGAAGTTAACTATTTGTCTTGTATTAGATTCTATGATATCACTATACAGAATAAAGTAGATATCATGACTTTTTGAAAAAGCACTAAAATTTTGGAAGTTAACTATTTGCCCTGTATTAGATTCTATAATATCGCTATATAGAATAAAGTAGGTTCAAGGAATGGAGAATACCAGAGACTACTCCAATGCGTTTCTATTCCCTTATTGTATACTATCTAATATTACAACACAGCTTAACATAGAATAGAATAACAGAAGAATAAATATCATAGTGATATATGCAAAGTCATAGCATCAAAGTTGGTTTGCATATTGATTAGCAAGGTATTACAAGTTACAATCTACATGTGTATGTGATTCAAACTCGAGTACTTTTCTATGGAAGAAGACCGTGCTTGGCACATGAATAGGAAGTACTTACTCTTCTCTCGTTCTTCAGTTACATGGATGAACGTCTATTGAATTCTTCGGAAGTTCTATCCATCTAATTTACAAAATATATAATTCTTACTTTACAAAATTACCCATATTGATGGTAGCCTAACATTGACACACATGGTGGACTTGAACCCACTCCTAATGTCCATCCGTATTGGATGGGGAATGGTGTACCTACCCAATTCATAAAGAAACACATCAAAAAGATATCTAAGGGTCGATACACCCGAATTTATCATTTCTTGAAAACATTCTTCATTAGGATCAGTCTACCATCAAACCTTCTAAGAAATAACATCTGCTTTAGCTTCCATAAACTATGTAGTGAGCATTTCCAAAATTTATTTAGTTGTCACCTGTTCTTCTTCCTATCGCAATTGAAGTTGTTGAAGCTCTACATTTTTCTGACACAAGGTAGCCTCTTTATCAACCAATCGCTTTTGAAATTCCTCTTTACTCTATAGAAGAGTGGTAATCTGCTCCTCCTTGTCTTCCAGCATCCGTGTATTGTCGACATTAACTTGATTTGCCTCCCGTAATAGTATCTCCAATTTTTTTATACCTTCAGCTTTGGCCATTGCTACTTGAAGACTCTCAATCAATGAAACTACTTGATCAGCAACAAAGTTCTTCTCCGTCAGAAATGTTGCACCTCGATTTTGCAACTCATCCTTGTCAGCTTGAACTTTTTTGAGTCCATCCTTGATAGCCTAAAATCATTTGGTTATCTCCTACTTGAACACTTCTATATGTATTTCTAAATGATTTACTTTATTTCTTAATGCATGAACCTCTTCTGCAGATATATTGGCATGACCTGCTAGTGCATCCTACAATTCATTATTTTGTTCCTTAAGGTTTGAAAGCTCTGTATGCATTTGTTCCAACTTGACTTGCACTGTTTGCCAAGCAGTCTCATCTTGATCCATTTGCAATGAGAAAATTGTGAATAATCTAGCTACATCAGCTAATGTACTAGCCTGCACTTTATAGTCCTTAAGAAACCAAGGATAAACGATCAGTGAATATTTGATAGCTGGTAAGTGCAACCGATCAACATGATTTGACCACGGATGAAGAGATTTCCTACTAAACAAAGGAAACTCAAATGAGCGGGATGACTTAGATTGTGAGAACTGATCAAGTTTAGTTCATCGCGAAGTCGAGGGTTGAGAATCTAGATCTTGTTGCATTGGTTCATGTGGATTAATAGGTGGACCACATGTTGGTTATTGCTGGGAGGTCTGATTAAGACATTATGATTGACCTTGATCTTCTCCGCCCGTTTGTTGTTGTTGCTACTACCTTGTTGATCCTTGTTTGTGCATTTGTTGTTGTTGTTGTTTTTCCCCACAAGACCTTGGCAATGCATTTCTTGCTACTGTTGTTGCCATTGGGTAGCCTCATCAGTCGTTGCTTGTTGCCTACATGCTGCTTCAATAGTTGTAGTAGCCGTATCTTGTTGTTGTTGTCAGAGCTTCTCCTCCCCTTGCTCTTGCACTCTCCATTGTCTCTCTTTTTTAGTTTTTTGGATTGCTTCCTACACAATATTGACCTGAGCTAGCTTCTCTATATTCAAAGGATTTGTAAGTTCTAGAGTTAGTTGTTTACCTTGACGCTTACTTGCTTGAAGGAAAGCTGCTTTGTCCACTACAACAAACTACCAGAAGACAAGTAAAGGGGTTGGAGGAATCAACAATGCTCACATTATGCCAAGCTTTGTATCCAATTGTTGGGGCTTCCGTGTTGGCCGACAGAGTCGATGCACTTCCTTCTTTATTCTTCAAAAAATAATCTCTACCCGATTTACCCAACCATTTGCTGCTTTTGCATCCATCATCAAAGAATATAACATCTAAGAGATCCCATAAGGTTTTGTCTGCACAAAGATAACTAGAGTTGCTAGACACAATCCAAAGTTATACGGATTAGTGTCAGGGAGTCTCACATACTTGTATTCTCCTTAGCAAGCTCTGCCAAACAGTTGCTCCATCTTTACAGTCAAAGATAATTCTATTGGCACTAGTATTCACTATTGGATAATGTGTAATTGCACGGCTATATAAGCTAGGTCAATCACCATGTGCATTGTTTCCCCAATACAAAACTCTATGAATGCCATTTGATCACCGACATCTTCTAATTGGTCATGAAACTGCTACATGAATGAGTTAGTCATCGGATGGTTGGGGATATGTTAGCGGCCGCCGGATCGGAAGATTGTATAAATGAATCTTGTTCGCACGAGTGAAAAAGTAGTTACAAACCGTTTGTAAAAAAAAGTTATATAAATCAAGAAGACGCACAGAGACGGGTACGGGACGGATCACCAGACTGTCTGTCTGGGTGACTGATCAGGCGTTGTTTGTAGTGTCATTTGCATATCTCCTGTATTCTGAGTTCGTGTTCGTCTCTTGTCTTGTCTGTCGTCGACATTTGTTCTATTGTTAACTAGTGAGACGATTCGTGGAATCACCAGAGTGTTCGTCTTGAGGATTGCTTGAACACTACTGTAGCGCTCTTTTCTAAATTCTGCGTACTCCGATTGTACTGTGTGTATCTGTGTTTGTTACCTATCGACCTCTGTTGAGGTTGCGAGTTCCATTCACAGCTAATAGATCGCGGACTGTTGTCTGAGTAAGTTGTTGGTGAATCTCTATTGAGTTGTGGTGTTAGCCCGCACATTGTGTGTTACCCCTTCTTGAAATGTTCGGCCAGTGGTTGGTGAAATCTGAGCAGCTCTAGTAGCATTCTGGTATTCAGATATGTGTTGTGTTGTCTGCAATGTTGGAATCTGTCTTCATACAGTAAAGTTAAGCGTAGTAGGGATCTTTCTAAGTTGTGCACTGAGCCTTCAGTACTGTGTGGTTGAACTCTCAAGTCTCTGTGTCTACGGTGTTGCCTGACTGTTTAGATCCAATCGATAAAGGTTAACGATTACTCTTGTTTCCGGTATTTCCAGTAAGTTTATATGTAGCTGCAACATAGCATCTTGCGTATTCGATACCCGTGGTTGTGCTAAGACTGTGACGGTAATATCTAAGTACGGCAATCTTTGATAGTGCTCTCAGCATTAGCATAGTGCTGGGTGTGAGCAGTAAGTTTGGGAACTAAGTACAGTGCCTCTGTCTAACAGACCCCTTCCACTCCCAAGAACCCAAGAATCCCTTAAACGCACTTCTGATAGTCAGAAGGAACCAACTGCATTTAACATTGCGTTCAACACTAGCACCGTCTGTGGGAAGGTGGCATCAAGATTGTTGTTTATCTGTCGAAAGTGTTATCAAGATTGCCATGTATCTATGGGAAGGTGGCAACAGATCATATTGTTGCAAACTTGTTATGGAAACGTGACTACAAATTTTTAATCAACAGTAATAGTACGCGATTAGTACAAAAGATGATACATGCCGGTTACTCGATCCGGTGAAACGTATCCAAAGAACCGCCAGTTGGGGTTCTTAATTTGCTAAAAACGACTCTGGGAGGTAGAAGTACAGATAGGTCTAATCCAGTTGTCAAGAAAGTAAAGAACGTTAGTAGTGATTCCGGTCATATTCTGGTGGAACGTGTTATGCCTCTCGTAAATTTCGGTACTATTTTGGCACAGTCTGTCGAAGATATAGTAACTCCAGAATTTACCAGGACGCAGCCTGAAGTTAGTCTAACAACATTGGGTAAAGATTCAAATTTGTTTAGGACTAGAAACACTTTAGCCAAAGAAATTAGTGAAGGCGAAAAAATGTTGGTGCATGCCAATCACCAATTGAAGGCTTGGAAGATCAAATGATGAAGGAAGAATCAATTCCTAAAGTGTGGAAGAAGATTACAATCAGAGGACAAGAGAAGTGTACACATATGTACATTAGCATAGTCATAGATGACTTAAATCATTTTGTTCAGTAAGAATTATGTACAAATTATCTATAAATACCTTGAGAAAAGTCGGGGCATGTAGAGGAGAGCAAATGAGAGCATATGTGACAATAGTCAGATGTCAAGAATGAGGGAGATAGAAGTCATGAGATAGAGGAAAGTGAATTTTGAGTTTGCTCTCATCACTCAGATGTATTTTCTCTGAGTAAATGAAAAGTTTTGCGCCCGATGTTTCTGTGTGTTCTCCTTCTACAGTAGATCAATTGTGGAATGCTTTTGTACAAGTCTAAGTTGAGAGTTGCTTGACCTCTGTGCAAAGTTTCAGCTTCCAATTGTAATCAGGCTGAGTGAATTAAGTGTAGGAACATTCATATGTGAAGTGTGCTCACAGGTTCCTAAAACAGGCGCATATTTCGAAGTCAATGTTTTGGTCATTTCTCCTAGCACAGTTTAAAGTTTTGCATAAGTGAGGGCTTAATCTTTAAGTTGGAAGATAAGCTACTTATGTCTAGAAGCATTTTGTAAAACGGGTTCTATTCAAGGAGAACCAAGTCTTAAAAGTTACAGGTGTAAAGTCGACTGTTTTTGATAACAGTTTCTGACATAGGTAACTTGTGAAATCAATTTCTCAAGTTATACTTAATCTTTTGGAGTAATTCAACTTGGAATAGTTGCGCAATCTCTAGGAGATGATTCGTACAAAGTTTCATAAAAAACTTTACAGATTTGATAGGTCAATGTGAATGAACAATGCAGCAGACTTTTCTGTGTATCATCTTCTTCACAGATTTGTTAATTTCTGATAAGTTAGCAATTGATCCTCTAAATTAGTGAAGTGTTTGACTTACTCTTGGTATAGAGGTGCTCTAATCACAAGAGTAAGTTGTTCTTTTGGAGATTAACATTCTCCATCAGTGGTATCAGAGCAGGAGACATCAATTTCAAGAAAAGGAGGATCCCGACTGCTGCAGATTCAAGAGATTCAACACTTGAAGGATCAAGAAGTGAAAGCTTGGAGTCAAAGCTTGGGGAGAAGACAAATTGACATCAAGAAAGGCAAAAGGAGTTCAATTCGAAGTAAAGGTATATACATTGTTTGTAAAGCTTGAAGTTTCAATACACAGGTGGATACAAGATGGGAGAAAGCTTGCAGATTGATAAGCTAGATAGGGAGAACTATCCAGCATGGTCCATGAGGATGGAAGCACACCTCATGAGCAAAGATCTTATATCATTTATTACAGGAGATGAAGAAAAACCAGAATTTGCAGATCCAAGTATTCCTACTAGGGAAGAACTTGCAATGTTGAAAACTTGGATGAGAAAGGATGCTCAAGCAAGGAGTATCATCTACATGGCTGTTAATGATTACCTTCTACCTCACATCAGAGGTTTAGAAAGTGCTACAGATGTTTGGAATGCCTTGGAAGAGCATTTCCAAAATACAACTAAGTCAAGGAAGTCCTCACTATGGGCTGAGTTCACAACTTTCAAGAAGAAGAGCTCACAATCAATTTCAGATTATGTGGCAAGGATGAAAGATATTGCAGATAGCTTGGGAGCAGTGGATGAAGATATTGAAGAAGAAAAGTTGGTAAGACAAATACTTACAGGTCTAAGAGGTGATGAGAAGTGGAAGCCTTTTATCTTGTCCATAGAGTTGTCACTTGATCACTTTACTCCTGACCTTAATCAATTGCTAGGACACATGCTAACCTTTGAGCAGGATCTTAAAGGAGACAATGATAGAAGTACAAGTCAAGCTATGTACTCCAAAGACAAGAAAAAGAATGGCAAAGGAAAGCAATCAAATGATGATGAAGGGAATTCAAATCAAGCCAACTTCACAAAAGGGAAGACAAATTTCAGAGGTAAAGGAAGAGGAGGTAAGAACAAAGATAATGCTAAAGCTTGTTGGATTTGTGGCAGAACAAATCATTTGGCAAATGATTGTTGGTATAATAATCAAAGTGGAGGATACAACAATCAGAATTATAGTCAAAGAGGTAGAGGAGGCAGAAACCAAAGAGGCAATTTCAGAGGAAGAGGTGGTAGGACATCATATGGTAGAGGAGGTGGAAGAAACTTCCAATCTCAGTCCTACAACAATAATTATTACAATTATGCATCAGATCAGAAGGATGACATGACTCTTATCCTGAATGCAACTCATGAATCAATGGGAGAAGATCAAAGAGTGTTTTATATTGACTCAGGGTGCAGCAACCATCTGAGTGGGAATCTATCCTTGATGACTGATATGGAAGCAAGGGTGAATGGACATACAGTCCAAACAGGTGACAATACCAAACATAAAGTGGAGAGCATTGGATCAGTTAAGACAAAGAGTGGAAGTACACTTCTGAGTAAGGTACTTTATGTTCCTACTATTCCTAAAAATTTGATAAGTGTAGGGCAAATTGTGGAGAAAGGATATGAGGTAAGATTCACAAATGATGGTGTTTATGTACAAGATCCAAATCAGGGATATAGAAACATAATTGCAGGTAAAAAGGAAGGAAGATTGTTTACTCTCAAAGTCCAAGGTAATGTGGGACATGCATTGTTTACCTATGGAGGTCAAAAGGTGTCTGAATTAGACCTATGGCATAAGAGGCTAGGTCATTTCAATGAGAGAGCTATAAAGGAGATGTCAAAGAATCAGGTGGTGCTTGGATTGCCAAACATTGAAGGGCAACATATGGTGTACAAGTGTGAAGCTTGTCAATTAGGTAAAGCACATAAAAGTTCTTATAACAAATCAGGGTACAAGTATTCAAACATGCTTGAATTGGTTCATACAGATGTATGGGGTCCCTCAAGGGACTATAGCATAAATGGATCCAGATATTATGTGTTGTTTGTTGATGATGCAACCAGGTGGATTACTTTGTATGTAATCAAGGACAAATCAGAAGTCTTCAAGACATTCAAACATTTTCATGCTTATGCAGAAAGGATCACAGGACAAAAGCTAAAGAGGTTAAGATCAGATGGAGGGGGAGAGTATTTCTCAAAAGAGTTTGATGATTATTTGTGGAATGCAGGTATCAAAAGAGAAGTGACTTGCAGGTACTCCCCTCAACAAAATGGAGTAGCAGAAAGGAGGAATAGGACTCTTGTAGAGTTTGCAAGAGCCATGATGAAGGAAAAGAATTGTCCAAATTACTTATGGGCAGAGGCCATTAACACTGCAACATACCTTGTGAATAGGTTGCCTTGCAAAGCTTTGGATGGAGGAACCCCTTATGAAGCATGGTGGGGTAAGAAGCCTAGTCTTGATCATTGTAAAGTATTTGGATGTATTGCATATGCTTATGTTCCTTCACAATTAAGACATAAGCTAGAACCAAAAGCAGAGAAGTATGTGTTTATTGGATATGATGATAGACAAATGGGTTACAGGTTGTGGAGTCCATCCACAAAGCAATTTCTTGTTACTAAAGATGTAACATTTGATGAGCAAAACATGTGGTATACAGGATCACCAAATGAGTATGCAGGTGTTGAAGAAATACAAAGGAAAGGAAAGGCAAAGGTAAAAGTATGTGAAGAAATTGTTGATGAAGTTGACTCTAGATATAGAGTGCAGGATCATGTAGAAGAAGGGCCAAGATTTGATCCAGAATCAAATGAGGCTGAAACTTCAAGAAGTGCAGAAATCAGGAGATCTACAAGAGAAAGGAAAGAGCCTATAAGGTATAGTTATGATACATCTTTCCTAACAACAAAAGATTATGCCTACATTGTGAAAACAGAAGAAGATCCAACCACTTATGAAGAAGCCAAAGGTAAACAGAATTGGGAGAAGGCAATGCAGGAAGAGTATGATGCTCTACTTGAAAATGAAACTTGGGAACTAGTACCAAGACCAAAGATTCAGAAAGTCATTGGATGCAAGTGGGTATATAAAACAAAGAGGTTTGCAGATGGTAAGGTGTCTAGATATAAGGCTAGACTTGTGGTTAAAGGTTATGCCCAAACTTATGGGATAGATTATGATGAAACCTTTAGTCCTGTTGCTAAGATGTCTACAATTAGGACATTGATTGCTATTGCTACTTGCAAGGGATGGAAATTATCACAATTGGATGTGAAGAATGCATTTCTTAATGGTTACATTGCAGATGAAGTATATATGGAGCAACCAGAAGGCTTTATGGAATCAATTGGATCAGATTATGTGTGTAAGCTCAAGAGAGCTTTATATGGGTTGAAGCAAGCCCCAAGAGCTTGGAATTACAGATTGGTCAAGTTCTTGAATGAATGTGGTTTTCAAGCATCAAAGGCAGATAGTAGCTTGCTAGTGAAGGCAAGTGAAAATGGATATATTTACATGTGCATTTATGTTGATGATATTATTGTTACAGGAACAGATGCTCAAGGAATCAATGAACTCAAGAAGCAAATAGAGAAGGAGTTTAAGATAAGTGACTTGGGAAACTTATCTTATTTTCTAGGAATGCAGATTGTGTATACTCAACATGGAGTATATGTTTCACAAGAGAGATACTTGAAGAATCTTCTAGTCAAGTTTAACATGGAAGATAGCAGGACCTCAACTACACCATTGGAGGTAAATCATAAATTAAGCAGATATGGAGGTGAAGAGTTCAATGACATGAAGAAATATCAGAGTTTGGTAGGTAGTCTAATTTATGCTACCTTGACAAGGCCAGATCTATCATATGCAGTAGGTGTGTTGTCACAATTCATGCATTGTCCAAAGAAGACTCATTGGATTGCAGCTCAAAGGGTACTCAGATATATCAAGGGAACCCTAAGTGAAGGTTTGTATTATGGTTTCACTTCTGACACAAGAATCAAAGTGTTTAGTGATGCAGATTGGGCAGGTGACTGAGATGATAGAAGGTCTACTCATGGATATCTATGTTATGTTGGAGATAAGTTAGTGTCTTGGTGTTCAAAGAAGCAACACACAGTTGCTTTATCATCCACAGAAGCTGAGTATAAGGGAATGGTAGAAGCTGCAAAAGAAGTCATATGGTTGAAGACCTTGATGAAGAGTTTTGAGTTTGATCATAGTACTCCAATAATTTTTGGAGACAACATGAGTTCTTTGTATTTGGCAGCTAATCCTGTTTTTCATGCCAGGACTAAGCATATAGAGATTCAGTATCATTTCTTGAGGGAAAAGGTACTTGATAAAGAGATTGAAGTGATGTACACTCCAACAAAAGAACAGGTGGCAGATATGATGACAAAGAGTTTGGATGGACCTAAGTTACAGAGGTTCAAAGACATGGCAAGTATCAAGAAGACAGAGAAGACCTCAATTGATGATTGAGGGGGAGCTGTTGGTGCATGCCAATCACCAATTGAAGGCTTGGAAGATCAAATGATGAAGGAAGAATCAATTCCTAAAGTGTGGAAGAAGATTACAATCAGAGGACAAGAGAAGTGTACACATATGTACATGAGCATAGTCATAGATGACTTAAATCATTTTGTTCAGTAAGAATTATGTACAAATTATCTATAAATACCTTGAGAAAAGTCGGGGCATGTAGAGGAGAGCAAATGAGAGCATATGTGACAATAGTCAGATGTCAAGAATGAGGGAGATAGAAGTCATGAGATAGAGGAAAGTGAATTTTGAGTTTGCTCTCATCACTCAGTTGTATTTTCTCTGAGTAAATGAAAAGTTTTGCGCCCGATGTTTCTGTGTGTTCTCCTTCTACAGTAGATCAATTGTGGAATGCTTTTGTACAAGTCTAAGTTGAGAGTTGCTTGACCTCTGTGCAAAGTTTCAGCTTCCAATTGTAATCAGGCTGAGTGAATTAAGTGTAGGAACATTCATATGTGAAGTGTGCTCACAGGTTCCTAAAACAGGCGCATATTTCGAAGTCAATGTTTTGGTCATTTCTCCTAGCACAGTTTAAAGTTTTGCATAAGTGAGGGCTTAATCTTTAAGTTGGAAGATAAGCTACTTATGTCTAGAAGCATTTTGTAAAACGGGTTCTATTCAAGGAGAACCAAGTCTTAAAAGTTACAGGTGTAAAGTCGACTGTTTTTGATAACAGTTTCTGACATAGGTAACTTGTGAAATCAATTTCTCAAGTTATACTTAATCTTTTGGAGTAATTCAACTTGGAATAGTTGCGCAATCTCTAGGAGATGATTCGTACAAAGTTTCATCAAAAACTTTACAGATTTGATAGGTCAATGTGAATGAACAATGCAGCAGACTTTTCTGTGTATCATCTTCTTCACAGATTTGTTAATTTCTGATAAGTTAGCAATTGATCCTCTAAATTAGTGAAGTGTTTGACTTACTCTTGGTATAGAGGTGCTCTAATCACAAGAGTAAGTTGTTCTTTTGGAGATTAACATTCTCCATCAAAAAACACCTTGTTTTGGCGAAAATTCGACACATTCCGGTGATATTTCGGTAAGAGTTACTGAAAGATCGCAGTTTTCCGGCGACGGTTTACCATTTCTTGGTGAATCTTCAGCCCAGTCACCGCTATTGGGAGTAAGCTTCCCTACATTTGACATCAAGAAGGAAGGTAGCTTGTTTGAAACCGAGATTCGAAGCATACTGAACAAGATTATCGAACCGGAAAGTGCACAGTCCGACGATACAGATTCCGATAGTTCAGGTAGTTAGCCCCGGGATACAGGAGATAGTCACCATACAACCATCAGCACGATGAACGAACAACAACAACATCTATGTCTACCCAGGCCGACTCCAACGGGAGTAACGTACACCAAATTCGGTGGATTCCTAGGTGATGACCTGGATGCTCATGTACGCACATTTGAGATAAGCTACGCAGTACTCAACCATCCACCTGATCCGGCGTATAAGGCTATTGTTTTCCAATCGACATTGGTCAACGAAGCACCTAGATGGCTTACAGAATATGATATTAACCATTTCGGCACCTATAAAGCAGTAAGGGATGTCTTTTTGCAGAGATTCAGGCTAAAGAAGAATCCAGCCAAAATTTTTGACTACCTGCAAAACAATAGACAGAGGATAAATCAAATAGTATAGGAGTACGCCACTCTATTCAGGACTCATTTGAGGCAGTTACCACCAGCACATGCCAACCTACCGGATGATGTTATTACTCAATGGTTCATCAATGGCTTGACTCCACAACGTAAACAGATTATGATCATACGCTGTGTAGGAGCTATGACGCTAGATGCAGTGATCGCTGTTGGTGCATGTCAATCATCAATTGAAGGTTTATGAAGAAATGAAGTCAAGAAATCAAGAAGAGAACAAATTCAGAAGTTTGAAGGAAGGACATACTTAGAAATTCAAAGCTATGTACACATATGTACATTAGTTCAGATATAGGTTACTCACATTTTTTATTAGTCATAAGCTTGTACATATTTGCCTATAAATGTTTTGAAAAAGTCGGGGCATGTAAGAATAGAGAATAGGAAGAGAGAAATTAGTTGTAGAAAGTGTCATTGGACACATGAAAAGTTAGTTGAGTTACTTTCTCAAGTAGTTGTAACTTTTCTGAGAAATCAAGAAAATCTTGCGCCCGATGTTTTGTTGTCTGCTACTTCTGTAGTTAATCTTTTGAGAAATCCTTCTGAACATATCTAAGTCCATAGTTAATCAATCTATGGCTAGAATTTGAGAGTCTAATTGTCATCAGGTTAAGAGAATTTTGCATAGGAACATTCATATGTGATGGTGTTCTAAGAGTCGACAAAACTGGCGCAGATTTCATGTTCAGAGAAATGAACATTGCTCAGTGCATAGTGTAAAGTTTTACACAAGTGAGGGCTCAAAATCTAAGTTGAAAGATAAGTCATCTATGGCTAAAAGATCTTGATCAAACGGGTTCGACATTGGGAGAACTATAGCTAAGAAGTTACAGGTGTCAAAGTCGCTACTGCAGAGAAGGTGTTCTACACATAGGTAAATTGTTTGTATGATTTCTCAGAGTATACTGAATCATTTGCAGAGATTTAAGTTGGAGAAGGTGCGCAACCTTAAGGCGAAGCATTGTGCAAAGTTTTATTAAAAACTTTACAGGATTGATTAGTCACTGAGTGATTAATCTGCAGCAGACTTTTCAGAGAAGTAATTTCTTCACAGTTAGTCAACTTCTTGGTAATGTGTTAGTGGATTTCCAAAATTATGTGGAGTCTAAAGTTATTCTTGGTCTAGAGGTGGTCTAATACCAAGGATAGCTTGTTCTTTTGGAGATTAACACTCTCCATCAGTGGTATCAGAGCAGGTTGTGTCAAAATTAAGGAAAGGAAGACTCCGATTGCTGCAGACATACAAGTTCTACATTTCGAAGGTTCAGAAGGATAAAGTGTTGAAGAAAGATTGAAGGGAGACACGCAAAGATTATCAAAAGAATCAAAAGAAGAAATACTCGAAGTTAAGGTACATTTATTCCTTGTAAAGTCTAAAGTTTTGAGACTATAGGTGAAGCAAGGATGGGAGATAGTCTCCAAATTGAAAAGTTGGATAGAGAGAACTATCCAGCTTGGTCTATGAGAATGGAAGCTCATCTGATGAGCAAAGATTTGATAGCATACATCACAGGTGAAGAAGAGAAGCCCCAATTCAGAGATCCTAGTGTTCCAACTAGGGAAGAATTGTCAGATCTAAAGAATTGGATGAAGAAGGATGCTCAAGCAAGGAGCATAATCTACATGGCAGTCAATTGTAACTTTTTTGAGAAATCAAGAAAATCTTACGCCCGATGTTTTACTGTCTGCTACTTCTGTAGTTAATCTTTTGAGAAATCCTTCTGAACATATCTAAGTCCATAGTTAATCAATCTATGGCTAGAATTTGAGAGTCTAATTGTCATCAGGTTAAGAGAATTTTGCATAGGAACATTCATATGTGATGGTGTTCTGAGAGTCGACAAAACTGGTGCAGATTTCATGTTCAGAGAAATGAACATTGCTCAGTGCATAGTGTAAAGTTTTACACAAGTGAGGGCTCAAAATCTAAGTTGAAAGATAAGTCATCTATGGCTAAAAGATCTTGATCAAATGGGTTCGACATTGGGAGAACTATAGCTAAGAAGTTACAGGTGTCAAAGTCGCTACTGCAGAGAAGGTGTTCTACACATAGGTAAATTGTTTGTATGATTTCTCAGAGTATACTGAATCATTTGCAGAGATTTAAGTTGGAGAAGGTGCGCAACCTTAAGGCGAAGCATTGTGCAAAGTTTTATTAAAAACTTTACAGGATTGATTAGTCAATGAGTGATTAATCTGCAGCAGACTTTTCAGAGAAGTAATTTCTTCACAGTTAGTCAACTTCTTGGTAATGTGTTAGTGGATTTCCAAAATTATGTGGAGTCTAAAGTTATTCTTGGTCTAGAGGTGGTCTAATACCAAGGATAGCTTGTTCTTTTGGAGATTAACACTCTCAATCAATCGCAATGGCTTTGCAGTTGGAAACAAGGTTGGAGGATTTACAGAAGATCTGGAGTCGTTAAAAGCAAATAAAAATATCACCGAAGATTCGACTAGACAAATGTACTGCACTACCTGCAAGAATTCAGGCCATACTAGTGCCACTTGTGCACTTAATCAGTTGTTTTGTGCTATCTGCAACACTACCGGACACACCACCGAAAACTGCGCATATAACGCCAAAGTGCAGGGAACAACGACTGTCAATGCAATTATACAGGAACCAGGGCAGCCAGCCAATCACTATGTTCCTCCGCAAATGAGAAACAACCAGCAACAAGGATATCGAAATTACCGAGGACAGAGAAATAATAACTATAATGCAAACCGCTGGCAGACCGGATCGCCACTGGAAAATCCCAATTTGCCACCACCACGCTGCCATTTCTGTGGTGAATTTGGTCACATTAGAAGATTTTGTAAGGATGCAGCTGAGTATGATCAGAGGAAGAAAGAACGTGAAAACCCAATGGCTAATATGGTACAAATCACACCAGTAGAAACGCACGCTGCAGTAATTCAGACCCGCTCCAATAAACAATTGCAACCAACAGCAGAAATATTTGAACAAGGCATACGTGAACAACAAAGGATGTACGATAAAGCTAGTCAATGGACCACCACAAAACCTCCAGTCTTCCCAGATCCTATTCCGATAACCCAGAATTCGTTAACTGAAGAAGGAACACAACAACAAGATTCCAATTCAGCAGCAGGCACATCATCTTTAGCAAGCGCATCATCTTCAGAACCTGTGGAAAATACAATCCAATCACAAAAGGCTTGGGAAATTTTATCTAAGGCATCCATTACTCTTCCTCTGGGCCAATTACTTGCACTAGTACCAGGGGGTTCGACAACAATTCCAACAGCAGTTCAGTCTTGTGCCTTCTTGCATTCCAGCGACAACAACAGTGCAACCGGAACCTGATTCTACGGTCGATCATTCAGTTCCTTTGATTACGGTATGGTATAAAAATCATAAAATCACACAGGTACTAATTGATGGAGGATCTGGTGTCAACATTGCTACTACTGCACTGTGTAAAAAGTTAGGGTGGACCGAAATCAAACCAGTTTAGTTTTTTGTCAGAATGGCCGACCAATCAAGAGTCCATCCCATAGGACTTGTACGAAATGTACCAATGACTTTACAAGGTACAACATTTAAAATGACCTTTGTCATACTAGATTTACCGGAATCCACTCTTGATTACAACCTCCTTTTCGACCGACCTTGGTTGAAGCACGCTAAGGTGATACAGGATTGGTCTGCACACGAACTCACTTTCAAGGATAATAATCATAAATACGTTGTAAAATTAGATGCTATACAACCTTGCGAGTTGCATGCTAGACGGTATTTTGCAGAACTAGTTCATATGCTAGATGGTTTGTCAGATGATGAAGAAGAATAGTTTCTGAAGAATAACATTGACTTGATCTCCCTAGGAACTGTTGATCTACAATCTGTTGTAGATAACTGGAATCCTTCAGTTTGTACGGTGATGACTGTAACAGAAACAAATATGAAAGAAGATAAGGCTACCATAGATGACGCTGATTTACAACAACTGTTTAAGCCAGCAGAGAATACAGAGAAGCCTCGACAATTTTATGTTCCAGAAGATCAACTGACCACTTACAATTTAGGAGATGAAGAAAATCCACGACTTGTTAAAATAAAAGAGAGCTTACCAGAATTATTTCAAGCAGATCTAATCCAACTACTTCGAGAATTTTCTAATGTATTTGCATGGGATTACAAAGACATGAAAGGCTTGGACCCGCGCATCTACCAACACAGGGTCATGCTGAAGCCAGAAGCAAGACCGATCAAGCAACCCAGCTACCGGATGAATCCAAACTATGCATCACAGGTAAAGGCAGAACTGGATAGGTTATTGAAGGTTGGATTCATTGTACTAGTAGAGCATGATGAATGGATCTCTCTAATTGTTATTGTCCCTAAAAAGAATAAGCAACTACGAATATGTGTAGATTACCAGAAATTGAACGCAGCTACCGTGCCTGATCCATTTCCGCTCCCTTTTCTTGACACAATGCTTGATAGAGTAGCAGGACATGAAATGTATTCATTCTTAGATAGGTACAGTGGGTATAATCAAGTTAGAATGGCTGAACAAGATATATCGAAGACCGCCTTCATTACCAACTGGGGTGTTTTCGCATGTACTGTTATGTGGTTTGGATTAAGATATGCCCCAAGTACATTCCAAAGGTGTATGCAAGAAATATTTTCTCCTTACCTTACCTCTTTTATGCAAGTATATCTTGATGATTTTTCAATTTTCGGTAAGATGATAGCAGACCTGTTCCATTTACGGTGCTGCTTTGAAAAGTGCAGAGAATACAGACTCTGTTTGAACCCAAACAAATCTGTGTTTGTGGTGTCATGTGGAAAGCTACTTGGCCACATTGTATCTGCACAAGGTATACAGGTGGACCCAGATAAAATTTCAGATGTGTTAGAAGCTCCGGTGCCCACTATACCGAAGGAAGTAATGCACTTCATGGGCCAAGTAAGATGGCATGGACAACACTTACGATGGCTTGATCACTTGGCAATACCACTGAACACATTAATCACCAAGACTCCTCCACAGTTTGAGTGGACTCAGGAATATCAGATGGCATTTGATCGTTTAAAGTGTTTATTAACACAAGTTCCCATCTTACAGCCTCCTGACTGGGATCGCCCATTTCATGTATTTGTTGATGCTTCTGATATAGCAATAGGAAGCGTTCTAATGCAACAAACCGATAAGTGGTTCAGACGAGTGTACTATGCAAGTCGAAGATTGGACCCTGCTGAAAAGAATTACTCTGTAACAAAAAGAGAATGTCTAGGTTTAGTATATTCTTTCAAGAAGTTCAGGCATTATTTACTGGGCCGTAGATTTACTTTTCATGTAGATCATGCTGCACTTGTTTATCTGGTTTGGCAACAGCATCTAGGAGGTCAATTAGCACGATTGTTGATATATCTAGGTAGTGATGTGTGTGAACACTCTAGGACCGCCGGGGCACTTTTTTCCCTCTTTAGGAGGTTTTTTTCCCCCGGCTTGTATATACGCCTATTGCCCTAATGGGCTACTTATCTTTGTACATTCTCTAGTAATACATTCAGTATTGTGTGTTTGTGCTCCAAGCTTCTTCTTCTTCCTTGTGCTGTTCGCGTGCTTCCGCAGACGTCTATCTCCAACAATTGGTATCAGAGCAGGTCGTCGCTTCTTCTAGGGCGCCGTCGACACTCCTCCGTTTGCAGTCTCAGATTCGCACGAAATTTAGTGAGCATACTCAGGGTGTTTTCAGATCAAAACAGCTTTGCTATGTGGTGACGAAATCGCGATCTGAGCTTGTTTCAGCCTCCGAACGCACTATCGCAGCGCTTGTGCAGGCTATTTCATCCTTTTGTGCCAAAGATATATACCAATTTCTGTTCGCCAGTTTAAGCGTCTCGAAGTCTGCTACAGGTCTAGCAGAACTCGTGTGGGCAGTTCCGTTCAACTTTTTGAGATACAATCAATTTTCTGCATCAAGGTATTTTAGTCACCGGCCATGGCTGAAAGCAGTGATGCATTCCATATGTTGGCTGTTGAGGATAAGTTGGATGGTACCAACTACCCATTATGGGCTTATATGATGCGACATGTACTGGTTGCAAAAGGACTCTGGAACATTGTGCAGGGTGTTGAAAGACGTCGTGTTACACCTGCGACTACAGGTACTACAAATACAGGTGTTGGAGGTACTGGAGCTGATGAAGATGGTGTCGAAGATGATATTCTGCAGATTCCTGTTCGTGCTGCTGTTTGTGTTGCACCTACTGCAGAGCAGATTCGTTGGGATGGCAGAGATGCCCAGGCACATGCATTGATAGCCTTGTCTGTCAAACCTGCCATTATTCCTCACATTCGCTCTTGCAGAACAGCAAAGGATGCTTGGGATACACTTACCACTTTGTACCAGGCTAGGAATGAGGCTCGTGTTGCTTACCTCCGAAAACAGTTGGAGAGTGAGCACATGAATGAAGGTGATTCTATGGATAGTTTTCTTACAAAGATCAAAGACCTGAAGGAACAATTGATTTCTGCTGATGAGGTTATACGAGATAGCTCACTTGTGCAGACTGTTCTGAATGGTCTTCCTGATTCATATCAGAGTTTTGCCTCTACTCTTCGGTTGATGATGAAAGGCAATCCGAATGCCTTGTCATTTGAAGAATTAGTCTCTGTTCTGTTGCAGGAAGATCAGTCCAGGCAGAACAGGTCCATTATGCGTGTTGCAGATCAAGCTTTCCTGGCTAGTCAAAAGGGCAAAAGAAAATGGAGCTCTTCTACTAGTAAGCAAAAATCTGCAAATGCTGCACAATCGAAGAACCAGGATAAAGATGAAAAGAAATCAGAAAAGCAGAAATTGTTCTGCAAGTACTGTAAAGGAAATGATCATATTATAAAGAACTGTCCAAAACTGGCTGCTAAAGAGGAAAAGAAGAAAGAGGCTGGAATGGTTGTTGCAGAGGCCTCTACACCAAAAACAGAGTCTGCAAATCTTGTGCAGGAAGAAGAATGGGCGTTTACTACTGTCTACAGTTTTGACCCATCTTCTCATGATCAGTGCATGTCTGCAGTAGACTCAGATGTTTGGTACTTTGACAGTGGGGCGACCAAACATATTACCTCACAGCGCAGTTTCTTCTCTTCACTCGAGCCTGCCCCTACAGGGAATACTGTCACATGCGCCAATAACTCCTCTTATCCTGTTATGGGAGCTGGTAAGATCATTCTGACTACTGCTGATGGTAGTTCTTTCACTTTGTCAGATGCTTTATTTGTGCCAGGGATCAAAAAGAACCTGTTATCAGTTTCTGCATTAGCCAAGATTGGCTTGGTTGTGAAATTCGTTGATGACAGGTGTACAGTCCATGATCTCTCAAATGGTGATGTGATTATTGCTTCTGGCATCTTATGTCGTGGGCTGTATAAGCTCATAGACTATGAAAAATCTGTGAATGATTTGGCATGTGCAGTTCATGATTCTCAGGCTATGTCAGATGCAAAGCTTTGGCATGCACGCTTTGGTCATCTGAATTTTGCTAGTTTGTTATGCCTGCAGAAATTTGAAATGGTGTCCTCTTTGCCCAAACTTGAGGCACCTGGAAAACATGTTTGTGAAGGCTGTATTTTGGGCAAAATGTAGCGTTCTTCCTTTCCAAAAGATGGTTCAGTTCGGGCTACGTAGAAATTGCAGCTTGTACATAGTGATGTCTGTGGTCCTATGCAGACACCCTCTTTTGGAAATTACCTTTACTTCGTGACTTTCATTGATGATTTTTCCAGGCATGCATGGGTATATCCACTCGAAGCAAAGTCCGAAGTATTCATGTGCTTCAAACAGTTTTTGGTTTTGGCTGAAAATCTGTCAGCATGTAAAATGGGCACCCTCCATTCTGATCGAGGGGGCGAATATATGTCTTCAGATTTTAATGCATTTCTGGCTGAACGTGGGATAAAACACCAGTGTACAGTACCGTATACACCTCAACAGAATGGAGTTGCTGAACGAAAGAACATGTCACTCATGGAGATGGCGAGGTGCATGGTCAAAAGTCAGGCTTTACCACATAGTTTCTGGCTTGAGGCTGTCATGTGTGCAGCATATGTACTGAACAGGTGTCCCACTAAAGCGTTGCAGTCTATCACTCCATATGAGGCTTGGCATGACCGCAAGCCATCTGTTGCTCATCTGCGAGTTTTTGGTTGTTTGGCATATGCATTAGTGCCTGAACGACATCGCAGAAAATTGGATGATAAGGCAGTAAAATGTATTTTTGTTGGGTACAGTTCTGAAAGTAAAGGCTATCGTCTATATCATCCACAGACTAAATGCATTCTGGTTAGCCGTGATGTTGTCTTTGTGGAAGATGCTATTCAGTTATTGCTTTCATGTACTAAGGAGACATCTGTTAGCTCCAAAGACATGTAGATACTTTGATGCCTCTTTTTACAGGTGGACAGGCTAGTGCTGGTCCTAATGAGGCAACTTCTCAGCCTTTGCAGGTTTCATATGATGATGCAGATCATTCCATTTCTGATGCAGATTTACATGATGCACTTGCTGATGAGAGAGCTGATATTGAGCAGACAAAAACTATGCCAAAATCGCTGGTGTAGACTTTGCGTGACAGCAAATTAGATGCACCTTTGTCATATCGTACTCGTTCAGGCTCTCATAGTGCCTCCTTTGCATCAGATTGCTATGCTATGGCTGCATCTAGTCTCTGTGATGAGAATGAGCCTGTTTCTTTTGATGAAGCACAGAATTCAGAAAATTGGATGGCTGCTATGCAATCTGAATATGATGATATAATGAAGAATGGTACATGGTCCTTATGTGACTTGCCTCCTGGCAAGAAGGCCATTGGCACTAAGTGGGTATACAAGCTGAAGCGTAAACCTGATGGTACCGTTGACAGGTATAAGGCTAGGCTTGTTGCAAAGGGTTATGCGCAGGAAAGAGGCATTGATTTTGATGAGACCTTTGCACCTACATGCCGTATGACTACTGCTCGGAGCATTTGTGCACTTGCAGCCCATCATGGTTGGAATGTACATCAGTTGGACATTAAAACAGCATTTCTGAATGGTGACTTGCATGAAGAAGTGTATGTTTTTCAGCCCCGTGGCTTTGTGCAGAAAGGGCATGAAAACCAGGTTTGCAGGTTAAAGAAGGCATTATATGGTTTAAAGCAAGCACCACGTGCTTGGTATGAGAAGATACATGCCTATCTGATTGCACATGGTTTTGAGAACAGTCCAACTGAAAGCACCTTATATGTTAAACATGCTAATGATGTGCTTCTGATCATTGTTGTCTATGTTGATGACATGCTGCTCACTGGTCCTATTGAGACACATATTGCTGATTTTAAGGCTGATTTGCATGCCTCATTTGAGATGTCTGATTTGGGGCATTTGCATCACTATTTGGGCATTCAGTTTATGCACGTTGATGGTGGAATGGCTTTGTGTCAAACGAAATATATTGACACATTATTGCAGCATTTTGGCCTTGAAGACTGTAAGCCTATTGCCACTCCTATGGAGACAGGTTTACGATTGAGACTTCATGATGCTGGAGATGCATTTGATGCTGTTCTCTATCAGCAGGCTGTTGGATGCTTGATTTACTTATGCATTACTTGGCCAGATATTCAGTTTGCTGTCTCACAGATGAGCAGGTTTATGCATTGCCCAGGAGTCACGCATTGGAAAGCGGTTAAGCGCATCTTTCGCTACTTGAGTGGTACTCGGCTACTTGGGTTGTTTTATCCCAAGGGGGGATCACTACCGCCAGATTTGCATGCTTTTTCTGACTCAGATTGGGTTGGTTGCTATGACACTCGTGTGTCCACCAGTGGTTTTTGCTTCATGCTTGGTAGCTCATGTATATCTTGGTTGAGCAAGAAGCAGCCTACTGTGGCCACTTCCAGTTGTGAGGCTGAGTATAGGGAAGCTTTCACAGCGACTGTTGAGTGTGTGTGGCTCAGACGCCTTATGGCTGATTTGGGTGTTGGCCAGTCTTCTGCCACCACCATCTTCACTGACAGTCAGAGTGCATTGGCAGTTGCGAGGAACCCTATGTTCCATGCTCGCACTAAGCACATTGAGGTGCATTATCACTATGTCAGGGAGAGGTTCTCTGCTGGGGAGATCAGCTTGGCATATGTGCCCATGCAGGAGAACATTGCAGACCTTTTCACGAAGGCTCTGCCTAGGGAGAAGTTTGAAGCTTTTCGCAAAGCTTTGGACTTACTTCCTTTTGTGGAGTGATTTCCACATAGCTTGGCACTTCCTTATACATGAGTGCCAGCTCCTTGTTCACCGCATCACTCCCAGGGGGGATTTGTTGATATATCTAGGTAGTGATGTGTGTGAACACTCTAGGACCGCCGGGGCACTTTTTTCCCCTCTTTAGGAGGTTTTTTTCCCCCGGCTTGTATATACGCCTATTGCCCTAATGGGCTACTTATCTTTGTACATTCTCTTGTAATACATTCAGTATTGTGTGTTTGTGCTCCAAGCTTCTTCTTCTTCCTTGTGCTGTTCGCGTGCTTCCGCAGACGTCTATCTCCAACAACGATGCGTTCTACTTTTACAAGAATTTGACTACGAAGTTATTCATCGGCCAGGCAGTTCACATGCCTTAGCAGATTTTTTGTCTCGCTTAGATTCTGGTGAAGCTCCGGTCGGTGTAGATGACACAACACCAGCAATTTATGTCTCTAAACCAATTAATAATGAAATTATAGACCCGCCTATGCCATCCACATACTATGATCAAATATTGACCTTCCTCACCGATGGATGCCTTCCATCTCAGACTTCTATGGCAATACGCAGGAAAATTGCAATTTTTAGCCGCCGATTTTGGTTGATTGCTGGGGAATTATACTATGTGGATCATACTGGAATTTTACTTCGATGTATTCCACCACATGAAGTTAACTCAGTTATTACTTTGGCTCACTCAATTCCTTCCAGTGGCCATTTTGCTGCAGACTTAACACACTGGAAAATTTTGCAAAGTGGTCTCTAGTGGCCTACTATGTACAGGGATGTATTGCAGTTTGTAAAAAAATATGATAATTGTCAGAGGTCTGGACAATCGTTACCACGTCATTATTTTCCGCTACAACCTGTCCTGCAATTAGAACCTTTTCAGAAATGGGGTCTAGATTTCATTGGAGCTATTTCACCACCAGCAATCCTTAGTAACAATCGTTATATTTTGACATGTACTGATTATGCTACCAGATGGGCAGAAGCCTGTGCTTTACGGTCTGCTACAGCTGTTGCGGTAGCAAAGTGTCTGCTAACCGATGTCTTTCCACGTTTTGGTTTACCACTAGAACTTGTTACAGATTAAGGCACTCATTTTGTCAACAATTTAATGAAATTACTCACACATTCGTTCCAGGTCACACATAAGTTTAGTTCTCCTTATTATCCTTGTGCTAATGGTTTGGCTGAAAGTACAAACAAAAATTTGTTGAATATGCTTCAGAAACTCGTTTTAGAAGCACCGGAAAGATGGAATCAACTGCTACCTGCAGTATTATGGGCATATTGGACTACATACAAGGTAACAATAGGATTAACCCCTTTCAAACTGGCTTATGGATTAGAAGCAATAGCACCAATGGAGATAGTTATACCAAGTTTATGAGTAGCCATCAACCAAAAACTACTACCGAAAGAATCACTATCCTTTCGGTTGGATACACTCAGAGAATTAGACGAGCAATGATGGCACAATTTTTTGACTATGCAGGAAGTACAGCTAAGACAAGCTCGAACACATGACCGATATCTAAAGACCCCAATTTTTTTGGTGGGACAACTTGTACTCTGGTACAATGCAAAGTCGAATCGCTCTGCTGGCAAATTCAAGTTGCGATGGTTTGGTCCCTACCGAATTTCTGAGCAAGTAGGCCCAGCAACTTTTCGGTTGACTACGTTGACCGGAATCCCTCTTCCGAAAGTCATTAACGGTTCGAAGCTGTGGCCGTATCAACACACGTCTAACCTGCACTGAAACGTTTTTGCGGTTGGCCACGTCTTTTGGCGTTCCCTTCACTTTTCTTTTCTTTTCTTTTCGTTTATTTTGTGTGCTTAATAAAATAAATCTGTAAATATCCGTGTTTTGATACCTAATTATGTCCATGGCCGCCCTGCCCTTTCCAGCTACTCACACATGCACACCGAAGTTAAGAATTATCCTTTCAATACCGCGCGATGATTAATCATCCTTCAATGCTCTCCACTGCGACGCATCTACTTAACCTTTTCTGTTTCGTCGAAAAACGCTATTGTGTTTGTGTGATTTGTGCTATGTGTGCTTACCCTGTGCTCTGCGTGCTTGTGTTTACTATCATTGTGTGCGCCATGAAAGCTTTGGCTAACTACGCCGCCTTCCGTGATGGACTCCCTGCAGACGTAGGAGAGTTCCTGCGCATTCGTGGGCTTAAATTCTCAACCTACAGAAATGCACCTATGGAATATCCCGCCCCTTCTACTCCGCCATAGAATTAGTTGCGCAAGAACTAGTCAACTTTGCATCCTTCTTCTTCCACCGCATTCACTGAGAGTGCATCTCCATTATGAAACAGGTAAACAAGGGAGGCATGCCGAGATCCAGATTGCCGCACATCCTTTCATTCCTTTCTCTGGCAATACTTGCAGCACAACCACCACCCCGAGGACCTATTCTGCGACATGAAGAATCAGTACAACTGTGGGACGATGAAGAAGAAGATGAAGAGGAACTAAACCAACTCTTCCGCAAAAAAAGGATCCAAATTAGTTCTTTTGAGAGTGAAGCACAAGGATCTGCCGAAGGAAACAAAGATGATGACAAAGAAGAAGAAAAACATGACGAGGAAACATTCCACGACACCACAACATCAATGCACAATGAATCCTCCGCACAATCTTCCCAGGAGCAACAAGAGGAAAATCATACTAAAGTTGACACAACATCTACCGAAGAAGCATCACAGCAACAGTCTGAAAGGGAACAACAAGCAGATGAAGAACAACTTGCAAAAGAAGCATTCGAAAGGCTGCTTAAGGCAGTTGAGTCCACAGTAGCAGACATTGCACAACAAAACGTAGATCAGGTAACATCTCAAACTGTCCTTCCCACTCCCCCACCGGAACCACCCATCGACCCCATTATCCCCATCCAACCCATTCACCCTGCCGAAACCATTGATTCTTCATCCTCCTCCCTCAACTACTCTCCATCGAAATCCCAACAACGGCTCACCGCCTCCTCATCCCAACCACGACCTCAACTGCCACTTCCGTTGATTCCCGTAATTTCTGAATTGGCCAACATGGGTCAATTACTCATTAACCTATCACAACAACTGCCAATCCAAATGAAAGAAGCCACAGACAACATCCGGAATGAGTTACAACACAAAGTGGACATTCTAGAAGCAGACATCAGGCCACTGCAAGAAGAGATAGATGCAGTTAAAGCCGAGAACCATCAGCTTGTTGAGATATCAAGCTCAACATGTGATGATCCAGGATGACACATACCAGTTTTTCATTTCTCTGACATGTATAGTGGTCACGCCGGTATATGTCAGGGATACTTCATTGAGCTTTACTAGATTTATCTACCGAGAGTGATGGCGCATTTGTTTCTTGCCAGCTCACTCATTCGCGGACATTAGGTTTTTCCTTATGTACTGGTCTTTATATATTGCACTGGTTGTATTCTTGTTTTTAGGTCATTCTTGTACATTCCTTTTTATGTAATAGAAGAAGAAGAAGAAGATTATTCTTCCTTGCCTCAATCTATGTGTGTGCTTCTCCTTGAGAGTGAGAGTGTGTGTGTGAGCTCTCTTCCTTATCTCTTTCCTCGTGACATGGTATCAGAGCCAGCGTGGCTGTAGAGAGCTCGTGGAGAAGGCGATGGTGAAGACTACGCGGCAAGGCGTGGAGAAAACATGATTTCACAAACGGCCTCCGTTTGCTACGACAATCGCCGTGAAGGTAGAGGACCTCAAAATATTTTCGAGAGTTATCCCTTTAGGCCCCTTTAAGGTCACTTGTTTTTGTCAGATCAAAGTTTCAGAGCCATCTCGACCTCCGTTTCGAGCCTGCAAGGTGGGGCCCACAGAAAAACCAGGTCAGTTTCAGAAACTGTAACTTGCGTTGTGTTCGCCGACACTCATATATCCCAAATCCAGAATTTCAAGTGATTCCGTGTACTGTTGATACACGAAAACTATGTTTTTCTGAGATTGAACTGTCACGTCATAGTGCGACAATGTTCAAGCAGAAGTGCTGCTTGTAGTGTGTTGTGGTGTTGTGAATTGTTGCAGAAATGGCAAACGCGGATGGAATGAGTCAGCTTATGAGCGATAAGCTGGACAAGAACAACTTCCATGCTTGGAGATTCAGAATGGCGAATTTCCTGATGGGAAAAGGCTACTGGAAGTACATCGAGGGAGAGAATGAAAATGCTCCGCAGTTACCAGAAAGGAATCGGACTGCAGAACAGTTAAGAGCATATGAGGAATGGAATCAAGGAGTACGAAAGGTAATGTATTGGCTATTTGTTAGCATACAGGATAGCATGATTGGACACATACAGGATGCCAAGACTCCAAAAGAGGCTTGGAATAGTTTGGTCACTTTGTACGAGACCAATACAAAGGCACGGAAATTGCAACTCAAGAACGAGCTGCATACATTGGAGAAAAAGAGCATGTTGGTAAGTGACTACACTCTAAAAATCAAAAGCATATGTGAGTCACTTGCATCTATTGGCGTGAATGTAGATGATGATGATAAGGTGGAAGTGTGCCTTCGTGGTTTAGGAGCTGCATATAAGCAGTTCAGAACTTCTATACAGACCAGGGAAAATATTCCGAATTTTGCTGATCTGGTATCTATGCTGATCATTGAAGAAAAGAATCTGGGTGAGGATTCAAACTCCCAAGGAAAGCCCAGTTATGAGCAGGTATTCTACTCTGGCAGAGAAAGAGGCACAGGTAGAGGTTTTGGAAGTGGAAGAGGAAACAATAACCAAGACGAGGGTCAACAACAAAATCATGCAGGAGGAAGAGGACAATTTCGAGGCAGGGGGAGCCAAAGAGGTCACAGAAATTTCCAAAGAAATGATTCAGGTAATGATAATAAAAGATGCTGGAATTGTGGTAAACCTGGACACTTTGAACGTGATTGCAGGTTAAAGAATCAAAATTACAGAAGGCAGCAAAACAACTATGCATCCACAAGTGCAGATGATTCTGAGAAGCTGTTTATGGTTCAACATCACATGATGAATACGATGTCTGCTGGTGTTTCAAAATCGAACGATAATGTCCGGTATGTTGATTCAGGTGCTTCAAATCACATGACAAGTCATGCAGAATGGTTTAGTAGTTTGCAGAAAATGCCAGTTCCTGGATATGTTGAAACAGGTGATGATACATCGCATCCTATTGAGCATACAGAAAACATAGCATTGTCTATGGAGGACGGAAAGGTAAAACATCTCGCTGATGTGCTGCATGTTCCAAATATAACAAAGAATCTGGTTTCTGTTGGACAAATGGTTGACCAGGGATTACAAGTCAGGTTCAATGCTGATGGATTATATGTAGAAGAGTACAAGCAGGATGGACGATTGGTTGCCAAAGGAAACAAAGTGGGTAGGATGTTCACCTTAAATGTGAAGATTCCTGAAATGAATGCAGCCATGTTTGCAAAAGGTGCAGGAGTTATTGCAGATATAGAGATATGGCACAAACGGATTGGACATGCAAACTTGCAAAGGGTGAAACTGATGCAGTCAAAGGAGATTGTCCATGGACTACCAAATTTCAAAGTTGCAGAAATGCAAAAGGTATGTGCAGCATGTCAATCTGGTAAACAGTCAAGAGCATCATTTCCACATGACAAGCATGTTAGTGAGAATGTACTAGAAGTAGTACATACAGATGTTTGGGGTCCAGCAAAGACCACATCTATGGGTGGCTGCAGGTTTTATGTTACTTTCATTGATGACCATACACCCAAAGTATGGGTATATTTCATGAAAGAGAAGAGCGAGGTGTTTTCTCATTTCCAAAATTTTAAAGTTATGGTGGAAAAGCAAACAGGGAAGTACATTCAGACATTAAGATCTGATGGAGGAGGTGAATACATGTCAAATGAGTTCAGCAGTTTTCTAAAAAATCATGGAATTCGGCGTCAGTTTTCATGCAGGTACACACCACAACATAATGGTGTTGCTGAACGCAAAAATAGATATATTGCAGAAATAGCAAGAGCCTTAATGGCTGAGAAGAATATGCCTCATTGTTATTGGGCAGAAGCTGTGCATACTACTGTATACATCATGAATAGAACTTCGACTGCTGCTGTACATCAAGTTACACCTGAAGAGAAGTTTACAGGTAAAAAGCCAAACCTATCACATCTGAAAGTTTTTGGTTGTATTGCATATGTACATGTTCCACATGAGTTGAGGACGAAGCTTGATCCGAAAGCAGAAAAATGTGTCTTCATTGGATATTCCCTTGAGCAAAAGGGGTACAAATGTTATAACCCACTCACACGACAGGTGAAGGTGAGCAGAGATGTGGTATTTGATGAAATGTCAAGCTTCTATGCAGATGTCAAAGAAGGATTGAATCTTGAACCAAATGACAAAGAAAATGCTGAAAAATCTAGTGCAGAATCTCAAGTTTTGAGTGGACCGAATGCATCACCAAGAAATAGTTCCAACTCAAATCCATGGAGTGGAAGGTTGCGTGGAAATTTCAGTCTAGCAAATTCATCAAATACATCCAAGAAAGGTAAAGAAAAGCTTTCTGCTAGTAGTAAAACAGGTGCAGGTTTTGAAGATGTTGATGGAGATTCAAGTGGTTCAGAAAAGAGTATTGATGAGGAACTTGGATTGCCCTCTCTGAAGACTCCAAGAGTAAGAAGGGCACATGCAGATGATACAAGGAGAAGTGACCCAGGACCAAGAAGATCTGGGAGGATGCGTAATTCAGTGCAACGATTGACATATGATAGTTACATGGCTCGCCATTGTGCCTACATGACAAAGGTAATACAAGATGCTGAACCTTCCTGTTTTGAAGATGCAATTGATAATGCAGATTGGGAAAAAGCTATGGATGAGGAGATGGCTGCACTTTATGGAAATGATACATGGAAGCTGGTTCCATTGCCGCAAGGAAAGAAATCCATAGGCTGCAAATGGGTTTACAAGGTAAAGCATAATGCTGATGGTAGCATAAGCAGGTATAAAGCACAATTGGTGGCTAAAGGTTATGCACAAACATATGGCATTGATTATGAGGAAACATTCAGCCCTGTAGCCAAAATGTCTACTGTTAGGACACTTGTTGCATTAGCTACAGCAAAAGGATGGACTTTGCATCAGATGGATGTGAAGAATGCTTTCCTACATGGTGAGTTACAGGAAGAAGTATATATGGACCAACCACAAGGATATGAAGATTCAAAGCATCCAGAATATGTTTGCAGGTTGCGAAAGGCTTTGTATGGGCTGAAGCAGGCTCCGCGTGCATGGCATGCAAGGATTGCTGATTACTTAACCAACATTGGGTTTTCTATGTGTGATGCAGATCACTCACCATATGCAAGGAAGGCTGATGATGGCATCACTATTGTGGCCATTTATGTTGATGATCTGATTGTAGGTGGTGATAATGAAGAAAGCATCAAAGAGGTAAAGAAACTTCTTATGCAGGAATTTGACATGAAAGATCTTGGTGTGCTGCGTTATTTCTTGGGCATTGAGTTTATACATACAGAAATAGGTATATGGATGTCGCAAAGGCAATATGCCTTGAATATACTACAAAAGTATGGTATGGCTGATTGTAAGCCAATTTCTATGCCATTAGATCAGAATTTGAAATTGGATACTACATCAGGTGAAGCATTGGAAAATGCTACTATGTACAGGAAAATTGTGGGAAGTCTTATATATCTCACAATTACAAGGCCTGATCTAGGTTATACTGTTGGACTTGAAAGTCAGTTTATGCAGGTTCCCAGGAAGCCACATTTGGATGCTCTGAGGCGCACTCTATGTTATGTGAGTGCTACTTTGGATTATGCATTGTTTTATGAAGCTGGTGTAGATTTGCAGGTTCATGGATACACCGATGCAGATTGGGCTGGTAGTACTCCAGATAGAAGATCTACTAGTGGCTTTCTTTTCTCACTTGGAGGTGCAGCTATTACATGGAGCAGTAAGAAGCAACCCACTGTTGCTTTGTCGAGTATAGAGGCTGAGTATAGAGGTGCTGCAATGGAAGCATGTGAGGCATCATGGTTAGAGATGTTACTTGCAAATTTAGGTGTGGAAGTGCAAAAGCCTATCACTATCTATTGTGATAATCTTAGCAGCATATAGTTAGCACGGAACCCTGTTTTCCATGCTAGAACAAAGCATATCGAGGTACATTATCACTTCATCAGAGAGAAGGTATTAGCAGGTGATATTGATCTTGTTTATGTAAGAACAGATGAGCAGGTTGCTGATATTTTCACCAAAGCACTTGGAGTTGAGAAGTTGAAGAAGTTTCGGAAGATGCTTGGATTACAGGATATGGCATTGAGCTTGAGGGGGAGTGTTGAGATATCAAGCTCAACATGTGATGATCCAGGATGACACGTACCAGTTTTTCATTTCTCTGACATGTATAGTGGTCACGCCGGTATGTCAGGGATACTTCATTGAGCTTTATTAGATTTATCTACCGAGAGTGATGGCGCATTTGTTTCTTGCCAGCTCACTCATTCGCGGACATTAGGTTTTTCCTTATGTACTGGTCTTTATATATTGCACTGGTTGTATTCTTGTTTTTAGGTCATTCTTGTACATTCCTTTTTATGTAATAGAAGAAGAAGAAGATTATTCTTCCTTGCCTCAATCTGTGTGTGTGCTTCTCCTTGAGAGTGAGAGTGTGTGTGTGAGCTCTCTTCCTTATCTCTTTCCTCGTGACACAGCTCAACTCACAGATTACCCAGCTCCAAGCTCAAATTGCCGAACAACAGACGATTGCCAATCAGAGAGATGCGGCTGTGGCAAAACTCACAAAGAAAGAAGAGTCGTTACAGATTGCAAATGCAGAAATCAGCAAAATGAAGCAAGATATATAGGACAAGGAAGATGCAAGGATCGCCTTAGGAAACTTTCTCGAAGAAACCAGAATTCAGCTACAAGAATTAGTGCAGCAGAGTCAAGAACAGTAGACGCAAGCTAAGTTAACAGAAGAAGAACTGCAATGGACAAAAGAAAATCTAGCAGATGTTAACAACATGCTCAAACATTACTAAACCAAGGAAGCGCAGACACAGAAACTAATTGCAGATCTCATACACAAAAAAACATCATATGAAAGAACAATGAACTTTCAGATTCAAGAAATCGAAAGAAGAGAGAATCAATTGCAAAACCAGAAAGAAAGAGTACAGAAGATGGAGCAACAGATTGCCAAAATAAAGATTTCAAGAGATGCCGCTTTATCCAACGAGTTTTACTTATAGGAAGCCTTTTTGCAGACTCAAGCAGAAATTTTGCTAAATGAAGCCATAGCCCTAAGCTATGTACGTATAGATGCACAATTACTAGAACCGGACACCCTAAAATAGTTATTAGAAACCCTCAAGAAAAAGATCGCCCGTACCTTTAGATTAGCTAGAAATATGTACTTAGAAGGAATCATAGATGAGCAATAATTTTGTAAAACGTGTGGGTTCGAGTCCACCGTGCATGCCAGAGTGTTAGCAGCCACCGGATCAGAAGATTGTATAACTGAATCTTGTTCACACGAGTGAAAAAGTAGTTACAAACAGTTTGTAAAAAAAGGTTATATAAATCAAGAAGACGCACAGAGACGGGTACGGGACGGATCACCAGACTGTCTGTCTAGGTGACTGATCGGGCGTTGTCTGTAGTGTCATTTGCATATCTCCTGTATTATGAGTTCGTGTTCGTCTCTTGTCTTGTCTGCCGTCGACATCTGTTCTGTTGTTAACCAGTGAGACGATTCGTGGAATCACCAGACTGTTCGTCTCGAGGATTGCCTGAACACTACTGTAGCGCTGTTTTCTAACTTCTGTGTACTCGGATTGTACTGTGTGTATCTGTGTTTGTTACCTATCAACCTCTGTTGAGGTTGCGAGTTCCATTCACAGCTAATAGATCGCGGACTGTTGTCTGAGTAAGTTGTTTGTGAATCTCTATTGAGTTGTGGTGTTAACCTGCGCATTGTGTGTTACCCCTTCTTGAAATGTTCGGCCAGTGGTTGGTGAAATCTGAGCAACTGTAGTAGCATTCTGGTATTCAGATCTATGCTGTGTTGCCTGCAATGTTGGAATCTATCTTCATACGGTAAAGTTAAGCGCAGTAGGGATCTTTCTAAGTTGTGCACTGAGCCTTCAGTACTGTGTGGTTGAACTCTCGAGTCTCTATGTCTACGGTGTTGCCTGACTGTTTAGATCCAGTCGGTAAAGGTTGACGATTACTCTTGTTTCCGATATTTCCAATAATTTTATGTGTAGCTGCAACATAGCATCTTGCGTATTCGATACCTGTGGTTGAGCTAAGACTGTGACGGTAATATCTAAGTACGGCAATCTTTGATAGTGCTCTCAGCATTAGCATAGTGCTGGGTGTGAGCAGTAAGTTTGGGAACTAAGTATAGGGCCTCTGTCTAACAGACACCTTCCACTCCCAAGAACCCAAGAACCCTTAAATGCACTTCTGATAGTTAGAAGGAACCAACTCCGTTTAACATTGCGTTTAACAGATACTAGGCCATGGTATATGTGGATACTATTACCGTTAGTGTCCATGTGAAAGGCCAAATGGCCACTGGAAACTTCTTTGCATATGTTCTTTAATAAAACATATAGTGGCCTGGTCAGTCACAGACTGTAAGTTCGACCGCATTTTGTAAGACCTAAGAAGTCTATCTTCGTGCTCCCTATGTATTGTGTTTTTGGCGTATCCTACAGGCTCTGTGTGGAGTACTCTGTGCGGGCTTAAGAGCTCGGTTTTCTACTCCGAGCGTATTGTTTGTTATTGATCTTTGGAGTTGTCCTCTCCAATCATTTAGCACAAAGAATCAACAAAACATCTTTATTTTGTCAATCTTGGAAGTATTCTTGAGACCACAGCCCCTTCAAGATGATAGAATCCAAGAAATAAGAGAATAATGGCTGGATTTCTGAGAATAGTGAAGATGAAGAGGAATTTCTAGGGTTTGGTTTATTTTGGGCAAATCTCCACCATTTTCTACAATCTTGGTGTCTATTGCATGCTATTTTATCAGCAGAACATAATTATGAAATCAAAATAAAAAAATATCACCTGTATCACACAGACGAGACAATCGCGATTCTGTGATAACAGACGATTTTCAGCTCCAGCACCATTCTTCATCAACTTATCACTTTAACATATCAGTATTCATCTCTCTTCATACACATTCAACAGATTTACACAAAAGAAGCTCACAAATCTCCATGGAGGCACAAGAACTAGACTCACAAATCTAAGAAACCACACAAAAGAGGAGAAACACGATTTTCAGCAAAAAACTCCTTCTCTATTCACTTGGATAGCATGGATACAAATGATTAACCAACCCCCTCATAATAGAGGAAATTAGCTTATATACATTTTCAAGTGTCCCTTTTCACACTTGAATTTTGGTCCTTTCCTCTATTATTCTAAAAATATGCTATCTAGGAGTTTCCAAAAATTCTAGAAAAAATACATAAGATTCTATCCTACATAAGGAAGACTCTTCCTTATTTTTACAACAATTGCATAAATATTTTTACAAATTTCTATCATTTTACAATTATTTTCCTTCAAAAAGGTTTCCAAAAATGCATCTTCCAACATCCTTCCCCTCCTAAGCCTTTCGGCTCCTGACGAAAGATTTTCCTGCTCTTCTGCACTAAACACTTTTCTTCATTTCTTCTTTCTTTGATATACTTGTGATAGCAAATCATGACTTTTTCTTTCTGTAATATTTAGATTATTGACCATCTCAAATAATGCCTTTCTCCATTGGACTGCAGCTTCTGGTTTATCTATGACATCCTTTTTCAAGTATTCTGTATAGGCAGCTTCATATGCTGTAAGTCTAGACTTTGTAACAATTGATAGATTTCCAAAAATATCTGACTCCCTTTCAAAAAACCCGTAATCAAAGGCATCTTCAAAAATTTGTAAGTAATGACTGCCCAAAAATATTATTCTGCTGTAATAGGCCATAAAGCAGATTCTGTCAGGTGTTTCGCTCAAATCAAATAATAATGCATCTGTTGGAGAATTAAAGCCGATATAATTCAGTGTTCTGATATCTGTGTCGGTATAGGTTTCTATACAAGCCAAAATTAATCTCATTATTCTGATAAGTAGAATACATGCAGGATCATTGACATCTTTGTAGGTAGCTATTACATACTCAGCAGTGTTCACCATGTAACTCTTTGTAGGCCATGTGCCTGCCTTTGGACCTACTACTTTTGGGAGTTTCAACCACTTAGGTGGAATTTGTCCTTCTCTTCATCTTTCCCAAAAAATTGCCCATTCCCTCCTTCGTGCCACTGGACAGTATGCTCGATTGATCTTTAAATGAAGAGGTGCCTCTTTCCAGATTTTCCTGCACTCTTTATTGGCATCCAACCATTTGTTTCTCCACTTTGGATTGGCTCTTTCAAATAGTTCTTTTGTTACATTAATGTCCTCTTCATACTCAAGGTATTTGTTTGGAGGTAGCCCAACTCAAGCCAACTGATAATTCTTTATACTCTCCATAATCATACATAATGGTATTCCCAATCCATCCGCGGCCCAGTGATGCTGATCTGGATTGATTCCCTTATTTAATGCAAATGTAACAATTTGTTCTTCATACTCATCATGCATCTTCCTGATGAACTCCATTCTGGAATCTCTACTTGTCAGCAATTTTCTCACAGAATCTTCTAAATATCCCCCTTCTGGACTTTTGTCTGCTGGTTCACTGTAATGTTGTACTCCCTCATTGTTGTCTACCCCATATTCTTCTTCATATGTGGTTTCCATATGTGTTTCCTCTTGTAGTTGTGATTTATCCAATTTCTTCTGCAATTCCTCTATAGTCATCATCAAACTCCCATTCTGTTGTGCCCATAGTTCTCTTTCTTTTTTCCATTCATTCTGTTCTTTTTCTCTCTTTGTCTGCCAATCACTCTTTTCCTTTTCCATATTCATGTATAGTTTGTTATACCCTCTCATAGATGTAGCAGCATGTGTACTAGCCTGCTTTTCTAGTTCTTTGGCTTCTTTCAATTCTTCTTGTAATCTCTGAATCTCTTTATGTAATCCTTCCTTTTCTTCCTCTGTTATTTGGGCTGTATGACTTTCCTCCTTTAATTGCCCTTCCTCCAATAGTAGCTTATTGATTTCTTCATTAGCTTTAGTCAAAATTTGATAGGAAGTTTGAAGAGTTCTATATCTTCCCTCAATCTTTCTCAATTCTTTTTCCAATTTATTGTTCTGCTCTGTTAGTTGCATACTCTTTTCTTCCAAGTATTGAATCTTGTTTTGCTTCTATACTTCCAGCTCTTCCAAAGCAATTATTTTATTGGAAAATTCTTCATTTTTCTCTTGAATCCTCCTCAGTTGCTCTGACATCTGCTCCTTTTCTTTTTATGCTCTTTAATTATCATACTGCCTTTTTCGAATTCTGATTCTGCCACCATCCCTGAAATAATCATGTTCTGGCTAGAGGGTCTGAACTGTTCAATGTTATTCATAATGAGTTGACATGCTGATCTAATACTCTTTGGTATTCTTTCCAGTCCTCCTTCCATTGTTATTTGCTTGGTTTCTAGCTGTTTGTCCTCTTTGCATTCACTCTCCTCTTCTTCTTCTCCTTCATATTCTATAATTTTGCCCTTGTTTTCTTCATGGCTTGGCTGAGTGTCCAATGTTTCTAAATCTGCCATGTCTTCTTGAACACCTGAACTCTCTTGCTCCAAAACATCTGAGATCATCTTTATTTCTTGTACCTTTTCTTTCTCCAATACCTGTTGAGTTTCTTTAGAAAGATATCCTTCCTTTGTTTGCATCTCCTTTTCCTGGCTTAGAATTTCCTGGAACAAATTATATTCAGTTTCCTCACCAAAATTTCCCTGACATTCACCTGCTTGTACTTCCTGTCTTTCCTTTTCTTGGGCTAGAACCGATTCAGCTATTTGGAAATCTTTCACCTGATCATTACTTCTTTCCTCTTTGTGCTCTTCTTCTTGTTCATCAATGTTCATGAGATCTATTGCTACCTCTTGTTCTTGATCCTCATTGGATGTCAATTCCTCGTTGTTCTTCAAATCATGCAGTACATCCTTTATACTCTGAATGATCTCCTTTTCCACTACTTTCCCCGTGACATTTTGAACATTCCTTTTCTCAAATATCTCCTCTATTTCCTGTAGTGGGTCTTGGTCTATGCCTTTTTGTTCTATGACTGAACTGCACACTTGTGCCTTCTTGGCTATTTCTTCTATACTCTCATCCAGTTTAAAGTAGGTCTGTGAGGGTTTTGTCCATATAGATTTCATCCCGATATGCACTATTCCACAACTAACTTCTTCCCTTATTTCACTTGCTTGCTCTATCATTACTGCCTTTCCCTTCATTATCCTTCTTTCCTCTTCCAGACTAAGCTATTTTTCTGCCTGCTCCTGAAGTGGTTTCTCCTGAGACTTCTTCTTCAATTCCTCAGGTGTCTTTTGTTTCTCAGAGGTCTGTATAATGACATTGGGAGAATTTGGTATTGACAAATTTAAACTTTTTAATAAAAAACTCTCAATATCACTGTCAGAATCAGATGAGAAGTGTGAAGGTCCTCCTATTTCAGGTTTTGTAGGTCTTGATACTTCTTCCATAATGGATGGCTTCTGTGTTTCTTCCATGACTACTTCCTCCCTCTCTTTGGTGTTAATGGTTTCAGCTATGGATTTGCCCTTTCCTTTCTTGATCAATTTCTTCTTTTGTAGTGGTTTCCTTGGAACCTTCTTTTTCACCACTATAGTGGTTCTGGTCCCTGGAGGTCCTTGCAATTCCTTGAAATAGGCCAGCAACTCAACTTCTTTCCTTACAAACACCTCCTCAGTTTCAGTTGTCATCATTTGATCATGGAGTGCCTCATAGTGCTCCACCTCCTCCTGAACCCAATCTGTAGCTTTGCATGAGTAGTCCTCCAGCATTTTCTGGTATTGTGCCTCATACATAGCTCTTTTATTGTTTCCTTGGGTTAAATAGGTGTATAATTGTTCTTTGCTTGTCTGGGGTGGGTGAGGTTCACTAGAGGATTGAACCTGTTTCTGTGCCTCCTCATGTTCCTCTTTTGTAGCTTCCTCCATTTCTAATTCCACTTTCCTCGGGTCCAACCTTCTTTTCTTTACAGGAATTACTTCCTCTGATATCATCTTTCTTTTCATACATGTTCCCCTCATGCGAGTTTGTCCTTCTGTTTCCCTTTCAGTCATTTTCCTTGGAGGACTCTTGATTCCAGCCATACACCTTCTGGAATATTGTGCCTCTGGAGCCAATTTCAGTTGATCTTCCATCCCTAGAACATGATAAATGATTCTCGTTAAGAACTGAGCTCCATTCATGAACTTCTTCTGTTCCCAGTGTTTTGCTGCTTCTTTCAGCTGTTCATGGATGTATGGTGAGACATCCATTACTCCAAAAGGTTTGGTTTTATCCTTGTTGTTGAACATCAATAATGTCACTGACTTATGCGGCATGGTATACCTTGGTAATTTTGGAAAACAAAAGAATTGTAAGAACATCCTTACAACATATTCTTCATTCTCTTTTCCTTTAAAGTCAGTAAATTTTGCATAACCTGTGTAAGTTTCCTTATTCTTTTTGACAAAACTTGGGTCAAGTTTGGTTCCCATTGTGTAGAATTGCAGTGCTGCTCTGATATGTTCTGCCTTGATAGTGATACCCACTTCCTGATTATCCCTGTTTTTTACTTTGCATCTGAAATAGGCATCATTCCCTCTTCCTATTTCTGTCAAACTATTCATTACTTGTGATACCCTTTCAAAATCAATGAAAAAGATGGGTTCCTCCAATATCTTGTGCAATCCTACTGCTTTCCATCTTTTCATATTGACAGCAACTCTTTGAAACTTGTAGAATTCCTGGCACAACATTGTATATTTATACCCTCCAACTCCCACTGTGAATATGTGCTGGCCAATTATGTTTAGTGTCTCCTTAAGTTCCTTTACCACTTTCTCGGCTTCTGGAATTTCTGATTCTTCCTCTGACTCTAGGTCCACCTGTTCCTCTGTAGCCTCACTGTCCAGTAACCAATGGCCTCTTGATAGAACCACTGATTCTGCCTTGAAGTCATGAATTGACAACTCCTTTGTATTCACCATTTTCTGAGGAAAGTAAAATACACAAAGAAAAAACTCTACCCACATAAGTTGCAAGAAATCAAAGAGTAATATGTAGGAATTTATTTTTAGATGTCATGACATAAAAATGAAAATAAAATCCCAAAATAAATTCCCTTTCTCCAAGAAAGACTGAAAAAGTGATCATCACAAGTGTAGCAAGATGTCTAGTGTAGTCCCTTTCATTAACCATTCCTTTGGAAAAACAAGTCATGTATCAAATGATAGAAAACAAAAAATCAACTAAAAAACTAACTAATAAAAAAATAAAAAATAAAAAATAAAAAATAAATAAATCTCTACTATTCTTCTACCTATATCTTGCTTTGTGACATATGATTTTTGTGAAAAACAACAGAAAATAAGCAATTTTTCTTAATTTTTCTTTCTCTCTTTTTTTTTCTCTCTTTCTTTCTTTTTTTTTTAACAATGATTTTATTATTTTTTCTCTCTCTTTTTTTTTTCATAGAAAAGGAAATCAGGTCTAAGATGTATTGTTCATAATTTTTATGATTTTCTAGATGTAGATCAAATCTGGATGATCTTTTTTCCACTGGACCACTTCTGATTTTTTAACCCAATACCTCCTGACTCCAATTTTTCTGGGTCCCAACAAACAATCATTCCCTTTGGATAAGCATTTTGTAGGAGTTTTTGGCCTCCATATCCATTTTGTCCTTGATTCCTGTTTTAATGAGCAGACATGTTGTACACTTTGATTCCATGTGCTTTTTGCTCTGATGCTTTGATTTTTTGAACTATGCCATGATTGCCATCTGTTGCTCTAGCACAATGGTGAGAACCACGTTAAGAAGCTCCACCTCCTTAATGTCAATCCACGGAAGAGATAGGAGTGATATGAAGATCGTGAATGTGAGATGAAGTGAGAGTGAAGGTGAGAAGCATAGAAATGCACACACACATACACACACACTACGAAGAGACAAGCAAGACACAATGGAAGGTGGGAAATCAACTCTATTACTCAAGAACACTATTACAAGCTCAAAAGGACTCTAACCTCAAACAAGCTAACACTAACCAACCCCAAAAATGAGCTCTCTAGCTCTTTTTATAGTTTCTAGACTAGTTTTGACCGGTTTCACATCTAGTGACCGGCATAGTTAAAAATTAGGTCCTAGATGCTATTTGGAAGGGTAAACGATGTCTAAAAATAGCAAAAATTGATACGCTTGTTCTACCTAAGCTCCTCAAGCTCGAGGACTCCTCGGCTTGCACAAAATGGAGCTATGGATTACAAAATGGGGTTTTCTATGTTACATATGTTACAATAGTGATAAAAATCACTGTTGGAGGTTTTTGGAAAGTATTTGAAAACATAATTCTTTGAAAAAAGATTTGACTGGCTCCCTGCTCCGTCGTTACATGCTTCCGTGTCTTCTATGCCTCTGGCTGCTTCCAAAACACCCCTCCCTCTCGCTTCTGTCGTCCCTAACAGAACCTTGTTGTGAGGTCTGCCGGATATAGTTTTGTAGGAGGTCTTGAGCGAGGGTGTGCTCGGAGATACGAATGCCTCGGGCCAGATCTGCCTCGAGTTTCTCCCAGTCGATTGGTTGCGGTTCTTCCGGTGGCGGGAGCTGATAGTGTGTGGAATAGACCATTCGTTCACAGGCAAATAATTGTAATAAATGTGTAGGCCTGCTTATGAATACCTCTGAATTGTATTCCCAGAAGCCGGTTGTGAACATCTCTTCGAACGTCTGCTTGTAGCACGCTGGTAGGTACTTTATTTTGCAGTGCCAGGCATAACACACCTGTAGCGATGGCGTTGTACTCATATCATATACCAGGTCAAAATTGCCATGCTCAAAGCCCGGGGTGTTGACATGGGGTGCCTTGACGCGTCGGAAGACTTTAAAAATCATTTGCATCATGTCAAAGATTTTGACAGTCATATGCGCCGCTATATCATCCATATGCTTTAATCTAGGGAGCCAGTGGTGAATTGTAGCCATCATGTAGCCAACAGTTGGTAACTCAATGGGTGGCTTAAAATAGGGGTAATTCAACCAGTCTTGGCACTGCTTATTGTTTTGTACCTTAATAGCAAAGGCAGTCCAGGAGCGGCGTCGTGGCACTGGTCCCCAACACGGGTTATACTTCAAATGCAAAGGTGCCTTTACCCATGTACTCATCATTTCTGGATACTGCTGTAATAACTCTTTTCGCCACTCTGGTTGATAGATCCTTCCTTGCTGTGCATCTAGTGGCAAATCATCCGCCTCGAATTGAGTTGCATGCGATGGTTTCTTACCTGTCTCTTTCTCAATGGCTAACTGGTATTCGGCCATTAACATGAAATATGGTTTATACTGTAGCTCATGCCCAGATATGTATCGTCGCGGGGCCAAATGAGCAAAGAATGGAGACTGTAATATTCTTTCTTCTATCATCGCCATGGCATGTAATTGTGCCTCTACTCTAGCTGAGTGCGTTGTTCTAAGCTCCTCAATAGTCTTCATCCACGCGGGGGTCGGAAGTTCGTACGTCATCTGGCCTTCGGCCGTGACGCGTCCGCCTGGGATGGGTCGTGGCTCGTACGCCTCTTCAAACGTTTCCTCCACCAGGATGGTGACAGTTTCTTCCTCAGCTGGTAGCTGAGGTGGGGAATCTGGCCTTGGTGGTGCTTCATATACTGCGATCCTTGATTCAAGGTGTGATACCTGGGCCCGTAATGAGTTGAGTTCCTCTAGGAGGTCAGGAGAGGGGTCCACAGGTGCTGGTATGTCTTGGTGTGACGGCTCTCGTAACTGGAGTAATTTGTGATCTTCTTTGAGTTTTTGTAACTCCTCGTTCATGCGGTCGTATTCATCTACTAATCTTACATGATCGTCTAGCAGCATTTTCATCGAGTCTGAAGGAATGGCTTTGAACTTGCTAGGACTGAGTGGTTGGTCTGGGTGGTCGAGCGCTGCTTCTAAGTTTTCTCGGTTCTGATCCTGTAAGCGCTGGTTTTCTTCCTTGGCGGCTGCTAGGTGTCTTCGTAGTAAGCCCATGTTGCGTGTTAGCGTTGCATTGCGGACTGTTTGGGCTCTTAATAAGTTATCCAGGTCAGAAGTTGCTTCCTTGGTCTTTTCTTCGCTTTCTAGTTCCAATTTGTGATAAGCCTCGCATAATTCCTGGGAGCGGGTGTTCAGAGAGGCATTCTCAATAGACAATAAATTAAGCTGCGACTGTAAGTCATTGGTTGTCCTCTGCAGCTGCTGATAATTATCACCAAGAGATGTGAAATCATCTCTTACTTGCGTCATACACATGAACATCTGTCGAAATGCATTATCTACAGTGGGTGATAGTATTAATGGGGTGCTAAATGGAGATGCAGTTGGTGTAGATGCAACGAGAATGGGGAATGGGGGTGGGAAGGTGGATGATGTAGTGATGGTTGAAAATTGTGATGTCCTTAAAAATGTTTGTGCTGTGAGTGAAGTGAGTGATGGTGCTGTGGGTGGTGAGATGTCCATGTCAGTGGACGTGTCTAGTGCGGTGACCGTGAATATGGGTGTGATCGTGGGTACTCGTGCTGATGTAAATACAGGATTTACAAAGGTTGAGGGGTAATTTATAGGGGGCCTGGCTGGAGCAGCTTGGTAGAAAGGGGAAAGAGGGGTTACAGTGGGTCGGGGAGGTGAGACGGGGGAGAAGGTTAATGGCGGTGGGAATGGGAAAAGGGGTCTTGGAGTTGTGGGGAAAGATGGAAAAGATTGATGAAGGAATGGGTTGGATAGAAAGGTGGGTGTGGGAGGGGAAAGACTAGGGCTACTGGGTGCGGGAATTGTGGGGTTAGTGGTCGTAAAGACAATTTCTACAACACCATCGGCGAATGAAGATGTTGGTCTGGGGGAAGGAGGGTGAAGAGGGGAGGCTGGATGGACGGGCGGTGAGAGAGGAGCGGTTGGGGTGGTCGGTACTTCAGTGACTACTGAGGTTTGTACAGCTGTAGCACGGGGTGGGGAATCTACAAAGATGGTTTCTACAGCCAACGAACTTTCGGGGACGAGGCGTGCCTCCCTGGCTTGTTCAGAAGACTGTGCTCCTGTTGGTACACGAATGTATTCGCCGGACTTTGAAAGTAGTCGTACTCTGCGGGGGTCAAACTGTGGTAGTGGCTTTCGTTGCAAGTACCTGAGGGCTTTGTTGGAGCCTACTGATTTGACTAACTCTCTGAATCCTTTGATGTATGCGTCTTCGAATCCGCCTGTGACAAGTTCTTGTTCTATTATTGTTTGACTCTCTTCCTCTGTCAGCTTTTTGCGTGCCCAAACTTTTTCCATAGTTATATACAACTTCTTGATAGCTAGTGTGTAAGCTGCTGCTTCGTAAGTTTCATCTTCATGGGTACTTGTATCACCATGTGTGTCTGTTTGTTGGCCTTGGCCATCTGTCTGTTCATGCTCTTGGGATTCCTGTGTTCCCTGGCTAGCTTCATCGTCTCCTTCGTCGTCATCGGTTGCTGTTCTTTCGTCATCAGAGCTGGACACGATCTGTCCTTGTGGCTGATCCCTGGGTGTGGTAGGGTAGCTAGGCCTTTCAAATTCTTGAGAAAACAATTGTCCTTCTGAAAACTGGAACTCATTGGAGAATGCATCGGGCATCTCAAAATCAAAAGTTTGGTCTAGTGGCTCTGCTTGTCCTGCTTCTAAATGGGGTATTGGAAAAGCGAAAGCTTTCGCACCAATAGTGGTGGGAATTTCAGCTGCTGTGGTGATAGGTTCTGTGGTTGTGGCTGCTTGGGGTGCAACAGTACTGGTGGTGCCCTCCGGCGTAACTGGTCTTGATAACCGTATACGAATTGGTGGTACCGTGGGAGTGGCTGCTGTTGGTGACTGCTCTGGAGATGGTTGTGGTGAGGGTGATTCTGGGACTTGTAGGCACGGGATAGTACCTCTCATCTGCTTTTCGGCTCTACCTTTGCTAGACTTTCTAGCCTTCCTAGTGGTGCCTTTAAATGCTTTCAGTTCCTCACTGGTCATGGCACGCTCAATTGGTAAGTCATACGCCAAGCACATATATATGATCCTGGTGAGGGCGCAGCACCCATTGATTACCTTCTTTCGCTCCCACCTATGTTGTGCCAAATAGAGCTGATCAATGATCCAGCTGGCTAGATCAACGGTTTGAGGTCCAGTACATGCTAAGTATAAACCAAACCAGATTCTCTTGTGGGGCATGGTAAAACGATCCTGAGCTGGGAAAGCAAAGTGCTGCATGCATATCCGTAATGGCTTGGAGAGCTCAGGGGTTATAGCTGAAATATCCTCCCACTTAGTAACATCACCACGTTTCATCTGCTCTGGGACTAGCCGTTCTCTCTCCGTGGGAGTATGCGTTCCATGTATTTTGAGAGCTGCACGAATTAAATCTTTGGACAAATAATACCTTCTGAATGGAGGGTCATTTACCAAGGATGGTAACATGAATGTGCCGGGTAGATCCTTGTTCTCTGAAGTTGTCAAGGTGGTTACTAGGTAAAAGCATCTGTAAAAATCGGGTTTAGGCAGAGGGTCACTAAAGTATTCTGTAAATCCCGCTCGTGCCCAAACGTGCGTTAAATCTTGTGTATTCTGCAGTCCTTCAAATTCTCTTGACAAGAACTGGTACTTGGTCCATGTGCGAAGATCAAATGCCAAATTGGCCTCAAATATGAAATCAGCGTCTGCTAAGGGTCCTGCTAGGCCTTGAAACCAATGAGAATTACAATGAATCTTCTCAGTGTATCCTCTAGGAGGATCGTCGATTGGCATGGGTCCTGGAAAACCTTGAAACTCTGGTGGTTGCATCGTAGGATAAGATTCTGCGAGTAATTCTCCAATATTGGCCATTGGTGTGCTTGGGCCAGCTTCTGATGGTCCTGCTTTGGTTTGCATGATGACTGATGAGCTAATGGAAAAGATCTGCTACAAAAGATTAACACATTAGTATGGAAATTAATTATGATCCCATTAAGGTGAGACCGCAATCCCTTTCCATAACCGATGTGTAACCCGTGTAGCCAAGTGTCGTGAAGTGATTGATGTAATGATTATTTGCAAAACTAATGCAGGTCTCTAGACGCCTACATGGTCAGGTTATGCATACATTTCTTGATGAGCTTTTATTATGCATGATGTGGGGTTTTGGTGTATGAATTTATACAAGGTTTGGTTGAGGGTGAATTATTACAAGGGTGGAGTTTAAACGGGGTGGGAAAATTGTTAGATAATGGGGTACAAGAAGACGTTTGGATACGTGTCGGTATCCATTTCCTAAGAGTCTTGCAGTGGGTGGTATGTTTCTGCTGAGGGACAAAAAGTGGTATCGGGTTTGGTGGTATTGAAGGATGAAAAGATTTCGGAGGGGTATATATTACATGGCTAGAGGGTTGGGCTATAATACATTGTTTGGGTACCCAAATCTGCATGGGTGTGGGTCTATGGATAAGGTATTTCTTGGCGATCCAAATCTGTCGAGTATTGGTACTTGTAAAAGAAGATCGAGGGGAATTTGGATGCTGACTCTGCTTCTGTTGAAACTTTGTCCTGCTCTCGTCTGCAGTGTTGCCAATAGCCTATGGTTGCTGTCCTTTTGGCACCCATATTTGTTTCGTGCCACTTGTTCTGTGATGTTGATACTGCTGCTTTCCTTGCCTTGTCTGGTGGTGTCGTCGGTCTGGGTTCCTCTGTTGTGGTTGACTCGTTCGTGGTTGGGTTTGAGAGGTCCATTGGACGCTCTGCTTTGGAAAAGAAGGGAGATCCAACACTTGCGTGACCTGCCCATTAGGAAGTGATTCGTTATGTATCTTTAATCTAGGCCAGTCCGCAGCAAGTTTGGAAGGATGAGCACCGCAGGGTGTTGTGCTCATTTGGCCGCTGATGCAACCCACCTGACCGCTGAGTGTGTTCATCTGCCCTAGCGGTTGGGTAGCTGCCCCTTCTAGTTTGCAGGAAGCCCCAGGGAAGATCTCCTATCGTCCTTCTGATTGACAACTGTCCATAGCCAAGCCCGAGTGGGTTGGTGTAGACATAACGTGACTGGTCTGACCCAAGATCTTCCGGTCTTCCGTCGCATGCGTTTCATAGGGTCTAGGGTTACAAACCTCAATCGGAATGCAATTAGGGAAGTCAAGCGGTATCACTCGCTTCTGTTCTAAGGTTCCAATCTGTAAGGAGCCTTGTCTAAGATTTAGGTCCACTGAGTGATCGTATAGCCAATCTTGGCCAAGGATTAGGGGTTCTATCAGGTCGTCATCATGGCACACTAGTAGCTTCGCTGTCATGGTCACTTCCTTAATGAGGATAGAAAGGTCCACCTCACCCATGCAAGGGGTTTCCATGCCTCCTAGCCCTATGAGGTATGCCTCACTTGGCCGCATTTCTATCCCTGAATCCTTATAGTGGGACCATCTAATCGCACTAGTCGCAGCACCTGAGTCAATTAAAGCCCTGAGCTCTTGGCAAGGGTTGTCGTGCTCTAGCCTGACTGTAATGAATGGTCTCCTGTCCACTATACTAGGATGAGTGGTTGATTTTACTTGACACATGGCCATGGGATATCTGGGTGTAGTTTCCAGATGGTTATAATGTTCTCTCCCTAGTCCTTGTCTTCTTAACTTCATGCGTTTAATGCGTTCTATTGCTTCTGCCTGAGCTTCCGCTCGTATTCTATTTTCTTCCTCCTTATGCTTCTTTGCCAACGTGAGTCGTCTAAGCATATCCTCAGTAAGAGGTTCCTGATATAGCTTGACTCTACAGCCACTAATATAATTAGGCATTATATCTCCTTCTAAAGTGGCTAATTGTACTGCTCCACTTGTTGAGAGTCTGTTAATGATCATAGGTCCATAACCTCGCTTTTCTAACTTACGTGCGTGTTGCTTTAGCGTATATACTAGAACTAAATCTCCTTCTTTTAGGCCTTTATCTTTCACATGTGCATCAAAATATGCTTTCTGTCGCTTCTTCGCTGCATATATTCCTGCTGCCGCCTTTAGCCTGGTTTCTCCTAATCGTTCCAAGTCCATGATTCTCGCTGATAATTCATGGCCGGTCCACTGATGTTCTTGTGCAACCTTAAGGGTCGGTATCAAGAAGTCCAAAGGAAGCACTGCATTCTGACCAAAAACCATATGAAAGGGAGTTGCATTGAGTACGGTCTTGTAGGCCACTCGATATGCCCAAACAGCGTGGTGTAACTATTCGTCCCAATCTGAACGTTTGTTGTTCACAAGTTTCGTCAGTACGTTACAAAGGATCTTATTAGTGCTTTCAGCCTGACCATTGGCCTGAGGATGATATGGTGCGGATTTCTTGTGAATCACCATAAAATCCTGTAACAAATATTCAATGACTTGGTTTAGAAGGTGAGTGCCTCGATCGCTCACTAACTTTATAGGCAGTCCATATCTTGTAAAGACATTCTCAAATAAGAATTTTGCAGTTGTGTGTGCATCATTCTTTTTTGTGGCTTTTGCCTCTACCCATTTCGTAAGATAATCCGTGGCAACAATAATGTATTCCGCATGTGTACCTTTTGCAGGGGGGTTAATGGGTCCTACAAAGTCTATACCCCACTTAGAAAATGCACGTCCGCCCATCATGGGTTTCAATGGCATTTCATCTCTGCGAGTAGGAAACTGAGTTCTTTGGCACACATCACATCTCTTTACATAGGTATGAGCATCCATGTGAAGAGTGGGCCACCATAATCTTGCAAAGAGGATGGCTTTGATTATCCTATCGGGTCCAAAATGACCTCCTGCAACACCTTGGTGTGCAGTCTCTAGTATGCTCAGATAATCGCTCTCATGAACACATTGTCTTAGATATCCATCTCGTCCTCTTTTGTATAGGTTATCGCCAATAAGTGAATAATCTTGAGCTTCCTGATCTAGATTGCGTTGTCGAGCTAAGGTCATTCCTTGAGGGAATGTGTTCGTCCTCAAGTATGTCACTAATTGTTCACTCCAGTCTGGTGTGAGAGACACATGATACAATGTAGCATGCTCTACTGGTGGTCTTTCACAACAAACATTGCATTCCTTACACAACCTGTAGACATCTGCTTCCATCGAAGGCCAATATACTCCTAATCTATGCAGAGTCTGTAATGTTCGATGTTTTGAATGATGTTGCTCTAGTGCACCTATGTGTGCTAATTGCAACCAATTCGCATGTTCTGATTCATCTACACAACAAGCAAGAATCTTTTGATTATCCTGTTTATATATGCTTCCTGCCATTATTTGGTATCTCTGAGACTTGGTAATCTCTTCCTCTTTGACCTTTATCCTAGGATTCTTGGGTCCATATGTGAGAATAGGGACTATAGGCTTAGCCCATTCTGGTGCTATCTCAAGGTTAAACAAATATGCATCTGGTAACTCATCCACTACTCCTTGAGGGGCTTCTCCTGAGGTTAATCTTGAAAGGTGGTCAACTCTAAGATGTGTCTTTCCTTTCCTGACTACGACTTCAAAATCATACTCCATGAGTAATAGAAACCAACGTATTAGTCGTCCCGTGTTACATGGTTTGTTGACTAGGTACAATAGGGCTTGATGGTCTGTAAAGAACTTGAATTTTTTTGCCAACAAATAGTGCCTAAACTTCTTTACTGCGTAGATCATCCCTAATCCTTCTCGTTCCGTAGTGGTGTAATTTCTTTCTGCTGTGTTCAATTGTCTGCTCGCGTAAGCTATGGGGAGATATGTTACCTTCATTCGTGGGTTGTGCTAACACGCATCCTATGGCATAATTGGATGCATCCACATGTACATGGAATGGCTTACTCCAATTTGGTGTAGTCAATATAGGTGCTGAGCACAAACGTCGTTTGAGTTCATTGAATGAATTTTCACATTCATCTGTCCATTCAAAGTTGGTTAAAAGAGAGTACAAAGGCTTGGCTATGATTGCATACATGTGTATGAATCTCCTATAATATTAGCAATGGCCCATAAATGCCTGTACCTCTTTCACATTAGTTGGTCTAGGTAATTCTGCAATTACCTTCACCTTTTCTTCATCCGTAGAGATTCCATTTTTTGACACAATGTGTCCTAGAATTTTGCCTTGTCTGACCATGAAAACGCATTTTTTTGGGTTCAAACAAACCTGATATTCTCAACATTTGTCAAATATTTGTCTTAACTCTGGGATATGTGTCTGTCTTACATTTGAATGTGCACATAAGTCATCGACATAAACTTCCAAACTCTTGCGTAAGAATTCCTTAAAAACATGACACATGAGTCGCTGGAAAGTGGCGGGTGCATTTGTTAAGCTAAATGGCATCACACGAAATGCAAATATGCCCCATTCAGTGGCAAATGCCGTCTTGTGTTGATCTTCTGGAGCAATGGCTGCTTGATTATAGCCTGAAAATCCATCAAGAAAGCTGTAAACTTCGTTGCCCGCAACTCTTTCCAATAGATGTTCCGTGATAGGAAGAGGATAACTATCTCTAATCGTTGCGGCATTAACTTTTTTAAGGTTAATACACACACGCAATTTTCCATTCTTCTTGGGCACTACCACAATGGGAGATACCCATTCGGTATGCTCAATTTCGTAAATGAATCCTGCTTCTATCAAGCGATCTATCTCCTCTTTAATCTTCGCAGCGTAGTTATCATTGTACGTGTAAGGTTTCTGTTTCGTAGGTTTTGCATCTGGAGTCATAGGGATTCTATGAGAACATATATCTGGATCTACTGCTTTCAAATCTTTGTAACTCCAAGCAAAAACATCTCTATATTCGCGCAATAGGGCAACTAGCTCTTCTTCTTCTTCAGTTGTCAAATCATGCCCTATGTATGTACATTTTTCTTCTTCTCCTTCTATGGCTACTATTATTTTCTTGGTTTTCTCTCGGTTATCATATACTTGTCCGTCATTCGCCTTTCTATTAGGCATTCGTACCCTGATTCTTCTATCTTCGATTTCATATTTCTTGAAATTCTCGGGTACTTCAAACAAAGATTCTTCTTTTTCTGACATGGTTTCTTTCTTCTTTCTTTTCTTGCCTTCACTCTTGCTAGTCACTTCCGTGGCTAACCTCACCTCATTCGTAATTTCCTCGTGTCTCTAAGTGTGAGTCTCTACCTCGAAAAAATATTCTTCCTCTGATGCAAAGGGTGGGTCCATGATAATTGATTCTAAATCAAAATCGCTTGCATCCTCAAATTCATCAGTGTTAGGTTCACACTCTTCTAAAATTGCATCGCACATGATTGGCTCTATCGTGAAAACTGATATGTCATAGCCATCCTCGTCACAGTGGGGTGTCCATTGTTCTTCATTGATGGCTATATCCATGGTTGCTAGGATTTCTGCCCAACCATGGGGTTCAAACTCTTCGTCTGGGAATACTACAGGTGTGTAGGCTGGATCTTGAAGGGTTCGTGGATGTTGTTCTGCACCTAAGGTCCTGGCTTCTAATCGTTCTTCCTCTTGTTTTGCTACTTTACACATCCATAAATGGGTATCCTCATGCAACCAAGAAGGATCTGATTCTAATGAGTGCACGAATTCCGTCTCTACTGGTGTCTTATGGATGGTATTCCATTGTATTGGGGGTACATCTCGATGTGAATAGTCTTTAAGATTGACTTTGGTAGTCACCCCTAAATGTTGCAAGTACAAAGAATTAGTTCCCCAATCTTGTACAATTTGCAACTGACGCATGAATGGTCGTCCCAATATCATCTCATAAGCATGGTTTTTTGCAAAGTCACAAATGGCGAAAGTATGCTCAAAGTCTACACCACAAGTGGTGAGAGATATGCCTTCTAGTAAGCCTAATGGTTTTTCTATGTGTCCATCAGCCATTTGTAGCTTCATCCTGGTGGGTCTCAATGCTGGCTTACCCCAACGTTTCCATAAGGCGGTGGTTGCTATGGCTACTCCGGCTCCTGAATCTAAGATGGCTTTCGTGGTGTAGCTCTGATGGGTTATCGGAAGATAAGTGTTACCGTCCTCTCCTTCGCTTACATCTCCAATCTTTTCTACGGGTATCTCTGGTACCTTATTTTGTGATCCTACTTGTGAGGGAGTAGTAGCAAGCTCGGGGAATTGATTTGCTACGTGTTTCCACAATTCTAGTTTAACCTTTAACAACTCCTCTAGAGTAAGGTTACACTGTACTTTGGTATTCTTGATCACTTCCGTGTTTCTAGGGATTACTGATTCTTCATTCCTCACTATTATCGTGGGTGCTCTCATACTAATAGACTTTGCTTCCCAAGGTCCTGTGAACTGAGGTAATTCTTGTAAAGAATTGGATTTAAATCCCGTGTGTTCACTCAGTTGTTCCTCCTCTACATCATCGTAAATAGAGGGAATATCTTGGGGAAATTGTTCTTGCAAGTCGTCTATTTCTTGAATAGGAGGGTGGGTTCCTTGTTCCTTTCTCCACTTCTCTTCTTGGATTTCTCTCAAAAATTCATGTGAATATTTACGTATGGAAGACAAATTGTCTTGACTTTCTGTGTTGGGTACTTGAGACAGGGATGGCGCATTCCTTTCCTGTGTCTCTGGGACAATAGGGTTCCTAGGCTGATCCTTTTTCTCTTTGCTGTCAATCAAATATTCTAGCCTCTCCATGAGTCCTTGAAAGTGTAATTCCGGTTTTGCCATGTTATTCCAATTAAGATATCTAGAGGCTTCGAACAAAGCTTGTGCTAGTTCTACCATCTTCATGCAAAGTTTAGTTCTCTCAATTTCTAGATCAGCTCGAGGGTAGTTTTTGCTCATTTTCGCTACCTTAGGTCCCTCTTTTAATCTAGCCTGATATGCACGAAACATCATGTCTAGATTTTCTGGTATGGGTTCCGCTAAAACTGATCCTGATTTCTGAGCTGGATTCTCTTGATTCAAGTCCTGTGAAGTCAATTCTAGGATTTTGGCTCTAGATTCCTTCAAACTTCCTTCCAACTCAGTTATCTTTTTACTCCATTTTCTCTTAATTGTTTCTATAGAATCTTTCCAAGATTTTGTCTTTTTACTGCTAGATTCTGCAACTTCACTGGTTCCGGCTACTTTCTCTTGATTAAGCTTTTGGTTCTGTAAGAGCGCCTGGGCTCTTGTTATAGCTTGGATCGGCACGTATGTAGGGTTGGATCCATCTGCGTTATTCACAATACCTATCACGTTGATCGGTCTCACATTTGTAGCATTAACAGGGTTCTTAGGACAATCTTTGATTATGTGCTCTTTGCCACAATCAACACAAAAGCCTTGGATGTTATAGTACTGTGATTGTCCTGCTGTCGGAGGATGTGGACAATCCTTTATGAAATGATCTCCTTGGCACCTAAAGCATGGTCCTCTAGGGCCCTGTGGTCTTTGTTGTCTCAATTGGGGCCGTGGATTTGGGTTTGTGTACATCACATTAGCATAGTCTGGCTCCCAACTAGGTTCCACTGGTGGACTATCGTAATGATATGTTTCCACGTGTTCTGGTGACTCTGTGTAATATGCGGGTGGACTATCTACATGCGTAGAGTCAAAACTGTTCGAATTCGGGTCACCCTCTGTGATCAAAGGTGAAGAAGGCACTATAGTTCTACTTAGGTTCTCTTCTGCAGCAGCGTATTTGACTGAGATGGCATTCGCTGGTGGGGGTGGCTGCTGAGCTAAGACAGGTTGAGGTCTCTGTTGAGCCTGGTATGGGTAGTTCTGAGGAGGCCTATAGTAATAAGGCTGAGCATTGTAATGGCCTTGATACCTACCTGGCTGCGGGTATGCTTGCGGGTAGTGTTGTCTCACGGTCTGTTTGTTGTATGGGCAGTCCTGAGCCGTATGATTCGTGTATCTTCTTTCAATTGTACAGTATTGGCCACTAGGGTTGGCTTGTGGTTGTGGTGCATTGGGGCACACATTTGCCATATGATCACCACCACAGGTGTAACAACGCTTGTTCATTAGCACCCTAGGTTTACTAGAAACTCCTAGTTTCTGGGCCACTTTTTCTGCAAGGTCTTCTATTGAGCTAGACAATTTTGTGGATGCTAGAGATGAACAGTCTGAGTCCTTATAGACTTTGAGAGTTCCAACTCGTCTCCTAAGTTGTCCTCAATGTCTATACAAATTCTTACACATTGCTCTAGCGTTCTGGGTTCTTTTAGGTACACGTAGGAGCGCAGTTTAGAGCTCAACAAGCCATCTAGAAACAATGACACTTGCTTGGCTTGTGAGGGTAGCTCTTGCATCGGACATCGTTCAACATATTGTCTAAATCTACGTCTTGCCAGTCTTACTGTTTCCTGAGGGGTCTGTTTAAAGCTATGAATCAACGAAGACGTGTCATGTCTAATCCCACTTTTAGAGAATTAAGTGATGAATGACTCTAAAAAGTGATGGATGTCTCTAAATTGCCTTTGTTGCAAAGGTTGGAACCAAGTTAAAGCTGTATTCTTTAACATTAGTCCAAATGCGTTGTATTGCGTGAACATGTCTTCGACTTGTTCTGCTCTTAGTACGTGCTTGAATTCTGCGACGTGGTCATAGGGATCTCCTGTCCCATCAAAGTAATTCTTCATTGATTTTACTAACTGTGTGGGTCTCAATATTCTTGTGTGTTCGCGTGGTCTAGGTAGAGGAAAATCATCTCTACCACCTAGTACTCCATGATCTCTTTGTCTATCCGCTCTATTAGTGTTCGTGGTTGTTCTATCTCTCCCTATGGGGTGATTAAAGCTTACTTCCGGTCTCTCTTTATTTCCCTCTCTTTGATTTCCATGGGCTGATGATGTTCCTGCCCCTTGTTGGCTTGTATTCATGTTCGTTCTAGATGGAGGGAATACCAATTCACCTCTCCATGTGTATGTGTTTTTAGCGTGGTCAGGCACCACAAAGACTCTTTCTGAAGTCTCATCCAGGTATACAACCTTTCCAGGTGTATCCGGGTCCTTGAACTCGTATATAGTGATGATACCTACCTCACTAAGTAGTTCGGTCTTGTATCTCTAAAAGGCTTCATCAGTTTCTTTATTTACAAACAACTCTATGCTTCTGTTGTCCTGAGGGATCCATTCTGGGATTAGTACTCGTGTCAGTACAGATTTCCCTCTAGGTGTTCTAGGCTCTTCTAATGGTTCTTTTCCTTGAGATTTTGCTTCCGTCTCTGGCTGAATCACGCCAAACTCGTTGGTATTGTTTGGCTGCGTACTTAATATGTACATTGTTCCTTCCTTGTCTATGTATGCATCTCTCTCAAATTTCACCACTGGATGTTCCAATCCAATGGGTTGATCGGGGTTGTGCATTTGCACCACTTGCCTTCGCAAACCATCCTCATAGATGCGAGCACCTAATCGGTTGGTTCGGAGAAACTCTAGTTGTGTTCTATAGGGTCCTTCAGGTTTTTCTAAATAGGCTACATTCGACCCTCCTTCTGGTTTTTCTGTGCTAATTGCCATTTCTGATTCGCTAGTATCTGAGCTCTCGTAGGGATAACTAGTGTTCAATTGTTGAGCCCACGATCGTGCAGTAGTTCTTACACTTGCCTCTGATGATCTAAGGCTTCACCGGTCTGCCTTACCTATATATTTGCCCGATCTAAGGTTCATTAATTTTGTTCCTTGCACACTCAGTACACGCTCAGATCGTCAATGATTCTTTGTTATTACTTTCTTGATTCTTTTTAAATTTCTTTAGATTCTTGTCTTAATGTATGCATCAGGAATTCGACTGTCCGTGGTACTTTGAGTTCTCGTTCCGTCCGACTTATGTTCTTTCCTTTAGGTTTTCGTGTCACACACCTTTACTTTTAGTCTTGAACTTGATAAATTTAATTCTCTTGAACTTGAGGCGTTACTTTCGTCTTTAATCCACAATACTACCGTTTATCCTAGGCTAAGAATTGACTGAGGGGGTTGAGTAATCTTCCAACCTCGAGTCAGCTTTTCTGGTTGCTCTGATGCCCAAGAAGCCGCGCTTCCCAAGCTTTATGCCCTTCACTGCCTTGCTTTGGTTGCCTTTGATTGCCCTTGCTAGACCTGGAAAAATTCAATATTAGACCAATTCACAGTTGGATGATCAAGCACTTGAGTATATACACCTTTTAAGTCCCTTCCCTTTTGCCCAACTTTTCAATGTTTGCCCCCTGGCTTTCTAGTCCCAAACTATTAAGCTCAAAAAACGGACTTCGGATGAAAAAGTTATGACCGTTCAGGCCTTGGGGGGTAAAAACTGACAAACAGGTTTTTCTCCAAATATGAGCTAAGGGGTCTCCTATGAGTCTAATCACCCAAAAATTTCCCAAAAATAGCCCCAAAATTGGCCAAAAAATGAAACCCTAAATTTTGCGATGGGGGTGCACAATCACGATGGCGTGAGACAATCGCCATGGTCTGGGACCGTCGCGATGACGTGAGGGTGAACGGTCGCGATGGCGTGAAAGTGGACAATCGCGATGGCGTGAAAGTGGACAATCGCGATGGCTCGATCAGGCGGACAATCGCGATGGCGTCAGTCAACGGTCAACGTGAACAATCGCGATGGTCCAAAGTGAACCGTCGCGATGGTCACAGATGCGATGGCTTGAGCCAATCGCGATGGTCTGGGCGCGATGGCGTGAGCCAATCGCGATGGTCCAAAATTTCGGGTTGTCGCGATGGTGCAAGGGTGCGAGCCATCGCGATGGTCCAACTTGCCACGTGGCACCGTCGGCGCGATGGCGTGAGCCAATCGCGATGGTGTGGGGTCAACCGAACAGTCGCGATGGTCCGCGAACCGTCGCGATGGTCCAAATGAACCGTCGCGATGGCGTGAGACCATCGCGATGGTCGGGCCGAGCCGTCGCGATGGCGTGAGCCAATCGCGATGGTGTGACACAATCGCGATGGTCTGAGACCGTCACGATGGTCCACCAAACTGAGAATTTCTGAAATGCGTCTGTGGATTCGTAGAAGCGCCAGGGTCGCCTACACGCCTGTGTGGTCGCTTACCAAAAATTCCGAAGTTTGCAGACCATCGCGATGGTCTGACACACGGAAATTTCTGACAGAAGGTGATTTTCTTACCTTTTTGCAGCCTTCCTGATGCACTGGAGTACTGTTCCTGCAAGAAAACTCAAGAAAGCAAAAGCACACACAAGCACAAAAGCTCTCTCTCACTCTCTCGCATGCACAAATGAGGGGAAATGAGGAGAATGGGTGGATATGGTGAATTTTCTGATTTTTTTGGAGATGAAGATGATGATGCAGTGATGAAGATGGAGTGTGGGGGAGGTGAAAAACACTAAAAACTAAGTAAAAACAACAACAAAAACTGAAATTTTTACCTTCCAATGCCACTTCTTGCTATACTCTTACCATCACACATTCGTCCTAGACTCGATCCCCGGCAACGGTGCCAAATTTGGTGTTGCTCTAGCACAATGGTGAGAACCACGTTAAGAAGCTCCACCTCCTTAATGTCAATCCGCGGAAGAGATAGGAGTGATATGAAGATCGTGAATGTGAGATGAAGTGAGAGTGAAGGTGAAAAGCATAGAAATGCACACACACATACACACACACTACGAAGAGACAAGCAAGACACAATGGAAGGTGGGAAATCAACTCTATTACTCAAGAACACTATTACAAGCTCAAAAGAACTCTAACCTCAAACAAGCTAACACTAACCAACCCCAAAAATGAGCTCTCTAGCTCTTTTTATAGTTTCTAGACTAGTTTTTGTTGGAGGATAAACACTCCTATGTGCACAACAAAAGCAAATGAACCCTCCTAGGATCCTGAAATTTTTCAGACATAGGCTCTGTATTTTCTGAGTTTCTCTGAGTATATGCAGAGACTGAAAATGAAAATTTGCAGGCATAAACTAGACTTTAAGAACTTTCAAATGAGAGTAAAATCACTCCATTTGGATACTGGATGATGCCTCAACCAGCTGCAACAAGACAGACAACTTGATCTCTCCACAGAGTATGAGCTAACTAGACAGACACTGTTCTGGACATTTCTCTGCACATGTGCAGGCACTGAACCTGAGACTTATACCAGCCAAAGTAGAACTTATAAGCTTTCCAACAAGACAAAAATAATTGCAAATGGATTCCGGATGAAGGAGAAACAACAATTACAAGACCGGGGGGTCTACCAAAAACATCTAGATAGATAGAGTGTGTAAAAGTGAAATTTCTGCAAAATATGCAGAGAACAGCTAGTAGTGGGTGTGCTTAAGCAAGGGGGCAGCTTGGGCACGTATTTCCACGACTCTCAGTCATAATACAACTCATTAGAGGTTTTAAAGACCTCATACTAACCTCTTTAACCAATCAAAAGCATATACATGTCAAAAGTGAGGTCCAATCACATCAAGAGGTGAGCTAAATCTTCTCTAATCAAATTCTTTCCATTATGGGCATGATTTGATGCCTCCAACTCGTGGAAATCAGCCTCCTTTGATTGTGGATGATGTGGAAGGTTCAATTTGGGGCATGTTCCCACACTCTTGAGCTTGAAAAACTTTCAACACTCCCCCTCAAGCTCAAGTCTTTTCCTTTGTTGCTTCAGCCTATGTCTCTTATGTTGATAGCTTCCTTGAATCCTCCAAGCTTTGTACCTTCAAGAAACTTTGTCATCATGTCTGCAACCTGCATTTTAGTGTTCACATACCTTATATCTAGCTCTTTTGCCATCACCTTTTCTCTAACGAAGTGGTAATGAACCTCTATGTGCTTGCTCCTTGCATGAAACATGGGATTGTTAGCTAGATAGATGCTTGAAATGTTGTCTCCATAAAGAGGAAACTCCTGCACTTCCACTTCCAAGTCCTTAAGTAGCTTCTTAAGCCATAATAGCTCACATGTAGCCAATGCTAAACCTCTGTACTCAGCCTCTGTAGATGAAAGAGCAACAGTGGGTTGCTTCTTAGAGCTCCAAGAGATCACTTTTGTACCTATCATGAAAACATAACCCGATGTACTCCTTCGATCATCCTTGCTACCTGCCCAATCAGGATCACTATATCCTTTGAAACTTAGATCAGCATCATATGAGTAAAATAGACCTTGGTTGATGGTGTGCTTGATGTAACGAAGCACCTTTCTTGCCGCCATAAGATGATCATGAGTAGGTGTATGCAAAAATTGAGAGAGAACAGCTACTACATATGCAAGATCAGGTCTAGTGAATGTAGCATAAATTAATGAACCAATTATGCTTCTATATAGTGTAATATCTTGTATAGCCTCTCCTTGACCTGCAACCAACTTTGTATTGGGCTCCATGGGCTGAGAAAGTGGCTTACAACCACTCATACCAAACCTGTATAGCACATCCAACAAGTATTTTCTTTGAATCAAGAAGATGCCATTGTGTGCATAGATTACCTCTATTCCCAAGAAGTGTTTTAGTGTTCCAAGATCAGATATCTTGAACTCCTTTCCTAGCTTTGATTTGATATCTTTAATACCTGCAATATCACTTCCTGTGATGATCAAATCGTCCACATAGATGCATATATATACTGTCTTGTCTCCTTGCTTCTTCATGTAAAGTGATGGATCTGCAACACTTTCTTTGTATCCACAACTTGATAAATAATCCACTAACCTCTGATTCCAGGCCCTTGGGGCTTGCTTTAGTCCATATAGTGCTTTCCTTAGCTTGCAAACATGATTTGGGTACCTCATACTAGCAAATCCTTGAGGTTGGCTCATGTAGACTACTTCTTCAAGCTCTCCATTGAGGAAGGCATTCTTCACATCCAACTGATATAAGCTCCATTTCCTTGATGTGGCCACTGCAATCAAAGTCCTAATTGTTGGCATCTTGGCTACGGGGCTGAAAGTTTCATCATAATCTATCCCGTAGCTTTGGGAGAAGCCTTTCGCCACCAACCTTGCTTTGTACCTAGCAATGGAACCATCTGAATTTCTTTTATTTTGTAAACCCATTGTTGGAAGATGCATTTTTGGAAACATTTCTTGAAGGAAAAAATATTGTAAAATGATAGAAATTTGTAGAAATATTGATGTAATTGTTGTAAAAATAAGGAAGAGTCTTCCTTATGTAGGATAGAATCTTATGTATTTTTTCTAGAATTTTTGGAAACTCTTTGATAGCATATTTTTAGAGTAATAGAGGAAAGGACCAAAATTCAAGTGTGAAAGAGGACACTTGAAAATGTATATAAGTCAATTTTCTCTATTTTGGAGAGGTTGGTTAGTCATTTGCTCATGCTATCAATAGAGAAGAGAGAGTTTCTGCTGAAATCGTGTTTTCTGTTGTTATGTGTGTTTCCTTTGATGTGAAAGCTTGTTTCTTGCTTAGTCATGGAGATTTGTGAGTTTCATTTGTGTAATGCTGAGTAAGATGTATGAAGAGAGATGATTACTGATGTATTGAGTGAAGAAGAATTGAAGAATGATGCAGAAATGTGAAAATCGTCTACTGGTACAGAATCGCGATTGTCTCGTCTCTGTGATGTAGGTGATATTTTCCAATTCTGATTTCATAATTGTATTCTGATGAGAAAATAACATGAATTAGACACAAAGATCATAGAAAATGATGAAGATTTGCTCTAGATAAGGTCAACTCTAGATATTTCCTCTTCATTTTCATTTTCTCAGAATTCCAGCCATCAATCTCTTATTTCTATGAATCTATCATCTAGAAGGGGCTGTGGTCTTATGGATATTCCCAGGATTGACAAAATAAAGATGATTTGTTGATTCTATTGTACTTCATGATTGGAGAGGACAACTCCAAAGTCAATAACAAACATTTTTTGGCGCCGTTGCCGGGGAGTCATTTGCTCATGCTATCAATAGAGAAGAGAGAGTTTCTGCTGAAATCGTGTTTTCTGCTGTTATGTGTGTTTCCTTTGATGTGAAAGCTTGTTTCTTGCTTAGTCATGGAGATTTGTGAGTTTCATTTGTGTAATGCTGAGTAAGATGTATGAAGAGAGATGATTACTGATGTATTGAGTGAAGAAGAATTGAAGAATGATGCAGAAATGTGAAAATCGTCTACTAGTACAGAATCGCGATTGTCTCGTCTCTGTGATGCAGGTGATATTTTCCAATTCTGATTTCATAATTGTATTCTGATGCGAAAATAACATGAATTAGACACAAAGATCATAGAAAATGATGAAGATTTGCTCTAGATAAGGTAAACTCTAGATATTTCCTCTTCATTTTCATTTTCTCAGAATTCCAGCCATCAATCTCTTATTTCTATGAATCTATCATCTAGAAGGGGCTGTGGTCTTATGGATATTCCCAGGATTGACAAAATAAAGATGATTTGTTGATTCTATTGTACTTCATGATTGGAGAGGACAACTCCAAAGTCAATAACAAACATTTTTTGGCGCCGTTGCCGGGGAGTCATTTGCTCATGCTATCAATAGAGAAGAGAGAGTTTCTGCTGAAATCGTGTTTTCTGCTGTTATGTGTGTTTCCTTTGATGTGAAAGCTTGTTTCTTGCTTAGTCATGGAGATTTGTGAGTTTCATTTGTGTAATGCTGAGTAAGATGTATGAAGAGAGATGATTACTGATGTATTGAGTGAAGAAGAATTGAAGAATGATGCAGAAATGTGAAAATCGTCTACTGGTACAGAATCGCGATTGTTTCGTCTCTGTGATGCAGGTGATATTTTCCAATTCTGATTTCATAATTGTATTCTGATGAGAAAATAACATGAATTAGACACAAAGATCATAGAAAATGATGAAGATTTGCTCTAGATAAGGTAAACTCTAGATATTTCCTCTTCATTTTCATTTTCTCATAATTCCAGCCATCAATCTCTTATTTCTATGAATCTATCATCTAGAAGGGGCTGTGGTCTTATGGATATTCCGAGGATTGACAAAATAAAGATGATTTGTTGATTCTATTGTACTTCACGATTGGAGAGGACAACTCCAAAGTCAATAACAAACATTTTTTGGCGCCGTTGCCGGGGAATATTCCAAAAACTTCATTGAAGTTGGACCTTTGCTGGATCTTCTGTTGATGATGGTAACCAACACAAGAAAAAGGTAAAACTCATCAATCAAGGAATGTGCACATGAATAGGTAGATGTCATCGTTTGTCTTTGGGGAAAAAGAAAGCAATGGATGTCTTGTAGAATCGGAAGTGCTGAAATCTTTGTAAATTGATAGTTGCTCATCATATTGTTCAAGTAAAAGTGCAGGTGTATGGAAGATTTGAGCCAAGAAAGCTGAAGATGAGGTAACTTGAGTCTATTCTTGCATTTCTAGATTTCTTTTTGCCCAAGTACTAGGCACCATGGGTGATTTTGGGAAGATAACATGGTGATACTAAGGAAAGGACAGTTAAAGTAGCTAGAAGTAAGTATAAAAGATTCACTTGTTGACCAAATCTAAGCATTAATCTTGAGTTGTTCTGCATTTTGAAAAGAAAGATGTGATTGAGTTTATCTTTGCAAAAATTTTTTGCCTTCCATAACACATTTTCATTTGAGAAATTTTCTTTTGCACTTTAGTGATAGCTAAGGACATAGAAACTCATAACCAATCAAGAATCAGGGGATCAGTGGATCACCAAAACCAGAAACCCTAAGTAAAGTGTTCACCTTTATTTTTAGGGCAAAAATACCAAACAAATTCATAAAACTCATCAAAAACAATCAAACAAATCTCTTTTCTTGTTAGGAAGCTGAAGTGAGGTGTAGTGGACAAGAGTGATTGTGGAAAAGTAGAAGAAAAAAAAAAAAAAGGTCAAAAAACCAGAAAATTAGAAAACACGATTCTCTACACAGAATCACGATTTTCTGAAAAAAGTGTTGGTTCTGGAGCAACATTTCAAGTGATTGTTGAATTGAAGTTGTTAAAGGGTATTAAAGGTAATTAAGAAGAAGAGACTACTCAAATTGGCATAAAATCAACAGTAAGCAAAAACACGACTTTCTGTACAAAATCGCGATTTTCTGAGTAAGGTCATGGTTTTTGTACAATAATTCAGGATATTGGAGGATTACAAAGAAGAGAAGGTATTGAAAGAAAACAAGGACAAAGAATACTCAAAATTGCAAAAAACACGATTCTCTACACAAAATCACGATTTCCTGTAAAGGGAAATTTTTGGAAATTGTTAGCATATTTGGGTAACTGGAGATAAGAAAGTGTAGTGGAGATCATTAAGATTGAGTAAGTGAAATTGAACAAGTGAAAGAGGGTGAAAAATTGGAAATCACACAAAATCGCGATTTTTTGGACACTATAAAAACCTAGAATTGAAGGAAAATTTCATTTTGAGTGAGAGTGAGTGAGAGAGAGAGAGAGCAAAATCGCGACTTCCAGCAAACAGTGGATTTCTGAGGACTTCTCTACCAAGCAAGCAAGGTAAAGACTTTGTCATTAATTTGGAAAACACATTTTTGCATTAAGTGATCACATAGCACTAAGAAATGAGAAAGAACTTAAATTTGCATTTGAATGTTTCATTGCATGTCAAAATTTCAGTAAGGCGATTCTAGTGTAGAAAGAAAGCTCTGAAAAATCAAAACTTGTAAAATTCAAAAAATTACTCAGAATCGCGATTCTGTAAATCACACACAAAATCACGATTCTGATCGATAAAGGACAACATCGCGATTCCCAGAACGCGATTTTCATAAGAAAATCGTGTTTTTAACAAATCTGTGAGCAATCACGATTGTCTGGGAACAAAATCGTGAAAAACACGATTTTCACACAAAATCGTGAAAAACACGATTTTCACACAAAATCGTGAAAAAACACGATTTTCACTCAAAATCGTGAAAAAAACGATTTTCACTCAAAATCGTGAAAAAACACGATTTTCACTCAAAATCGTGAAAAACACGATTTTCACTCAAAATCGTGAAAAAAATGATTTTCACTCAAAGTCGTGAAAAACACGATTTTGATCACAAAATCGTGAAAATTACAAAAATAGTCACAAAATCGTGAAAATCAATACTTTAGGCAGAAAATCGTGGAAAAACACGATTTTGACCACAAAATCGTGAAAAAAAAAAAAAAAATAGTCAGAAAATCGTGGAAAAATTAATTGAATGATACTTAGATCTGGAAACAAACTTTCTAAACAAGACCTAACAAGGAAGGAGACAGAAACAGTAAAAGGCAAAGGTCAAGAAAGAAGTTTAGGGCAGGAAAACAACATGGAAAACATAAATGAAACAAATGAGCCTATGGAAACTGGGGATTTTAGAAACATCCTCAAGTACATGTATACAAATAGGTTTGGAACCTATGTATATCAGGATGGAATGCATAAATTTCTCATTAGATTGAGAAATTTAGAAGTTCCCCTGAATATAACTCCTGTAGCTCAATTCAAAGATGGGAGATATGAAGATAGGCAAGGATGTGTGTACATATTCTCTCAAGACCCAGAAAATTCAAATGATCTAGGGCAATGTACTGACAAAGGACCTTGGGAACATAACATGGAGCAGACAAATATACCTAGGCCAAATGAAAACTATACCGTTAATGAACAACAACATGGGAGGAGGACACAGATTTCCCCAAATCCCTTTGACAAGGAACCAGAAGGATATAATGACTTCCCACTCAGAAGAAGATCCCATTGGCAGCCTCAGGGTAGAATGCTTAGACCATATCAAGTTGCCAAATGTATGAAGAACCAATATGAGGGTTATTCAGATCCTCATGCTCATGCTGCAGAATTTAGGCAATTGATCAGAGCTGAAGAGGTAGAAGATTACAAAATACAAATTGAGGCATTTGGTCTAACCCTAACAGGACCAGCCTTATCTTGGTTCATTCCTTTGAGAAAGGAAATGTACCAGGATATTGAATCTTTCTTAGAAGCCTTCATTGGGGAATTCTCTAAGACCGGGATAAAACATAGCACAGCCACATTGATACATAGTTTCAAGCAACAAAAGGATGAAAATGTTAGAGAAGCAGCTAGAAGATTTAAACAATACATTGATAGATGCCCAAGAGAGGAAGTACCTTCTATGGCAAAACAGGTATCCTTATTCATTGAGGGTCTGAGAAATGCCCAACTAAGAACCCTAGTGTATTATAGAAGATGTCCTGATTTAGCAGCCTATGTAAAGGAAGCAATAGATTTGGAGGACAACAGAGGTCAAGATCTGTTAGCATTTGATCAACCGAGATCATATGAAGACAAAATTCCTCCAGCAGAAGAGTTGGCTCAGGCTATTGCTAAAGCCCTAGAGGTAAGCACTAAAACTAACCTGATAAACTCTAGGATAAACACAAATAAAAAATGTTACATTTGTGGAGAAAATCATCTGGCACAACAATGCCCATATCAGAAGCCACCACACTTACAGGATAGGAAGACACTTAAGTACTGTACACTAGAGAGAAAATGGACAAACCACACCAGGGAGGAATGCTTCTATAACAAACAACCCATCAAGGAAAGAGATTATATGGCTCAAAGGGAATCAGGCTATACTGAACAACCAAGACCCGTGCTTGGACAACAACCTCCTATACCAACTAACGTGGTACCAATCAAGTATACACCAATAGAGGATGGGAATTCAAGACTAAGATCACCATATAAGGAAGAATATCACTGGAGTGAGGGATATCAAGAAGATTGGGAAGAATATGAAACAAGAGAACCTGAGTTAAAAGCCCTAGACTTGGGAAATGGGAAAATTGAAATGGACACAACAACATTCATGTATATTACCAACAATTACATGTCCAACCAAAAACCTCAATTCAAAGGGGGACCGAAGATAACATGTTATAGGTGTGGGGGAGAGCATTTCATTAGAGACTGTCTGCAACCTCCTACATTAAGAATAGAGGGAGCCTACTGTAAGGATTGTGGCAGAGAACATTTGATAAAAGATTGCCCAAAGAATCCCCAAAAACAACAGAACACACCTAATAACATACCTTTAAAAACAATTAACATTATGGAACAAGAAGAATTGAGTGAAAATGACCAAGTAGGAATAAATATCATAACAAGGGCTCAAGCCAAGCAACAAGGAACAATTAAGGACCAAAATGAAGGTTCAGCCTCAAAGGTGAAGAGAAATAGACAAAAAGGGAAATGGGAAAAGAAGAGAAGGATGGGCAAAAATTTGGAAGAAGACAATTAGGATCAGGCCAAAAGTACTTCTTCTCAAAAGACACAAAATCAGCCTGAAATAGGAAGTTCTCAAAGTCTAGACACCCTAATCAAAGCATATAAGGGAAGGATTCAAGAAGGACCAAGCCCTACAGATCATGCAGTGGCCTATCCCATACCAGAGTTAGAACATGAAAGGATGCAAAAGTGCAAACAAATCATTCAGGAAGTACAACTCAGAATGGGGGAAGGAAGTAGCTCGCAGAGAACAGTTGAACAACTTGAGAAAACGAAAACACGGGAAAGTGCTAACAAAAAAGAAAATCCACAAATAACATTCCAGATGATTATAGATGAACAATGTAGCATTACATGTCACACAACATGGGAAGAATTGTTGAAACAAAATCCTCATTTACAAAACAAAATGAACAAAGGGGAAACAATACCTGGAAACCTTCATTCACCATTACAAGAATTAGAGGAATTATGGTATATTCCTATTGATAAAATTGGAGGGTATTGTGAAGGGGAAGAAGGAAATTCAACCCTAAAAATACAATATGGAAAAAACTTTGCTAAAGCCATTTTGGATAGTGGATCAGGAGTGGCCATAATGACTAAACAAACTTGGGAGAAATGGGGAAGCAATGAATTACTACCCACTAAGATGAGATTGCAACTTGCAGATGGGCATATAGAAAAACCCCTAGGTATTTGGAAAAAAGTAATTGTGGATATATGTGGAACAGAAATAGAACATACTTTTGCCATAGTAGAATTTCCACAATCCACCTCATATGAAATCATCCTAGGAAGGCCTTTCATGAGACAAATGCAAATTGTGCAGGATTGGGGTAATGATTGCTTATATCTCCAAAGCAAAGGAAGAATAACAAGAGTGAACTTAAGAAATGGGCACTACTGTGATATATCTCCTCAAGAATGGTACAAAATACATCAAAATCAAGAAGAAAGCGAAGAATCAGAGTTGGAAGATCAGGAAGAGAGTGAATCAGCAATATGGAAGTGTAACATAATAAGAAACCTCACCAATAGAAAAAGAAGATTGAAAAGAGAAGATTGTGTGGAAGGAAGAAAAGTGCAAGATGAAAGTTATGTGCCACAACAATTTAAGGATGAAGAGTTTGAGCCCTACTGTTGGAACCAAATTTTGGCTACCATGGACATAGCCAATGAGGAGTATGTAGGAGTGGAATTTCAAAATGAAGAAGGGTTTGATATTTTTCACATTAGTATAAACATGATAAGTGTCTCAAAAACAGAGGAGGATCAAGATTCAGAAATGGTATTAAAAAAAGGAAAAACAAAATATTTGGAGATAGTAAAAGCGGAAGATGCAATCAAAGATAAAATCTCAGGCAAATACAAGGAACATAAACACATAGAAATGGGAAAGGAACAAGAAATTGAGAAGAAAGAGAAGGAAATAAACAAGGATCAATACTTTGATGTACCAGCAAATTTTAAAACCTATGAAGTAGAAGACAGACTACTTCTAAAGATGAAACCAAGGAGAGAAAAAAAGAAAGGAGAAGCTTATGATAATGAAGAACAAACTAAAAAGATCATGATTACTCAGGAAGAAGGAGAGGAAAGACATATTGTAATAGCTGATGATATGACCATAGAGGAAGAAGAAGCACTAAGGAACCTAGCAAGGAATTATAGGGATGTATTTGCTTACAGTTATAAAGATTTAAAAGGAATTGATCTAAAAATCTGTGAGCACAAAATTCCTATGACTCCAGATGCAAAGCCTAGTAAACAGAGACATTATACATTCAATGATAAATACTCTGCCAAGATAAAGGAAGAAATTGACAAGTTGTTGGCTGCTAACTTCATTTATGAAATTGAGTATACTGAATGGATATCACCCATAGTTGTGGTACCAAAAAAGAACGGAAAACTTAGGGTATGCATTAACTTGAAAAAAGTGAATGCAGCAACTATAAGGGATAATTATCCATTGCCAATAACAGATCATCTTCTTGAGAGAGTTGCAGGAAAGGAAGTTTATAGCTTTCTAGATGGTTTCTTAGGATACAATCAAGTACCTATAGCCTTGGAGGACCAACATAAGACTGCCTTTTCTACAGAATGGGGGATTTATGCTTTTAGGGTTATGCCCTTTGGATTGACCAATGCCCCAGCAACTTTTCAAAGATTGATGTGTCATATCTTCAAAGAATTCCTGAGAAATGTGATGGAAATCTATGTAGATGATCTATGCACTTTCTCTTTGAAAAGACAGGATCATTTACAAGATTTAGAAAGAATATTTAGGAAATGCAGGACATATAGAGTATGCTTAAATCCTGAAAAGTGTGTATTCTATGTAAGACAAGGAAGAATGTTGGGTCACATAGTTTCAAAAAATGGAATTTCTACTGATGAGAAGAAGATAAAATCTATAATAGAGCTTCCAAGACCTACGAATGTGAAGGAACTCCAAACTTTTATGGGACATTGTGGGTACTATAGGAAATTTGTTCACAAATTTGCAGATATATCTAAACCCTTATATGCCCTCATCACAAAGTTCGAGTGGAATAAAGAATGTGACCAAGCCTTTGAAATATTGAAAACTTCTTTGGTGATAGCCCCAATTCTAAAAACACCTCAGTGGGATAAAATGTTTCATGTGCATGTAGATGCTTCAAATTATGCTTTGGGATGTGTGTTGGCACAACCTATAGAAGGAAGTAAATTAGATTTCCCAGTAGCATATGCTAGTAGACAATTGAACATTGCAGAAAAGAACTATACAACCACTGAGAGAGAAGGGTTGGGAATGATATTTGCTGTTAAAAAATACAGACATTACCTACTGGCCAACAAGTTTAAGTTCTTTGTGGATCACCAAGCTTTACTTTATTTAGTAAATAAACCATGTCATATAGGAAGAATAGTTAGATGGTTTCTTTTACTAATGGAATTTGAATTTGAGGTGGTGGTTAGACAAGGCAAAACACATTTAAAAGCAGATCATTTGTCTAGAATTCAGTTCAAAGAACCTAGTTCACCCTTAGATGATGACCTGCCAGATACATACCTGTTCAAAGTAGAAAGTGTTCCTGAATGGTCCATATCATTGGTTCCTTTGTTAACCATGGGACCTTGTAAGTCATTAGCAAATAACACACATTTGGTGTTACAAAGCAGGAATTTTATGTTGCTAGCTGGGCATTTGTATCACCTCAATCAGTCAGGTGTACTGGAATACTGTACCCCAGAAGAGGAGCAACATGAATATGTAAAAAGAGCTCATTGCTGGAACCCATGTACTCATGCTTCCAAAATAGTCACTTTAAGCAATCTTGCCAGGATGGGAGTACACTGGCCAAATAAAATTCAAGATGTGGAAAGATATGTTGCTAAATGTCAAGAATGTCAAGATTTGCAGAATTCAGAATTAATAACTCTATATTGGTTTAACAAAAATCCTAAGTGGACTGAAAACATTGTTGAAGAATTAAGGAAAAAGGAGAAAGGGAAGCAACTTATAGCTGGTACAGATTCAAGAAATTTACAAGAAATTTCTGAAGAATATCAACTCATAGGAGAACAATTATACAAAAAAGGAATGGATGGTTATTTAAGAATATGTGTTCCTGAAGAAAAGTATTTGGAGATGTTGGAAATGGCACACTGTGGAGCGGCAGGAGGACACTTTTCTAGTGATAGAACAGCCAAACTCATTTTGTATTCTCGCTTTTGGTGGCCAACTCTATTTCTTGATGCAAGAACGTATGTAAAAAAATGTGACATCTGTCAAAGAGTGAGTCAACCAAATAAAAGAGATAACATGCCATTAATCCCATTAATTTCAGCCAGAGCTTTTAGCAAATGGGGATTGGACTTTATTGGACCTATACATCCTCCAGCTAGACAATCTCATGCATAATACATATTAGTGGCTACTAATTATTTGACAAAATGGGCTGAGGCCAAAGCCACTAACAGAAATGATGCTCATACAACTGCTAAATTTTTGTATGAAAATATTGTTACTAGATTTGGACTTCCAATTGAATTAGTAAGTGATAGGGGAACTCATTTTTTGAACCAGATCATAGAAAACATGACCAAATATTTCATGATTCGTCGTAGTAAGTCAGCCCCATATCACCCACAAGCTAATGGGTTAGCAGAAAGTACTAATAAAGTACTTTGCACTGTATTGTCCAAATTAGTCAACATAAACAGAAATGATTGGGATTCTCAACTTAATCATGTTCTCTGGGCTTATAGAGTGGCATACAAAACTGCTTTAGGGACTACTCCATTCAATTTGGTGTATGGACAAAATGCAGTTTTACCCATGGAATTTCTTATTCCAACATTAAAAGTGGGTAGTCAATACAATTGGACAGGACATGAACTATCTGAGAGGGTCATAGATTTAGAAAAACTGGGAGCATCTCGACTTCAAGCAATAATGAGTATATATACAGACAAAAGAAGACAAAAAGCCTACCATGATGTGCATATAAAAGAAAAAGATCTTCAAGAAGGGGACTTGGTTCTGGCATACACAGTCAAAGAGCATCAGAAAAAATTTCAGAAGAAAGGTCATGGGCCATACATCATACATAAGATAAGCAAGAGTGGAGCCATTCAATTAGTTAACATTGATGGGGAAATCATGCCTAATTTTATAAGCGGATGTAGAGTTAAGAGATATGAGTGTCCATTAACTACTGATGAATGGAGAAGACTGCAAAAGGCTCAAAATAGGAAAAAAGAAGAAGAAAACATCAGAAAAGAGGCTCAACAAGAAGCAAAGGAGAGAATAAGAAAAATGAAAGAACTTAAGGAGGTGTGTTTATGTGAAAGCACTCTGAAACAAAGAGAACATTTGTCTGTGATAGGAATGGATCATCAAAATGAAAACATAAGGGTTTTGATAGATTCAGGAGCTCAAGTGAATTTGATCAGTTCAACCTTGATAAATAAATTTAGCATAAAGAGGAATAAAAGCAGAATGCTGATTAAAACATTAGAAGGAAAAATGATTCAGAGTTTGTCTTCACTTGTTATTAAAGTTAAATTCAATAATGAATATATGAAGATAGATTTTGAAGAGTGGCCACATCATTTGATGACTGAAAAATTGATTTTGGGACAACCCTGGCTAAAACAAGGTAAAGTCATTTTGAACTTTGAAAAAATGAAGCTTACCTTGACCATAAATGACAAAAAATTGTTAATGTTTTTTCTGAGCAATGAAAAACAGGAAGTTCATCTGGATATTCATGATCCAGATATGGATGAATTTACTTTCTCAATGAAGGACAGGGACATATTGCCACTACAAAATGATCAAGCCTCTTACAATCAAAACCAGCAAGGGAATTCAGGAGTGAAGAAGATTGGTGAGATAAAACAAGGAAGACACTTACGGCCTAATGTGAAACATCAACAAATCAGAACAATAGGGACATGGAAAGGAAGCATACACCGATATTACTCATTAAAATAGGAAGTTAAAGCAAAATGGGTATGGAGACCAAAAAATACTACAAAATGTTGGTCTGAGAAGCATGGATGTTTGGATGACATAAGGACAATTGCAGTTAAACATTATTGGGTAAAAAAATCAGAATTATGTCAATGGCAGAAAGATCATCCACATTTGACCTATCTTCAGAATTTCAGAACAAAATATTAAAAGAAAAGAGAGAGAAGGATGACAAAAGTATCTTCTTTTAAACTTTTTCCCCTTAAAAGAGAATTAGGAGGAAAAAACAAAAAAGGGGGTTAAGAAAAACTGGACACAGTGTGTATTTTATTTTGTTTTTAAATTTATAAAGCACAAAGCAAGATATAGGGAGGAGGAAAGTAAATTATTATGGAAAATTTGTATTATTTTGTTTCAATTTTCTATGATCATCTTTTGATTTCTATTTTTCTAATCATTATTTCCATCATTTCTTTCTTCAAACACATTAGACATCTTGCTACACCTGTAATGATCACTTTAATTGAGTCTTTGGAAGAAGAAAAATTTATTTGGAAGACTTTCTTTCTTTACTCTCATGGCAAGAATATTACAAAAGAAAACATTAATTTTTCTGGATTTTTGTGACTTATGTGGGTGGAGTTTTTTTGCTGTATTTTATTTTCCTCAGAAAATGGTGAATACAAAGGAGTTGCCAATTCATGACTTCAAGGCAGAATCAATTGTGCTATCAAGAGGTTATTGGTTTCTGGACAGTGAAACTCTGGAGGAACAAGTGGACCTGGAGTCAGATGATGAGCCAGAAATTCCAGAGGTTGAGAAGGTGGTGAAGGAACTTAAGGAGACCCTAAACATCATTGGCCAACACATATTTACAGTGGGAGTAGGAGGATACAAGTATACAATGTTGTGCCAAGAATTCTACAGGTTTCAAAGAGTTGCTGTCAATATGAAAAGATGGAAGGCAGTAGGGCTGCATAAAATATTGGAAGAACCTATCTTCTTTATTGACTTTGAAAGAGTAGAACAGGTGATGGGTAGTTTGGAAGAAGTTGGGAAAGGTAATGATGCCTATTTCAGATGCAGAGTCAAAAATAAGGATAACCAGGAAGTAGGTATCACTATCAAGGCAGAACACATCAGAGCAGCACTGCAATTCTACACAATGGGAACCAAACTTGACCCAAGTTTTGTCAAAAAGAATAAGGAGACTTACACAGGATATGCGAAATTCACTGATTTCAAAGGAAGGGAGAATGAGGAATATGCTTTAAGGATGTTCTTACAGTATTTTTGTTTTCCAAAACTACCGAGATACACAATGCCACATAAGTCAGTGACATTATTAATGTTCAACAACAAGGACAGAACCAAACCTTTTGGAGTAATGGATGTCTCACCATACATCCATGAACAGCTAAAGGAAGCAGCAAAACACTGGGAACAGAAGAAGTTCATGAATGGGGCCCAGTTCTTAACAAGAATCATTTATCATGTTCTAGGGATGGAAGATCAACTGAAATTGGCTCCAGAAGCACAGTATTTCAGGAATCGTATGCATGGAATCAAGAGTCCTCCAAGGAAAATGACTGAAAGAGAAACAGAAGGACAAACCCGCATGAGGGGAACAGGTATGAAAAGGAAGATGATATCTGAGGAAGTAATTCCTGTGAAGAAAAGAAGGGTGGACCCAAGGAAGGTGGAACTAGAAATGGAGGAAGCCACAAAAGAGGAACATGAAAAGGCACAGAAACAGGTTCAAGCTTCTAGTGAACCACATCCACCCCAAACAAGCAAAGAGCAACTATACACCTATCTAACCCAAGGGAATAACAAGAGAGCTATGTATGAAGCACAATACCAGAAAATGTTGGAAGACTACTCATGCAAAGCTACAGACTGGATTCAAGAGGAGGTGGAGCATTATGAAGCTCTTCATGACCAAATGATGACAGCTGAAACTGAGGAGGTGTTTGTCAGAAAAGAGGTGGAATTGCTAGCTTATTTTAAGGAATTACAAGGACCCCCAGAGACCAGAACCATTGTGGTGGTGAAAAAGAAGGTTCCAAGGAAGCCAGTAAAAAAAAAGAAATTGACCAAGAAGGGAAAGGGTAAATCCATAGCTGAAACTGATATCAAAGAGAGGGAGGAAGTAGTTATGGAAGAAACACAGAAGCCATCCACTGTGGAAGAAGTATCAAGACCCACAGAACCAGAAAAAGGAGGATCTTCACACTTCTCATCTGATTCTGAGAGTGATATTGAGAGTTTCCTGTTAAAGAGTTTAAATTTATCAATACCAAATACTCCTAATGTCATCATACAGACCTCTAAAAAACAAAAGACACCTGAGGTATTGAAGAAGAAGTCTCAGGAGATACCAATTCAGGAACAGGCAGAAAAACAGCCCAGTCTGGAAGATGAAAGAAGGATAATGAAGGGAAAGACAGTAATGATAGAAGAGGAAGGCCAAATAGGAGAAGAAGGCAGTTATGGGTGGGTGCATACAAGAATGAAACCCATATGGATTAAACCATCACAAACACACTTTAAATTGGATGAAAAGATAGAAGAGTTGACAAAGGAAATACAGAAGAGTAGTTCATTTAAAGAACCGAAGGATGTAAATAAGAATCAAGAAACAAAGAATATAGAAATGGGAAAGAGTGCTCCAAAGGCTACAGGGAAAGTTATGGAAAAAGAAATCATTCAGAGTATAAAGGATGTGCTACATGATTTGAAGAATAATGAGGAATTCACATCCAATGAGGATCAAGAACAAGAGGTAACAATGGACCTCATGCATAGTGATGAACAGGAAGAAGAACACAAAGAGGAAGGAAGTAATGATCAGGTGAAAGATTTGAAAGTATCTGGAACAGTTCTAGCACAGGAGAAGGAAAGACAGGAAGAACAAGCAGGTGAAGGTCAGCAAAATTCTGGTCAGGAAACTGAATATAACCAGTTTCAGAAAACTCTAAGCCAGGAAAAGGAGATGCAAGCAAAGGAAGGACATCTTTCTAAAGAAACTCAACAGGTGTTGGAAAAAGAAAAGGTACAAGAAATAAAACTGATCTCAGATGTTTTGGAGCAAAAGAGTTCAGGTGTTCAAGAAGACATGGTAGAATTAGAAACATTGGACACTCAGCCAAGCCATGAAGACAATAAGGCCAAAATTATGGAATATGAAGGAGAAGAGGAAGAGGAGAGTGAATGCAAAGAGGACAAACACCTAGAAATCAAACAAATAGCAATAGAAGGAGGACTGGAAAGAATCCCAAAGAGTATTAGATCAGCATGTCAACTCATTATGAGCAATATTGAACAGTTCAGACCCTCAAGCCGAAATATGATTATTTCAGGGATGGTAGCAGAGTCAGAATTTGAAAAAGGCAGTATGGTTGTTAAAGAGCATAAAAGAGAAAAGGAGCATATGGCAGAGCAACTAAGGAAGGTGCAAGAGAAGAATGAGGAGTTTTCTAGTAAAATAATTGCTTTGGAAGAGCTAGAAGTACAGAAGCAAAACAAGATTCAATACTTGGAAGAGAAGAGTATGCAACTAACAAAGCAGAATGATAAATTGGAAAAAGAATTGAGAACGATTAAGGGAAGATATAGAACTCTACAAACTTCCTATCAGATTTTGACTAAAGCTAATGAAGAAATCAATAAGCTACTATTGGAGGAAGGGCAATTGAAGGAGGAAAGTCAGACAGCCCAGATAACAGAGGGAGAAAAGGAAGGATTACTCAAAGTGATTCAGTCATTACAAAGAGAATTGAAAGAAGCCAAAGAATTAGAAAGACAGGCTAGTACACATGCTGCTACATCTATGAGAGGCTATAATAAGCTACACCTGGATATGGAAAAGGAAAGAAATGAATGGCAGTCAAAGAGGGAAAAGGAACAGAATGAGTGGAAAAAAGAAAGAGAATTATGGGCACAACAGAATGGAAGTCTGATGTTGTCTATAGAAGAATTGCAGAAGAAGTTGAATAAGCCACAAATCCAGGAAGAGACACATGTGGAAACCACACATGAAGAAGAACATGGGGTAGACAATTTGGAGGGAATACAACATGACAATGAACCAACAGATAAAAAATCAGAAGAAGAATATTCAGAGGATTTTGTAAATAAATTGCTGACAAGTAGAGATTCTAGAATGGAGTTTATCAGAAAGATGCATGATGAGTACGAAGAAAAAATTGTCACATTCGCATTGAATAAGGGAATCAATCCAGATCAACATCACTGGGCAGCAGATGGATTGGGGATACCATTCTGTATGATTTTGGAGAGCATAAAGAACTACCAGATGGCCAGAGTTGGGCTACCTCCAAACAAATACTTTGAGTATGAAGAGGACATCAATGTCACCAAAGAACTATTTGAGAGAGCCAACCCTAAGTGGAGAAATAAATGGTTGGATGCCAACAAAGAATGTAGGAAAATCTGGAAAGAGGCACCTCTTCATGTAAAGATCAATCCAGCCTATTGTCCAGTAGCACGACGAAGAGAATGGACAACTTTTTGGGATAGAAGAAGAGAAGGTCAAATTCCTCCAAAGTGGATGAATTTTCCAAAAGTAGCAGGTCCTAAGGCAGGCACATGGCCTACCAAGAGCTATATGGTGAATACTGCTGAGTCTGTAATAACTACATACAAAGATGTCAATGACCTGGCTTGCATTCTACTTATAAGAATAATGAGGTTAATTTTGGCCTGTATAGAAACTTATACCGACACAGATATCAGAACACTGAATTATATCGGCTTTAATTCTCCAACAGATGCATTATTATTTGATTTGAGCGAAACACCTGACAGAATCTGCTTAATGGCATATTACAGCAGAGTGATATTTTTGGGCAGTCATTACTTGCAAATTTTTGAAGATGCCTTTGATTACGGATTTTTTGAAAGAGAGTCAGAGATTTTTGGAAATCTGTCAGTTATTACTAAATCCAGACTTACTGCATACGAAGCTGCCTATACAGAATACTTGAAGAAGGATGTCATAGATAAACCAGAAGCTGCAGTCCAATGGAGAAAAGCATTATTTGAAATGGTCAATAATCTAAATATAACAGAAAGAAAAAGTCTTGATTTGCTGTCACAAGTATATCAAAGAAAGAAGAAATAAAGAGAAGTGATCAGTGCAGAGGAGCAGGAAAATGTTTCGTCAGGAGCCGAAAGGTTTAGGAGGGGAAGGATGTTGGAAGATGCATTTTTGGAAACCTTTCTTGAAGGAAAAAATATTGTAAAATGATAGAAATTTGTAGAAATATTGATGCAATTGTTGTAGAAATAAGGAAGAGTCTTCCTTATGTAGGATAGAATCTTATGTATTTTTTCTAGAATTTTTGGAAACTCTTAGATAGCATATTTTTAGAGTAATAGAGGAAAGGACCAAAATTCAAGTGTGAAAGAGGACACTTGAAAATGTATATAAGTCAATTTTCTCTATTTTGGAGAGGTTGGTTAGTCATTTGCTCATGCTATCAATAGAGAAGAGAGAGTTTCTGCTGAAATCGTGTTTTCTGCTGTTATGTGTGTTTCCTTTGATGTGAAAGCTTGTTTCTTGCTTAGTCATGGAGATTTGTGAGTTTCATTTGTGTAATGCTGAGTAAGATGTATGAAGAGAGATGATTACTGATGTATTGAGTGAAGAAGAATTGAAGAATGATGCAGAAATGTGAAAATCGTCTACTGGTACAGAATCGCGATTGTCTCGTCTCTGTGATGCAGGTGATATTTTCCAATTCTGATTTCATAATTGTATTCTGATGAGAAAATAACATGAATTAGACACAAAGATCATAGAAAATGATGAAGATTTGCTCTAGATAAGGTAAACTCTAGATATTTCCTCTTCATTTTCATTTTCTCATAATTCCAGCCATCAATCTCTTATTTCTATGAATCTATCATCTAGAAGGGGCTGTGGTCTTATGGATATTCCCAGGATTGACAAAATAAAGATGATTTGTTGATTCTATTGTACTTCATGATTGGAGAGGACAACTCCAAAGTCAATAACAAACACCCACTTATTACCTATCACCTTCATGCCTTCTTGAGCTGGTACCAAGCTCCAAGTATGGTTCTCATCAAGTGCTTTGAGCTCTTCCTTCATTGCCTCTTGCCATTCCTTGCAATCCTTAGCTTCTTCATAACTAGTTGGTTCTTTGTCCTTGATTACCTGAGTGATGTATGCATAATGCTTTGCAATGAAATTATCATATGTTAACCTTTGTACTGGATATCTTACTCTTGAAGACCTTCTTTCACTTCCTTTTGGTGTGGTTGCCATCTTCTTTCTTTGTTTGGCCACTCCTGGAGTTTGAACTTCTTCTATCTCTTCATCTTCCAACATGCTCTCGTCCACATAGCTTCCTTCTTCAACTGAAATCTTCTCTTTGCCTTTGACTTTGCTTTCTTCAGAGCTGATCTCTCTTTCCCTAAGCCTTCCACTCCATGGTGAGGGTGTCCTTGTGTTGCATGAGTTGCTTGGACCACTCAAATCCATGCTTTCTTGAACTCTATCATCATTCTTCAAATCTGTCTCACCTATGTCTTCAACCTGCAATGGACTTGTGCATGCATACCAAGGCTTCAACTCATCAAAGACAACATCCCTACTTACCTTCAGCTCCTTGGTGATGGGATTATAGCATTTATACCCCTTTTGTTCCATAGAATATCCCAAAAAAATACACCTTTCAGATTTGGCATCTAACTTTGACCTCAACTCTTGAGGTACATGTACATAGCATATACAACCAAAGATTCTAAGATGTGAAATGCAAGGTTTTCTTCCACTCCATGCTTCCTCAGGGGTTAGATGATGTATACCTGATGTAGGACATCTATTCATGATGTATGTGGCTTTATATGTAGCCTCTCCCCAATAACAATGCGGCATATTTATTTCATTGAGCATACACCTTGCTACCTCTGCTATGTGTCTGTTCTTTCTCTCTGCTACCCCATTTTGTTGAGGGGTATACCTGCATGTAAATTGTCTTTTGATGCCATTGACCTGCAAAAATTCAGAAAATTCATGGGAGAAGTACTCTCCCCCTCCATCGGATCTCAAAGTTTTGGTAAACTTGCCAGATTCCTTCTCCACCTGTGCTTTGAATTTCTTGAAGTAGTGGAACACATCTGATTTGTTTCTAATGCAATACAACCACACTTTCCTTGAAAAGTCATCAATGAAGGTTACAAAATACCTATTTCCAGCAAGGGATGCTTCTCTTGTTGGACCCCAAACATCCGTGTGAATGAGGTCTAAAACATTTGCACTTATATAGGTACTCTTCTTGAAGGGCAGCCTTGATTGTTTTCCTTGTTGGCAAGCTACACAAATTTCATGCAACATTTTAGATGTAAAATTTGGTAGGCCTCTTACCAAGCTCCTCCTTTGCATGTCCTTGAGCTTTTGTAGGTTGATGTGACCTATTCGTTTATGCCATAGATCCAAATCTGCTATCCTCTTGTCTCCATATGTGACATACATTGAATGGTGTGGCTGATTTATGTCCATTGTGAACATTCTCCCTTGCTTTTTTCCTTTTGCTATGAGCTTGAAACTTGCCCTTGGATCCTCAACAAAACATCCTCTTTCATTGAACCTAACTTGATAGCCTTTTTCTACCATTTGGCCTACCGAAATCAAGTTTTTGGTAATAGTAGGGACATGTAATACCTCTGATAAGCACTTTGCCCTTTGATTTCCTTCCAAACTGATATCTCCCACATTTTGAATGGTATGCTCTGAGTTATCACCTATTTCCACATGCCCTTGATGCTTTGGGACCTGCAAATTACTAAAAAGATCCTTTCGACATGACATATGATTGCTACATCCACTGTCTACATACCACACATCTTCACTAGCTTGAGTTGTATCTTCACCATACCTCATGGCAAGTAAATAATCATTCCCTTGGCTGGATGATGTGTTTGCATAATTACCTTGCCCTCTATAATTGTTGTTGTTGCTTTGATTCCCTTGTCTTTGAGCTCTATGATAGCATTCATTTGCAAAATGACCGGGCTTACCGCATACAAAGCATCCATTTGAAGTGGCTTGTCCTCTTCCACCAAATCTTGCACCTCTTCCTCTATTTGTGGCTCTTCCACCTCTTTGACCTGCATTTTCTTGTTGTCCTTGACCTCCTTGGTTGCTTTGATATCTTCCTCTTCCTCTTGAAGCACCTCGGTTGTGTCTTCCTCTTCCTCTACCTGCATACAACAATTGCCCTTGGCTATCCTTGGCGTTATGACCACCAAGGTTCATCTCCTCTGTCACCATGAGAGTGATTAGTTGATGAAAATCAGGAAGAGAGTCCCTTACATACACTGAAGTTGTAAAAGCCCTCCATTTTTCATCATCCCTAAGTCCATTTAGGGTGTGGGCTACAAGATCGTCATCATCTAGGGCACAACCGATTGACCCTAGTGCATCTGCAAGCTCTTTAACCTTTAATATGTAATCATTAGCACCTTGAGAGGGGCTTTTCCTAAGATTATTTAGCTCGTTCTTGAGCTGAATTTTTCTAGCTTTTGTGGAGGTTGAATACAATCTCTCCAAGCACTCCCACACCTTCTTCGATGTATCCAAATCTTGAATATGCCCTACCATAGAGTTGCTAATATGCTGAGATAAAATGAAAATGACCCTTTTGTCCCTTTCATCCCACTCTCTTACTGCTCTTCTCTGATCATTGGTTGGATTTACCTCATATGTAGGGTTTTGGCTCTCCACCACTCATAAGTCCCCACAAACCTTTCCCCATCAAAAAATTGCTTATTCTAAATCGCCACGGTTGGTAGTTTCCTTTTTCGAGCTTCTCAATCTGAGCATTGAGATCAGCCATGGTGCCTCCTAACTCTTTTGAACCTCCCCCTTGATGCAATGAAGAAGAAGCCGTTGATGATCCAGGTTGGAGAGCAGCAATGCAGTCTGAGTATGATAGTATACTAAAAAATGATACATGGGATCTAGTCGACTTGCCGCCAAAGAAGAAGGTAATAGGTACTAAATGGATTTGGAAAGCTAAGTATAAAGCTGATGGAACATTAGAAAAGTATAAGGCACGATTAGTTGCACACGGTTTTTCACAGATTGAAGGATTTGATGTTCAAGAAACTTTTGCACCAACAGCACGCATGACAACTATTCGGACGGTACTTGCAGTAGCTGCACAAAAGTCCTGGCCTATTTTCCAGATGGGTGTCAAATCTGCATTTTTGAATGGTCACCTCAAGGAGGAGGTATATGTATCTCAACCACCAGGTTTTGAGGTGCCCAATTCAGAAGATAAAGTTTGCAGGTTGAAGAAAGCTTTGTATGGACTTAAACAAGCTCCACGGGCTTGGTACCAACGGGTAGATAATTTTTTCAAAAACATGGGTTTTGAAAGAAGTACTTCTGATGCTAACTTGTATGTAACAAAAAGGGATAGCAAACTAGTTGTCGTCATTGTATATGTAGATGATTTGATCATTACAGGAGATCATCAGGAACTCATCAATCAAACTCGGATCAGCTTAAGAACTGAGTTTGAAATGACAGACTTAGGTCTACTCCATTTTTGTCTGGGAATTGAAGTATGGCAAAGGAAGGATGGCATTTTCATCTCACAACAAAAATATTCCAAAGAAATTCTCAAGGCATTTGGAATGATGGAGTGCAAACCAACTAGCACACCTATGGAGGTAAATCATAAGCTATCTATGGATGATAACATGCCTGATGTAGATGCTAAGAAGTATAGGAAGCTCGTTGGAAGTCTTATTTTTCTGTGCAACACTAGACCAGACATTTGTTATGCTATTGGAGTGTTAAGCAGGTTTTCCAACAAACCTAAGGAGAGTCACTGGAATGCTGGAATGCGAATTCTAAGGTACATTGCAGGAACCTTGGATTTTGGTATTTTGTATACCACGGGTGATACACTCCAAGGATATTGTGATTCAAATTGGGCTGGAGATTGTGATTCTAGAAAATCAGTTTCTGGATATTGTTTCTCACTTGGTTCAGGAATATTTTCTTGGGTAAGTAGGAAGCAACCAACTCTTGCACTCTCCTCCACTGAAGCAGAGTACAAAGCAGCTTGTTTTGCTTCTTGTGAGGCAGTCTAGCTAAGGAGAATTCTTGCAGATCTAGGCTTTCCATCAAATATACCAACTGTACTCAAGTGTGATAATCAAAGTTGTATGGCTATTGCAAAGAACCCAGTATTTCATGCTCGCACCAAGCACATAGAAGTACAATACCATTACATTCGTGAGTTAATTGAAGATGACATTGTGGAGCTAGAATATTGCCCAACAGAGGCAAATTGTGCTGACATATTCACTAAAGCACTTGGAAGAGAGCAACTCAACAGGCATCTTCAACAGATGGGCATAGGACCGAGACCTACTTGATTTATCATCGGTAAACATTGAGGGGGGGTGTTAGTATATGATCAATGTCTACCCCTCATGATTGTATGCACATTTTGTAAGGCCCCCTTTATGAGGAGAAGCCAAGCGTGCATTCCCCAATTGATGGGAATCCCAACTTGCATGTTGGATGAAGGTCATATTGGACCATGTAAGGTATTATAAGGAAAGGGAGTTACCATGGTAAAGGGAATATTCCATGGAATATTCCCTGTCAGAGTCAGAAATCATTTATATTTGTTAGGTCGGTTCAACCAGTCTAAGCCGTGTATGGCAATTACGCGGGCGGTGGCCGCCCACGCTCTACCGCCCATGTATAGCCGTCCATGGCAGGCCACCCATGATCCTATATATACATGACTTCTGCACTACCTGAGACACTGAGTTGAGCCAGCATACCTCTACCTTGTATCTCCCGTTCTAGAGTTGTCTAGATCACCATTTAAGCTCTACCTTGAGAGCGCACGGGTGGACAACGCCATCATCTTTGTACTTGGTGCTAGTAGAAAATTATTGAGATTCTCCTACATCTATTATCTTCTCTGCTATTGCTCCTGTGTTATATTGCGTAACTTTTGTCTTACATAACATTGAATGAAACAACTTAACCAAAAACTAATGTTTTCTCAGTGAAAAACTCAAAAGTCAGAGAATCGCAATTCCGTGATTTTTAGTTTTTTCTCATTTTTTGGTGCTATGTAATCACTTTAATGCAAAAGTATATACTCAAAAATAATGCTTAAACTTTTACCTTGCTTGCTTGGTTGGAAATTTCTCCAAAGACAACTGATTGCTGAAAGTCGCGATTTTGCCCGATTCTGCTCACTCTCTCTCTCCCTTACTCTCACTCAAATGAGTTTTTCTTTCAATTTCAGGTTTTTATAGTGTCCAGAAAATCGCGATTTTGTGTGATTTCCACAATTCTTCACTCTTCCACTTGTCCAAGCTTTAATTACCCAATCTTGATGACATCTTTTGCAACTTTCTTTTCTCAAGGTACCCAAATATGCTAGAAATTCCAAAAATTTTCCCTTACAGAAAATCGCGATTTTGTGTAGAAAATCGTGTTTTTTTTGTAGATCTTATTTTGTGCAAATTTGAGTATTCTTTCTTCTTGTTCTCTTTCAATACCTTCTCTCCTTTGTAATTCACCAAACTCCTGTACTTTTGCACCAAAATCACAACCTTACTCAGAAAATCGCTATTTTGTGCAGAAAATCGTGTTTTTTCTAAACTTCTGATTTTCTAAAAATTTGAGTATTCTCTACTCTTGTTCCCCTTCAGTATCATTTATCAACTCCAATTCCAAAATCACCTGCAAGTTTACCTCACAATCACCATCATTAATCAGAAAATCGCGTTGTTGTATAGAAAATCGTGTTTTTCAAATCTGCTAATTTCTGACAAATTTTTTGCTTTTCTCTCACTTGGTCCCTATTACTCTTGTCCACAAAGCTCCAATGCAACTTCCTAAACAGAAAAGAAATTTGTTTGATTGTTTTTTATGAATTTTATGAATTTTTTTAGTATTTTGCCCTAAAATAAAGGTGAACACTTTACTTAGGGTTTCTTGTTTGGTGATCTACTGATCCTATGTTTCTTGATTGGTTATGACTTCTTATGGCCCAGCTATCACAACAGTTCATGAGAAAATTTTTCCAAAGAAAATGTGCTATGGAATGCAAGCAATTTTTGCAAAGATAAACTCAATCACATGTTTCTTTTCAAAATGCAGATCAACTCAAGATTTATGCTCAGATTTGGTTAACAAATGAATCTTTTCCACTTGCATCTAGCTACTTTAACTGACTTTTCCTTAGTGCAACCATGTTATCTTCCCAAGATCAACAATAGTGCTTAGTAGTTGGTCAAAAAGAACTCTAAAAATGCAAGAATAGACTCATGCATCTTTCCTACTTGCATCTACCTACTTTAACTGACTTTTCCTTAGTGCAACCATGTTATCTTCCCAAGATCAACAATAGTGCCTAGTACTTGGTCAAAAAGAACTCTAAAAATGCAAGAATAAACACATGTTACCTCATCTTTAGCTTTCTTGGCTCAAACCTTCCATACACCTGCACTTTTACTTCAACAATGTAATGAGCAACTATCAATTTACAAAAATTTCAGCACTTCCAATTCTAAAAGATGATCTATTGCTTTCTTTTCCCAAAAGACAAACAAAGACATCTACCTTTTCATGTTCATATTTCTTGATTAAGGAGTGTTACCTTTTCCTTGTGTTTGTTACCATCATCAATAGAAGATCCAGCAAGGTCCAACTTCAATGAAGCTGTTGAATTACTCCCCGGCAACGGCGCCAAAAAATGTTTGTTATTGATCTTTGGAGTTGTCCTCTCCAATCATTTAGCACAAAGAATCAACAAAACATCTTTATTTTGTCAATCCTGGAAGTATTCTTGAGACCACAGCCCCTTCAAGATGATAGAATCCAAGAAATAAGAGAATAATGGCTGGATTTCTGAGAATAGTGAAGATGAAGAGGAATTTCTAGGGTTTGGTTTATTTTGGGCAAATCTCCACCATTTTCTACAATCTTGGTGTCTATTGCTATTTTATCAGCAGAACATAATTATGAAATCAAAATAAAAAAATATCACCTGTATCACACAGACGAGACAATCGCGATTCTGTGATAACAGACGATTTTCAGCTCCAGCACCATTATTCATCAACTTATCACTTTAACATATCAGTATTCATCTCTCTTCATACACATTCAACAGATTTACACAAAAGAAGCTCACAAATCTCCATGGAGGCACAAGAACTAGACTCACAAATCTAAGAAACCACACAAAAGAGGAGAAACACGATTTTCAGCAAAAAACTCCTTCTCTATTCACTTGGATAGCATGGATACAAATGATTAGCCAACCCCCTCATAATAGAGGAAATTAGCTTATATACATTTTCAAGTGTCCCTTTTCACACTTGAATTTTGGTCCTTTCCTCTATTATTCTAAAAATATGCTATCTAGGAGTTTCCAAAAATTCTAGAAAAAATACATAAGATTCTATACTACATAAGGAAGACTCTTCCTTATTTTTACAACAATTGCATAAATATTTTTACAAATTTCTATATTATTTTCCTTCAAAAAGGTTTCCAAAAATGCATCTTCCAACACGTATCTTCGTGAAGCTCTCAAGAAGGAGGGCACATTGTGATGCATCACCATTGAAATACTTCATTGGTATGAGAGCAGTTTGAGGCAAAAGCTTTGTTCCTTTTGTGCGAGCGATGCGAGCACCCCCCGGGCTTTCTCCAAGGCTTACAACTTACGTGGCGACCAAGGCATAGACCTTGGCATGCCTTGTCATCCGAGTCACCGAAGTCACCATTGGTGCCGTTGGCTGTGCACGAGGGAGGACCTCAACTATCAAGGAATATAGAGGTTTCTGGTACTTCCCGAGAGGTCACCCATCCCAGTACTGTTCCCCCGAGAGCTCGCTTAACCGTGGCAATCTCTTGCCACTAAGCTACACTCTTGTGGTGTTTGAAGAAGGGGAAAGACTAAGGTTGACATTACCTTCAACATGTTTTGGTCCCTCAAAGCTTCATTCTTTGCTTTCAAAGCCTATTTTTGAAGCATTTTTGGGTGTCTTTTGGAGCCATTTTGGAGTAGTTCCACACATAGTTCTCTTCACACAAGTCCAAGAACATCAAGAAGAGTGTTCTTTGTACTTCTCTGAAAATAAAAATATCAACCTTTGGGGCTGTGTTTTCAGCCACACTTGTAAAACTACAGGTTTCTTGAAAGGTTCCAGTTTTGGTGGGAGTAGTTGCTGAAAATTTATGCAGGTTTTTTGAGCCTAAAATATCAGAGGTGATAGACACTTGCAAGTGTTATTGGTTAGTTTTTGGCCTTTGTATTCAGCTTTTAGTGTCATTTTACCGCATATATTGAGCACATACACACTACGTCAACTTCTGTGGATACCGGCTATGTATGTCCATTGATATAGCAGTTACGTTCTTTGCATAAAGCCTTTTACATTTGATAAAGAGGGTCGTGGTGAGGTTTTCTTAACTGGGAGACACCCAGATGTCGGGGTCTCTTCGGTGATGCAAGTGGAAGATTGTTGGCAGCAGTCAGGGAACCGAAGGAGCCACAAGACAAAGAGGGTCGGAACGAAGAGATAGCACAAGCAGACACAGTAGCCAAAGAAGATCTGGCAAATAGGCCATCTAAATTTTTCAGACATCAAGGAGTGGAGCACACAAGAAGAAAGAGCAAGTAGGGAGCTCAAAGATGTGTACGACAAATCAACAGAGAAAGTCCCTACACAAATAGTGATTTTAATCACTAAAAACCATTGTAAATACCATTTCGTATTTTTGTAGCTCCATTTTGTGCAAGCCAAGGAGTCCTTGAGCTTGAGGAGCTTTAGAAGTATCTACCTGCCAATTTTCATATTTTTTAGATCTCGTTTGAGCCCTCAAAAGAGCCCTGGAACCTAATTTTTAACTAGGCCAGACACTAGGTCCGGACAGGGCCAAAGCTAGTCAAAAACTATAAAAGGAGCTAGAGAGCTCATTTTTGGGGGTAGATTGTAATTGAAATGAACTTGTAAGAGCTTTTTGAAAGTAATCTAAGAACTTCATTGCTTCTCACTCTTTGTCTTGCCGTGTGTGCGCGTGTGTGTGTATGTGTGTGCATGTTCGTGTGCTTCTCACTCACGCACTTGTGCCTCCACTTGCTCGAGGTCTTCATACCATCCTCTCGTCTTCCGGGATTGACATTAAAGGAGGTGCTACTCATCACTGAGCTACACCAAATTTTGGTGCCGTTGCCGGGGATCGAGCTTTGAGGACGAGCGTGTGATGGTAAGTCGTAGAGTTGAAGCGTTGGAGTTATAGGTATTTTCTTCACTTTTATCTATTCCCTTTTGTTTTCTTCATCACCATCATCATCATCACCATCTCCCACCTCCATCTCCATCATCGCAAAAATTTTAGTTTTTTGACTATATTTCCTTCCTCCTTTCATTTCCCTCATTCCACTTGTGAGAGAGAGCGAGAGAGCGATATTGTGTGTGCAGTTTTTGCATGCTTCTTGAGCTGTTTTGCAGGTACATGCTGCATCATCTTCTCCAGCACTCCGTGCAGGTACGGAAATCTTGGCAACTGTCTCTGTGTCGCCGACCTCTGTCAATCGTGACCGACAGAAAAAATGCTCCATTTGCCAAACAAAGTACAAAACCATGATCTACAGGCCTAGAGCTTCCCAAAACTGTGTTTAGATTTTTGAAATTCATCAAATTTCTGTCAATCGCGATCGCTCTGTCAATCGTGATCGACAAACCACGACGGACAGACCTGTCAATCGCGATCGACCCATCAATCGCGATTGATAGTCCACGACGGCTCTGTCAATCGCGACCGACAGAGTCAACGACCGATTGACCACGACGGACAGATCATACGCGTGACACATGTCAATCGCGATCGAGTCATCAATTGCGATCGACACATCAATCGTGACTGACAGCCACGACGGCTCTGTCAATCGCGACCGACACAGTCAACGATTTTTTGACCGCGACGGACAGACCCTCGCGACCGACCCGTCAATTGCGATTGACCCATCAATCGCGACTGACAGAGTCAACGACCCTTTGACCATGACTGATTGACTTTTCGAGCCACGTGTCAATCGCGATTGACCCATCAATCGCGACTGACAGCCACGACGGACCTGTCAATTGCGATCGACACATCAATCGCGATTGACCTATCAATCGCGACTGACAGAACTTGCGAACGCGATAGAAGGGCAAATTTGGCCAAATTTTAAGAGCAAAAAAAAAAAAATAGTGGTCTAATTTTTTGGGGAACTTTTAAAGGTTTAGCATTACATTGTGAGGCCGCAACCCAAGTAATTCAAGAATTCCTGTCTGCCTGAGTAAACTGTTTTGAACCCTGTTTTAGCACCTAAACCCTGATCGGACATAACTTCCTCATACAAAATCCAATTGCTGTGATTCTTATTTTGTTGGAAAGCTCGTGGGAAGTACAACCAAAACTTCCACTGGTTATGTGGAAATTAAGATCAGGATTATTAGATAGGGTTTTTAGAAGCTAACCATACCCGAGGTAGGAAAACTGAGGGATCCTTGGGATTGTTTTTTATAAAGGCAAGGGATAATTTGGTCGGTGAGTTACATGCATGAAAGTGGTCTAGTCTGTCACTTGAATTTAAGTCTAGAGCTAATCTTGGGACTGATGCAGGTCTATTGAAAAGGAATTGAGAGCGTCCAAGCAAGGGCTTTGTGCAAGCTTGAGAATCAACTTCTCGAGCACTAAAGAACAAGGATCAGCAAGAAAGGTCGGAATATTCTCAACTCCCCTTCGTCAATTCCTAGCTTAGGCTAAGAACGACTAGAGGTAGGAGTAAGTCAGGGCGACGATAGGCAATTATCAAGTTGAAGAATACCTAAACTTTCAAGTTCAAGCTAAGGACATAATCTTTGTACTGTCGAGAACTTTAAAGGAAAAGAACTTAACGTGGAACGATCAACTTTAAGTGCAGAACTACACTCAAATATACCTTACGATGTGATATCAGACAAGAATGTTAACACGGTAATCAACTAAAAAGAATCAAGTAACTGATACAAAAGGACTCCGCAACGAGGTTGTACTTGGGCAAATTTGGGTTATTCAATTAGGCTTATGAACCTTAGATCAGGGCGACATCTAGGGAGAGAGAGACGAAGCCTTAGGTCTTCTGAGGCTAGTGTTAACCACACTGCTAGGTCTTGGGCCCAGCAGTTGAGCCACCATTCATACTACCCTAGTTCTAAGACTAGTGAATCAGAGATGTCTCAAGGCATGGATAGACCTACGGGAAGTTCAGGAGTGCCATACTTGCACAGGGTAGAAGGCCCTTACAAAACGCAGTTGGAATACCTTAGGACCAACCGATTGGGTGCTAGCATCTATGAGGACGGCCTAGGAAGATCTGTGGTACAGATTAAGAATCCTGATCAATCCATTGGACTAGAGCGCCCAGCTGTCAAGTTCGAAAACAGAGCGTACTTAGACAAGGAAGGGACAATATATGTAGTCACCAGTCATCCAGATAGGACTGATGAATTTGGGAATGAGATCCCAGGAACGGACTTAGGTGACCTAGATCAAGGAAACATGGGTGAAGAACCAAGGACCCCCCGAGGCAAATGTGTTCTCACTAGGATTATCACACCAGAGTGGATTCCCCAAGATAATAAGAGCATAGATCTTCTTCTGAACCGAGAAACTGACGAAGCCTTTTGGAGGTATAAATCTGATTGGCCAATTGATATAGGAACAATCATGATCTATGAGTTTAAGGATCCGGATAGCCCAGGCAGAGTGACCTACTTAGATCACGCTTCAGAGAGGATCTTTGTGGTGAGAGAAAATGATAGGCATGCTTACACTTGGAAAGGTGAAATTATTTTCCCCCAACCAAGATCAAATGTTTCCTATAGTCACCCTGGAGCGGGAACATCCCAAGCTCATGGAACTCAAAGAGACAGAAGTAGAGATAGGCCAGAAGTAAGCTTTGCTAACCCAGGGGGCAGAGAAAGAACGAGGATGGAAACAAATAGAGTAGAGCCTGAGGTACATAGAGCCCCAAGAAATCAAAGGAATATGGAAGACTTCCCTCTACCACGACCTAGAGAACACACCAAGATTTTGAGACCAACTCAGTTAGTCAAGTCCATGAAAATTACTTCCATGGCACAGGAGACCCATACGATCATGTGGCAGAGTTTAGGCAAGTCTTGAGAGCAGAACAAGTGGAGGACCTATTCACACAATATAATGCCTTTGGTCTAACCCTTAGGAACACAGCCCTCACGTGGTTCCAACCATTGAATGAGAGACAGTTCAGGAGCATAGACCAACTCCTAGAGGCTTTCATTATTGAATTCTCTAAGAGTGGCATAAGACATAATACCTCCTCATTGATTCACAGCTTCAAGCAAACCCCTCAAGAGACCGTGAGACTTGCAAGAAGAAGATTTAGGCAATATCTTGAAAGATGCCCTGTTTCGAAGCTCCCCACACCAGCTAAGCAAGTGGCTTTATTCTTGGATGGATTGCTGAGTACAAAGTTAAGATCCTATGTGTACTTGAAGGACCCTAGGACCATAGAAGAGTGTGTACGCATGTGCATTGACATCGAGGATAACCTAGGGTATAAGTTAGAGCTTTCCAAAATATACAAAGATTCTGATAGTGCCTCTAGCCTCTGTTCCACGCAATCCACATCAATTGAGGAACTCGCTGAGAAAGTGGAACAAAAACTAGGCGTCTCTAGCAAACAAATCCCAAGGTTTTCCCCTGTGAAAAGATGCTATACTTGTGGTGGCAACCACATGGCGAATGTATGTCTCATTATGGCCCAACCCCAAGTAAATCCTAGTAGCCAGTACTGCACCATAGAACGGAGATACACAAATCACACAGCACAAGACTGCCCATACAAAAAGCAAGCAGTTAGGCAAACCTACCCTCAGACATACCCTCAACAAGGAAGATATCAGAACCAATATCCACCACAGCAGTATGCTAGGCCTCAACAAACCTACCAACCACAATATCAAGCCTAGCAAAGGCCTCAGCCTGTGTTAGCCCAACAACCTCCAGCTCCATCCAACGCGATCCCTGTAAAGTATGCAGCTGCAGAAGAAAAAATGAATAGAGCTATAGTCCCCGTAACACCATTGCTTTCAGAAAGTGATCCCAGTGACCATAGCTTCGATTCTACACATGTTGATAGTCCCCAGGCTTACTACATGCAGTCTCCTGAACATGGTGAGTCTTACTATAGTGAAGAGCCAAATGAACCTAGCTGGGAGTCAGATTACACAAACGTCATGTATGCAAACCCCAACCCTAGGCCTCAACCTAGGCAAGTAAGACCCCCATTCCCTAAAGGACCATGCTACAGATGTCAGGGAGATCATCTCATTCGTGATTGTCCCTTGCCTCCACCTCCACAACCCCAATCAGTGACGATCCAGGGCTATTGCTAGGAATGTGGAAAGGAGCATCTCTTACGAGATTGCCCAAAGAACCCCAATAATATGCCAAAACTCACTCCTATCAACGTTATTGGGTTAGTTGTAGACTCCACAGGGAGTGTGACTTCCACTACACCAGTACAAGTAATCACTAGAGCCCAAGCCCTGCAACAGAACCAAAGTGTAGGCCAGGAAAAGAGCCCAGATGTTAGTGAAACGGAGAGCATGACAAAGAAGAGGACGAGAGCTTGGAGAGATAGTCGTGAAAAAATGAAAAGGCAATGGGCAAAAAAGATGAGTGAACTCGAGGAAAGCCTCAGAGAAACAAAGGCCAGGATAACTGAACTCACATCTCAAACTCCCTCTCACACTACCCCACCTCCACCATTCCCAACTCCATCCGAACCGCCACCATCCAACCCGCCTCACCTAAACCCACCACCCCCAAGAGTAGGATCAGTCCTAGCAGATCCCACTCCCGAGGACCTTAACATGATGCTTAAAGCATATCAGGCCAGAATCCAAGAAGGGCCAAACGTAACTAATCATGAAAAGTGTTACCCTAGAGCAGAACTAGAGCTAGAACGAACCAAAATTTGTTCTAAGATGGTGGAATTGGCTCAAACCATGTTTGAAGCCAGTCGCCTAATTTAACATATCTAGTTCAGCAAAGACACAGTTGCACTTTGATGGACTGTTAGAAAGAATAGAGAAGCTAATTGCACAATCAGAAAAGGAACCCGCCTCTCAACATAAGGACAAGACAAGTGAAAGAGCAGGTCTTCCTGCCCAGGAAGCATATGTGCCTGAAGCTTATGTGCCTAACTCTACGGAGCCAGACACATCATCTTCTATGAATCGATTCACACCAGGATTCCTACGAGAGATTCAAGAAGACAAATGGGCTAAAGAAAGTGAAGTACCTCCTCCCATTGAACTGGTGGATGATGCACACAACCAATTCCCACAAGACATCCCATCCATTTATGAGGAGCAGGAGAGCACCCACTCTCAGGAAAGACTAGACTTTGAGTCTAACTCTCTACAAGAATTACCCCACTTCACAGGCCCATGGGAAGCTAAGTCTACTTGTATGAGAGCACCCACGGTCATGGTACGAAATGAGGACTCAGTCTTACCTAGGAACACAGAGGTAGTGAAAAACACTAAAGTGCAGTGCAATCTCAAGTTAGAAGAGCTACTCAAGGTTAGACCTGAATTGTGGAAACATGTCTCCAAACAAGTACCAGCGATAGTGAAACCTCATTCCCAGGTAGGATCACATAGGACAGTGCCAGAGATACCCTTGGATAAGATAGGAGACATGTGTGAAGGTGAAGAAGGGAACACCTATCTTCCCATTACCTACCAGGGGTACACCACCAAGGCAATTTTGGACTCAGGTGCAGGAGTTGCAATTGCCACTACTTCCCTATGGAAGTGTTGGGGCAAGCCAGCACTCAGGCCAACGAGAATGAAATTGCAGATGGCCGATGGTCATATTGAGAGGCCCTTAGGATTGCTAGAAGGAATAACTCTCACCACCTGTGGTGTCAAGTTTGAGCATACATTTGCTATATGTGATTTTAGCAAGAACCATGCCTATGAAATGATCTTGGGACGACCTTTTATGCGACAGTTGCAAGTGGTACAGGATTGGGGAACCAATTCTTTGTACCTGCAACACTTAGGTGTTACGACCAAAGTGAATCTCAAAGATTATTCTCATAGAGATGTCCCTCCTATCCAATGGAACCCCATCCATAGAGCCAAAGATGATACGGAATCAGTGCATTCCCTAGGATCAGGATCCTCATGGATGCATGAAGACACTCACTTATGGATGTGTAAGGTAGCAGTAGAAGAAGAGAAGAGGGAAAAAGCCAGGGAGGTAGGTGCAAAAGAAACCCATAGATCAATCCAAGACCCAGCCTATGCACCTGTAGTTTTTCCAGACGAAGAATTTGAACCTCACGGCTGGGCAGAAATTCTAGCAACAATGGATGTAGCCATCAATGAAGAACAATGGACACCTCACTGTGATGAAGATGGCTATGACATTTCAGTCTTCTCCATAGAGCCAATCATGGGAGAGGCAGTGTTAGAAGAGGGCGAACCTAGCCCTGATGCATTTGAGGATGCAAGTGACTCCGATCTAGAGTCAATCATTATGGACCCACCTTTTGCATCAGATGAAGAATACTTCTATGAAGTAGAATTTCAACCCCAGAGGCACGGAGAGCTTACAAAAGACGTAAGGCTAGCCACACATGTAACCCCTAAGGAAGAAGGAAAGAAAAGGAAGAAGAAAGAAGTCACACAAGAAGAGGAGGAATCTTTGTTTGAGGTCCCAGAAAATTTTAAGAAGTATGAGATAGATGACAGGAGAGTCATGATCAGAATGCCTAAACGGGAGGCACAATCAGGAGAGGCCTATGATAACAAAGAAACCACAAAGAAAATAGTTGTAGCCATAGAAGAAGGAGAAGAGAGATGCACGTACATAGGCCATGACCTGACGGAAGACGAAGAGCACGAATTGGTAACCTTGCTAAGAGAGTACAGAGATGTATTCGCTTGGAGCTACAAGGATTTGAAAGGAGTGGACCCTGACATATGCTCACACACTATCCCCATGACCTCAGATGCCAAACCCTCTAAGCAAAAGCCTTATACATATAATGATAATTATGCGGCCAAGATCAAAGAAGAGATAGATAGGCTGGTTGAAGCTGGATTTATCTATGAAATTGAGCACACTGAGTGGGTATCCCCCATTGTAGTGGTGCCCAAGAAAAACGGAAAGTTGCGTGTATGCATTAACTTGAAGAAGGTTAATGCAGCCACAATTCGAGACAACTATCCGCTTCCTATCACAGAACATCTCTTAGAAAGAGTGGCAGGCAAGGAAGTGTACAGCTTCCTCGATGGATTTTCGGGCTACAATCAAGTAGCCATAGCTCCAGAAGATCAGCATAAGACGGCATTTGCCACTGAATGGGGCATATTTGCCTTTAGAGTAATGCCATTTGGGCTTACCAATGCACCAGCAACCTTCCAGAGGCTGATGTGCCACGTATTTAAAGAGTTCCTGAGGAAGAACTTAGAAGTCTATGTTGATGATCTTTGTGCTCATTCCAACATCAGACGAACCCATATGCCTGAACTCAGACAAATCTTTGACAAATGTAGAGAATATCAAGTCTGCCTAAACCCAGAAAAGTGTGTTTTTATGGTCAGGCAAGGCAAGATTCTAGGACACATAGTGTCAAAGAATGGCATATTCACTGATGAAGAGAAAGTGAGTGCAATAGCCGAGTTACCTAGGCCAAAGAACGTCAAGGAAGTACAGGCCTTCATGGGGCATTGTGGTTACTACCGCCGGTTCATTCACATGTATGCTGTCATTGCAAAGACCATGTATGGACTTTGACTAACTTTGAGTGGACTGATGGGTGTGAGAATTCCTTCCAGGAGCTTAAACGAAGATTATGTTCAGCACCAATCTTAACCACACCAGATTGGAATAAGCCTTTCCATGTTCATGTGGATGCATCCAATTATGCCATTGGGTGTGTGCTTGCTCAACCTACTGGTGAAGGTAATATGGATCTTCCCATTGCCTATGCCAGTAGACAATTGAATGTAGCTGAATGAAATTACACCACTACTAAGAGAGAAGGCTTAGGCATGGTATATGCAGTTAAGAAATTTAGACACTATTTGCTTGCAAACAAGTTTAAATTTTTTACTGACCACCAAGCATTGTTATATCTCGTGAACAAGCCATGCAATACAGGAAGGTTAGTAAGATGGTTTCTCTTGTTAATGGAATATGATTTCGAGGTTGTGGTAAGGAAAGGGAAGACTCATTTGAGAGCAGATCATCTATCTAGGCTCACATCGGGAGAAGCCCCACAAGGAGTGTCAGATGACCTTCCTGATGCTTACCTCTTTAATTTGGAAGTGGTGCCGCAGTGGGCTAAGCCATTAGTGCCAGTATTGACGTACGGGCCTAACCACCCAGTAATAGCCACACAGGATAGACAGGTAGTAAAAGCCCAAAAGTACCATCATGGCTGGAAGTATGTACAAGCACACAGATCAAGGGATCTTGGCTTGTTGTGTAGCAGAGGACGAGTATGCGAAGTGGTTGCAATTAGCACATGTAGGTGCATTAGAGCAACACTACTCAAAGCGACAAACCCTACAGACACTACGGAGACTCGGAGTGCATTGGCCGACTATGGAAGCTGATGTCCAAAAATTGTGCAAGGAATGCCCAATCTGCTGCACTAAACCACCTGTGGAACATGCCACTCTTTATCAAGCGTCCATAGTGCCGGATTGGAGTGAACCACTAGTATCCTTTGTGAGGACGAAAACATTCCCTCCAGACATGACTCTGGCTAGGAAAAGGAGTTTAGAACAAGAAGCCCAGGATTACTCACTCATTGGTGATAATCTATACAAACGTGGTAAAGACGATTACCTGAGACTATGTGTCCATGAGAGTGAATATCTCAAGATCTTGGACACTGCTCACCAAGGTGTAGCAGGAGGACACTTTGGACCAGATCGGGTGATCAAGGCAATACTATTTGCAGGCTTCTGGTGGCCGACCCTTCACATGGATGCACATACCTATGTGAAACGATGTGATGTCTGTCAGAGAACTCAATATTCTATACATAAAGATGAAATGCCACTGAAACCTATGATGGGTGGACGTGCATTCTCTAAGTGGGGAATAGACTTCGTAGGTCCTATTAATCCCCTAGCTAAGGGTTCCCATGCAGAATATATCATTGTTGCAACAGACTATCTAACAAAGTGGGTAGAGGTAAAAGCCACAACGAAGAACGATGCTCAAACAAGAGCTAAGTTTTTATTTGAGAATGTGTTCACTAGATACGGGCTACCTATAGAGCTAGTTAGTGATAGAGGCACTCACTTCTTGAATGAAGTTATTGAAAATCTGCTCCAAGAATTCTTGGTAGTGCATAAGAAGTCTGCCCCCTATCACCCTCAAGCAAATGGCCAGGTTGAGAGCACCAATAAGATCTTATGCAATGTACTGACGAAATTAGTGAACAATAAACGCTCTGATTGGGACAAATAGCTACACCATGCTGTTTGGGCATACTAAGTCGCCTACAAAACGGTACTCCAAGCCACCCCCTTTCACATGGTGTTTGGCCAAAACGCAGTGCTACCATTGGACTTCCTAATACCTACACTGAAAGTAGCACAAGAACACGAATGGACGGGTCATGAACTATCCTCTAGACTTTTTGACCTTGAACGATTAGGAGAAACAAGACTGAGGGCAGCTGCAGGGATATATGCAGGTAAAAAACGACAAAAGGCATATTTTGACGCCCACGTTAAGGATAAAGGTTTGAAGGAGGGCGACCTAGTACTAGTCTACACTTTGAAACAACACGCGAGAAAACTAGAGAAAAGAGGCTACGGACCCATGATAATTAATAGAATCTCAACAAGTGGAGCAGTACAACTAGCCACCTTAGAAGGTGATGTTCTTCCAAGCTACATTAGTGGATGCAGGGTCAAGTTGTATCAGGAACCACTCACAGAGGAAATGCTAAGCCCACTCAACACTGCTAAGAAACGCAAAGAAGAAGAAAAGCGGATTCGAGAAGAAGCTCAAGCAGAAGCCTTAGAGCGCATACGGAGAATGAAATTAAGAAGACAAGGTAGAGAGCAACCTAGGCCAGATGCAAATACCTCTCTTGTGAAACATATACTCCATGTTGAGTATACACAATCTGCATTCCTAAGAAATAAGATAAGTTACCCAAATCACTTATCTTAAACTCCTTCTCTATTTGCCTTTTAAGTTCATTGATTCCTTGAGCATCTATTCCTGTGACAATAATATCATCAACATAAATGAACATGTAAATATACCCATTTTCACTTGCCTTCACTAGCAAGCTACTATCTGCCTTTGATGCTTGAAATCCACATTCATTCAAGAACTTGACAAGTCTGTAATTCCAAGCTCTTGGGGCCTGCTTCAACCCATACAAAGCTCTCTTGAGCTTACACACATAATCTGATCCAATTGAATTCATAAAACCTTCTGGTTGCTCCATGTATACTTCATCTGCAATGTATCCATTTAGAAATGCATTTTTCACATCTAATTGTGATAACTTCCATCCTTTACAAGCAGCAATAGCAATCAATGTTCTAATTGTAGACATTTTAGCAACAAGACTAAAGGTTTCATCATAATCTACCCCATAAGTTTGGGCATAACCTTTGACCACAAGTCTAGCCTTGTATCTAGACACCTTACCATCTGCAAACCTTTTTGTTTTATATACCCACTTACATCCAATGACTTTCTGATTCTTTGGTCTTGGTACTAATTCCCAAGTTTCATTTTCAAGTAGAGCATCATACTCTTCCTGCATTGCCTTCTCCCAATTCTGTTTACCTTTGGCTTCTTCATAAGTGATTGGATCTTCTTCTGTCTTCACAATGTAAGCATAATCTTTTGTTGTTAGAAAAGATGTATCATAACTATACCTTATAGGTTCTTTCCTTTCCCTTGAGGATCTTCTGATTTCTGCACTTCTCGAAGTTTCAGCCTCATTTGATTCTGGATCAAATCTTGGCCCTTCTTCTACATGATCCTGCAATCTACTTTTAGAGTCAACATCATCAATACTTTCTTCATACATTTTTACTTTTGCCTTTCCTTTCCTTTGTATCTCTTCAACACCTGCATAATCATTTGTTGATCCTGTATACCATGTATTTTGCTCATCAAATGTCACATCTTTGGTAACAAGAAATTGCTTTGTGGAGGGACTCCACAACCTGTAACCCATCTGTCTATCATCATAACCAATGAACACATACTTTTCTGCCTTGGGTTCTAGCTTATGTCTTAATTGTGAAGGAACATAAGCATATGCTACACATCCAAATACTTTACAATGATCAAGAGTAGGTTTCTTACCCCACCATGCTTCATAAGGGGTTCCTCCATCCAAAGCTTTACAAGGTAACCTATTCACAAGGTATGTTGCAGTATTAATGGCTTCTGCCCATAAGTAATTTGGACAATTCTTTTCCTTCATCATTGCTCTTGCAAATTCTACAAGAGTCCTATTTCTCCTTTCTGCTACTCCATTCTGTTGAGGAGAGTACCTGCAAGTTACTTCTCTTTTTATACCTGCATTCCACAAATAATCATCAAACTCTTTAGAGAAATACTCTCCCCCTCCATCTGACCTTAACCTCTTAAGCTTTTGCCCTGTGATCCTTTTTGCATAGGCATGAAAATGTTTAAATGTCTTGAAGACTTCTGATTTATCCTTGATTACATATAAAGTAATCCATCTGGTTGCATCATCAACAAACAACACATAATATCTGGATCCATTTATGCTATAGTCCCTTGAGGGACCCCATACATCTGTATGAACCAATTCAAGCATATTTGAATGCTTGTATCCTGATTTGTTGTAAGAACCTTTGTGTGCTTTACCTAATTGACAAGCTTCACACTTGTACACCATATGTTGCCCTTCAATATTTGGCAATCCAAGCACCACCTGATTCTTTGACATTTCCTTTATAGCTCTCTCATTGAAATGACCTAGCCTTTTATGCCATAGGTCTAATTCAGGCAATTTTTTATTTCCATAAGTAAATAATGCATGTCCCACATTACCTTGGACTTTGAGAGTAAACAATCTTCCTTCCTTTTTTCCTGCAATTATGTTTCTATATCCCTGATTTGGATCTTGCACATAAACACCATCATTTGTGAATCTTACCTCATATCCTTTCTCCACAATTTGCCCTACACTTATCAAATTTTTAGGAATAGTAGGAACATAAAGTACCTTACTCAAGAGTGTTCTTCCACTCTTTGTCTTCACTGATCCAATGCTCTCCACTTTATGTTTGGTATTGTCACCTGTTTGAACTGTATGTCCATTCACCTTTGCTTCCATATCAGTCATCAAGGATAGATTCCAACTCAGATGGTTGCTACACCCTGAGTCAATATAAAACACTCTTTGATCTTCTCCCACTGATTCATGAGTTGCATTCAAGATAAGAGTCATATCATCCTTCTGATCTGATGCATAGTTATAATAATTGTTGTTGTAGGACTGATATTGGAAGTTTCTTCCACCTCCTCTAGCATATGATGTCCTACCACCTCTTCCTCTGAAGTTGCCTCTTTGGTTTCTGCCTCCTCTACCTCTTTGATTAAAATTCTGATTATTGCTTCCACCATTTTGATTGTTATACCAACAATCATTTGCCAAATGATTGGTTCTGCCACAGATCCAACAAGCTTTAGCATTATCTTTGTTCTTACCTCCTCTTCCTTTACCTCTGAAATTCATCTTTCCTTTTGTGAAGTTAGCTTGACTTGAAGTCCCTTCATCATCAGTCGATTGCTTTCCCTTGCCATTCTTTTTCTTGTCCTTGGAGTACATAGCTTGACTTGCACTTCTATCATTTTCTCCTTTAATGTCCTGCTCAAAAGTTAGCATGTGTCCTAGCAATTGATTAAGATCAGGAGTAAAGTGATCAAGTGACAACTCTATGGATAATATGAAAGGCTTCCATTTCTCATCTCCTCTCAGACCTGTAAGTATTTGTCTTACCAACTTATCCTCTTCAATGTCTTCATCCACTGCTCCCAAGCTATCTGCAATATCCTTCATCCTTGCCACATAATCAGAAATTGATTGTGAGCTCTTCTTCTTGAAGGTTGTGAACTCAGCCCATAGTGAGGACTTCCTTGACTTAGTTGTATTTTGGAAATGCTCTTCCAAAGCATTCCAAACATCTGTTGCACTTTCCAATCCTCTAATGTGAGGTAGAAGATAATCATTTACGGCCATGTAAATGATACTCCTTGCCTGAGCATCCTTTCTCATCCAAGTCTTCAAAATTGCAAGTTCTTCCCTAGTTGGAATACTAGGATCTGAAAATTCAGGCTTTTCTTCTTCTCCTGTAATGAATGCCATCAAATCTTTACTCATGAGGTGTGCCTCCATCCTCATGGACCAAGCTGGATAGTTCTCCCTATCTAGCTTATCAATCTGCAAGCTTTCTCCCATCTTTGACCTTCTGTATCTGTAATTACTATGGTTTATGAGGATAAAGTGTACCTTTGATATGAGCTTTGTCCTTCTTGATTCTTTTCGAACTCGTGCTTTGAACTTCTGCAGGTTATCTTCAATAATTTGTCCTTGTCCTCCTTTGATTTGGAAGAACTTCAATATCTGCACCAATCGGAACTTCAATTGTCTTTTCTTCTCTTGTATTGCACCTTCAGCTCTGATACCACTGTTGGAGACCTCTTAATCTCCAAAGGTTTGATCTATACTGACTTAAGAACACTTCTATGTCAGTTATAAACCAAAATTTACACAAATATTGTTCTTCTTTACCAAAACTTTCATTAACACTTCTCTGAGTGAAGAAGTGTCTACTTCAGAAAGTCTGCTTCAGAAATCAACTTCATTATCTGCACATAACTTCAAATTTCTTCAAGTAAATGATGCACAAGTATTTGCAGTACCTTTGCGCAATCATACTAATCATTAGTTCTCAAAACTAATCATCAAAAGTTTAATTTGATCCTTAAGATCAAAGATATGTCATAACTGTCTTCCAAAAATAGCGCCTTCGACATGGTCAACTTCTTAAGTTGATTTCTCACAGCACAAACCCCGTTTTGCTAAATGCTTTTAGCCATAGCTTCCTTATCTCCTAACTTAGATTTTAAGTGCTCTCTCATAAAAAACTTTACAGTATACACTGAGATCTAAGCAAAACACTGAGACGGAAAAGTGCGCTACTCTCAGACTTCAGTTTTCACTTCTACATACAAATGTTCCTATTGATCATTCTCACAGTAGGAGAGGAATTAGATCATGAAACTCTGAACATAGCTTCATTAGCTTCTCAATTAGATGTGTACAAAAGGAATCTTGATCCACATGATCAGACAGAGAGCACTCAGAGAAAAACCCGTCGCTATTTTCTGGGAAAAAACTCTCTACACATCTCTAAGACATTTGTCATCTACAAATGACTCTCACTTACTTTTCTTATCATCATTAACTTATATATACATGATTTTAGACTTATCCCGCGTCTATGATATTACTCCTTATCATCCTAAGGATTTAGCTCTACTCAGATTACAAGAATTTCCACTTATATGTACATATGTGTACAAGACATCATTATGAAATCTCCTTCACTTTCTCAAGTATCTTCTTCCACTTCATTCTGACCGTAAGCCTTCTTCAAGATCTCTATAATCACTAATTTGTGATTGATTTGTTCCAACATATGCATCAGATCAGAAGGAGGATTCGACTCTCATTATGAATGCAACATATGAAACCTCACATGAGGACATGAGAGTGTTCTACATTGATTCAGGATGTAGTAATCATTTAAGTGGAAATATTGCTTTGATGACTGATTTAGATCATAATGCAATTAATCATACAGTTCAGACAGGTGATAATACAAAGCATAAGGTAAAGTCAATTGGTTCAGTCAAAGCTAAGGATGGTAGCACTCTTCTGAGTAAGGTTCTTTATGTTCCCACAATTCCAAAGAATTTGATCAGTGTAGGTCAAATTGTAAAAAAGGATATGAGGTAAGATTCACCAATGATGGAGTCTATGTTGAAGACCCTAGTCAAGGGTATAAACAGGTTGTTACAGGAAAGAAAGAAGGAAGGCTCTTCACATTGAAGGTACAAGGAAATGTTGGACATGCTATGTTCACATATGGAGAGCAGAAGGTGTCAGAATTGGATCTTTGGCATAAAAGACTTGGACACTTCAATGAGAGAGGTATTAAAGAAATGATTAACAATGATTCAGTGCTTGGGTTGCCTAACATTGCAGGTCAACACATGACATACAGATGTGAGGCATGTCAATTAGGTAAAGCTCATAAGCAATCCTATTCCAAGCATGGGTTTATGTATTCAGAAAGACTTGAATTGGTGCATACAAATGTGTGGGGTCCTTCAAAGGACTTTAGTATAAATGGTTCAAGATATTATGTTATATATGTTGATGATGCTACCAGATGGATCACAATTTATGTGATTAAAGAAAAGTCAGAAGTATTTAATACATTTAGACATTATCATGCATATGCAGAAAGGATTACAGGTCAAAAATTGAAGAGACTAAGGTCAGATGGAGGGGGAGAGTATTTTTCAAATGAATTCAATGATTACTTGTGGAATGCAGGTATAAAGAGAGAAGTTACTTGCAGGTACTCTCCTCAACAAAATGGGGTAGCAGAAAGAAGAAATAGGACTCTTGTTGAGTTTGCAAGGTCCATGATGAAAGAGAAGAATTGCCCAAATTATTTGTGGGCAGAGGCTGTAAATACAGCTACATATTTGGTCAATAGATTGCCTTGTAAAGTTTTGCAAGGTATGACACCATATGAAGCTTGGTGGGGTAAGAAACCTACCTTGGATCATTGCAGAATATTTGGATGCTTGGCATATGCATATGTGCCATCTCAATTGAGGCATAAGTTGGAGCCTAAGGCAGAAAAGTATGTATTTATTGGTTATGATGATAAACAAATGGGATACAGGTTGTGGAGTCCATCCACAAAGCAATTCCTTGTATCCAAGGATGTTACATTTGATGAGCAAGGTACTTGGTATGCAGGTAAATATAATGTACATGCAGATGTTGAAGAAGTAGTGGATCAAAGGAAAGGTAAAGCAAAGATTCAATTACTTGATGAAAATGAGAATAATGAAGTACAGGTTGAAGTTGAAGAGAGGCCGTGGTTTGATCCAGAATGTGATGAACCAGAGACTTCAAGAAGTGTAGAAGTTAGAAGGTCATCTAGGCACAAATGGCAACCTACAAGGTATAGCTATGACACTTCATTCTTGACTACTAAAGATTATGCTTATTTGATAAAAGCACATGAAGATCCATCTACATATGATGAAGCCAAAGGCAAGAGAAATTGGGAAGAAGCTATGCAAGAGGAGTATGATGCATTGATAGAGAATCAGACTTGGGATTTGGTTCCTAAACCTAATAGCCAGAAAATTATTGGATGTAAGTGGGTTTACAAAACAAAAAGATTTGCAGATGGAAGTGTGTCTAGGTACAAAGCTAGACTTGTTGTGAAAGGGTATGCACAGACATATGGAGTGGACTATGATGAGACTTATAGTCCTCTGGCAAAGATGACAACAATCAGAACCCTCATAGCAATTGCTGCTTGCAAAGGTTGGAAGTTATCTCAATTAGATGTTAAAAATGCTTTTTTGAATGGTTACATTTCAGATGAAGTTTACATGGAGCAACCGGATGGATTCAAAGATCAAGTGAATCCAAATTATGTGTGTAAGCTCAAGAGAGCTTTGTACGGATTAAAGCAGGCCCCAAGGGCATGGAATTATAGGCTTGTAAAGTTCTTGAATGATCTTGGATTTCAAGCATCAAAGGCAGATAGTAGCTTGCTAGTCAAAGCAAGTGAAGATGGATTCATCTATGTTTGTATTTATGTTGATGACATAATACTTACAGGAACAGATGATAAAGGAATACAAATGATCAAGAAGCAGATGGAGAAAGAGTTCAAAATCAGTGATTTGGGGAACTTATCATTCTTCTTGGGAATGGAGATTTCTTATACTCAACATGGAGTATATGTGACCCAAGAAAGGTATCTTAAAAACTTGCTAACCAAATTTAAAATGGAAGATTGCAGGGTTGCACCATTGGAAGTGAACCATAAATTGTCTAGATTTGGAGGAGAAGAGTTCAGAGATATGAAACTCTATCAAAGTTTGGTTGGTAGCTTGATTTATGCTACATTAACAAGGCCTGATTTGTCATATGCAGTTGGTGTGCTTTCACAATTTATGCATTGTCCTAGAAAGGAACATTGGATTGCAGGACAAAGAGTACTTAGGTACATCAAGGGTACACTCAGAGAAGGGTTGTACTATGGATTTACTTCTGATACAAGAGTGAAAATATATAGTGATGCAGATTGGGCAGGTAATGTGGATGATAGAAGATCAACACATGGATATTTGTGATATGTAGGAGACAAATTGATTTCATGGTGTTCTAAGAAGCAACATACAGTTGCTTTGTCATCTACAGAAGCAGAATACAAAGGTATGGTGGAAGCTGCAAAAGAGGTAATATGGCTAAAGACACTTATGAAGGTGTTTGATGTGATTCAAAGTACTCCTATTGTTTGTGGAGACAATATGAGTTCTCTATACTTGGTAGCTAATCCTGTGTTTCATGCTAGAACTAAGCATATTGAAATACAATATCATTTTCTGAGAGAGAAGGTCATTGATAAAGAAATTGAAGTTATGCATACACCTACAAAAGATCAACTTGCAGATATGATGACAAAAAGTTTAGATGGACCAAAGCTACAAAGATTCAAGGATATGGCAGGAATTAAGAAGATAGAGAAGAACCTCAATTAATGATTGAGGGGGAGCTCTTGGTGCATGACAATCATCAATTGAAGGTTTATGAAGAAATGAAGTCAAAGAATCAAGAAGAGAACAAATTCAGAAGGTTGAAGGAAGGACATACTCAGAAATTCAAATCTATGTACACATATGTACATTAATTCAGATATAGCTGACTCATATTTTTTATTAGTCATAAGCTTGTATATATTTACCTATAAATTTTTGTTGAAAAGTCGGGGCAAGTGGAATAGAATGAGAATAGAGTGTAGGAAGAGAGAAAGGAGTAGTAGAGATTGTCATTAGACACATGAGAAGTGAGTTGAATTCATCAACTTCACTCAATTGTAATTTTCTGAAAAATAAAAAAAACTTGCGCCCGATGTTTTGCCGTCTGCTCCTTCTGTGTTTAATCTTTCGAGAAATCCTTTTGCACGTATCTAAGTCCATAGCTAATCTTTCTATGGCTAAAGTTTGAGAGGCTAATTGCAATCAGGTTGAGAGAATTTAGTTTAGGAACATTCATATGTAATGATGTTGTGAGAGTCGACAAAACTGGCGCAGATTTCATGTTCAGAGAAATGAACATTACCCAGTGTGTGGTGTAAAGTTTTACACAATTGAGGGCTTAAAATCTAAGTTGGAAGGTAAGCCATCTATGGCTAAAAGATCTTGATCAAAAGGGTTTGACATTGGGAGAACTGTAGCTAGGAAGTTGCAGGTGTCAAAGTCGCCATTACACAGAAGCTGTTTCAGACATAGGTAAAGTGTTTCACACATTTCTCAGTGTGTACTCAATCATTTTGAGAAATTTAACTTGGAAAGGTTGCGCAATCTCTAGAAGAAGTATTGTACAAAGTTGTATCAAAAACTTTACAGGATTGATTAGTCAATGAGTGATTAATCTGCAGCAGACTTTTCAGAAAAGTGATTTCTTCACAGTTAGTCAAAATCTTGGTAATGTGTGAGTATATTTCCAAAATTATGTGGATTCCAAAGTTATTCTTGGTCTAGAGGTGGTCTAATACCAAGGATAGCTTGTTCTTGTGGAGATTAACACTCTCCATCATCCTGGTCCTTCCAGGGGCGCACCTGAAGTTGACAATGCTATTTTTGTCCAACACTGTATGATGCAGAAAGAGGCTTGTCTCAACAACGAAGCCAGGGAGAGGACGGAACTCCCTTCTTTTCCAAAGACCGGAAGGTTGCAACAACCAACGACAGATCAAATACAGAGAAGCAAAACACTACCGATACTGGATGCCAAAAAAAGGAGCAAACCAGATTGTTTCATCCATGGAAACAAGTATGGAGGCGAAAAGGCGAATTCCCTGTTCAGACCAGGCCAACCCCACGCCCAAAACCTCTTATTAGTAGTCAACAACACGACACTAATAAGAAGTCCTTCATTAATTCTTCTGCAAAAGTGAAGTCTATTTGGGTACCCAAGAAGCAATGAAGGCCAGCCCACCATCACGACAAATCTAGGTGCCTAAGGCTTGCTTGCGGGCTCAAATAGCTACACCACGGCCGCAACCGGTACAACATGTTTCACTCACTCGAACATCTGAGGCCCAGTCTTACACCTCACGCACGGACACATATTCTTCCATGAGCACTAGTAGAATCACTTGTAAATGGGTCCCTAAAAAGCCTCATCTTCAAGCAGATACCCCTATCAAACTCTTCAGAGTCTCCACAAAATCAAGATCAAAGCCCATCCACTGCCTTTGGCAACCTAAAACTTGTAATAAACCCTCGGACCCCAGTTGTAAATCCATGCCCACCTACTAACTACGTCACTCTCACTCTACATCATTCCACTTAGTTCTTAGGTCCAACCAATTCCTAACTACACACACAAGCACCGAGCACTTATTAACCTACTAATCTCTCCCGGACCTCATGATAATGTTGTAATGGGGACAAAAACGGTTCTAACTTGTCCTGTACAATGTTAACACATGTTTCTATATTCTCGACAGAACCAGCTAGCAAGCGATAACGATGGCAGAAGCTGGAGGCCCCAGTTCCCAGGCAGGGTCCAGCGCACAGATTGTGGACATTGAAACCATTCTTCTGGAACCGCCACTCACTGAAAGGCCTCAAGAACTTCAAGCGGTACATGTCGTTCCTATCCAGGACCCTCCTCAGGGACACACTTCTCAAGTGGGGAAACATGCTCATTGGTTTAGTGATGTAGCTGGGCCATTGCGTGACGGCACCTACTTTTGGGAAGCAGAAATTGAATTTAATGGCAAATGGGGACGCTACCACTTTTTCACTCGGGAATTCGAGAACTATCAGAGTGCAGAGGTAATGCGCTCAGTTTGGAACAAGGCAGGCCTTGTTGGTGCATGTCAATCATCAATTGAAGGTTTATGAAGAAATGAAGTCAAGAAATCAAGAAGAGAACAAATTCAGAAGTTTGAAGGAAGGACATACTCAGAAATTCAAAGCTATGTACACATATGTACATTAGTTCAGATATAGGTTACTCACATTTTTTATTAGTCATAAGCTTGTACATATTTGCCTATAAATGTTTTGAAAAAGTCGGGGCATGTAAGAATAAAGAATAGGAAGAGAGAAATTAGTTGTAGAAAGTATCATTGGACACATGAAAAGTTAGTTGAGTTACTTTCTCAAGTAGTTGTAACTTTTCTGATAAATCAAGAAAATCTTGCGCCCGATGTTTTGCTGTCTGCTACTTCTGTAGTTAATCTTTTGAGAAATCCTTCTGAACATATCTAAGTCCATAGTTAATCAATCTATGGCTAGAATTTGAGAGTCTAATTGTCATCAGGTTAAGAGAATTTTGCATAGGAACATTCATATGTGATGGTGTTCTGAGAGTCGACAAAACTGGCGCAGATTTCATGTTCAGAGAAATGAACATTGCTCAGTGCATAGTGTAAAAGTTTTACACAAGTGAGAGCTCAAAATCTAAGTTCAAAGATAAGTCATCTATGGCTAAAGGATCTTGATCAAATGGGTTCGACATTGGGAGAACTATAGCTAAGAAGTTACAGGTGTCAAAGTCGCTACTGCAGAGAAGGTGTTCTACACATAGGTAAATTGTTTGTATGATTTCTCAGAGTATACTGAATCATTTGCAGAGATTTAAGTTGGAGAAGGTGCACAACCGTAAGGCAAAGCATTGTGCAAAGTTTTATTAAAAACTTTACAGGATTGATTAGTCAATGAGTGATTAATCTGCAGCAGACTTTTCAGAGAAGTAATTTCTTCACAGTTAGTCAACTTCTTGGTAATGTGTTAGTGGATTTCCAAAATTATGTGGAGTCTAAAGTTATTCTTGGTCTAGAGGTGGTCTAATACCAAGGATAGCTTGTTATTTTGGAGATTAACACTCTCCATCAGTGGTATCAGAGCAGGTTGTGTCAAAATTAAGGAAAGGAAGACTCCGATTGCTGCAGACATACAAGTTCTACATTTCGAAGGTTCAGAAGGATAAAGTGTTGAAGAAAGATTGAAAGGAGACACGCAAAGATTATCAAAAGAATCAGAAGAAGCAATACTCGAAGTTAAGGTACATTTATTCCTTGTAAAGTCTAAAGTTTTGAGACTACAGGTGAAGCAAGGATGGGAGATAGTCTCCAAATTGAAAAGTTGGATAGAGAGAACTATCCAGCTTGGTCTATGAGAATGGAAGCTCATCTGATGAGCAAAGATTTGATAGCATACATCACAGGTGAAGAAGAGAAGCCCCAGTTTAGAGATCCTAGTGTTCCAACTAGGGAAGAATTGTCAGATCTAAAGAATTGGATGAAGAAGGATGCTCAAGCAAGGAGCATAATCTACATGGCAGTCAATGACTATTTGCTTCCTCACATTAGAGGACTTGAAAGTGCAAGTGACATTTGGAATGCTTTGGAAGAGCATTTCCAATACACAACCAAATCAAGAAAGGCTTCACTATGGGCAGAATTTACTACTTTCAAAAAGAAGGTCTCCCAATCAATCTCTGATTATGTGACAAAGATGAAGGACATTGCAGATTCTCTAGGTGCAGTGGATGAAGATATTGAAGAAGATAAATTGGTAAGACAAATTCTCACAGGGCTAAGAGGAGATGAGAAGTGGAAGCCTTTTATTTTATCTACAGAACTTTCATTAGATCACTTTACTCCTGATTTGAATCAATTGTTAGGTCATATGCTAAATTTTGAGAATGATATCAAAGGAGATGTTGATAAGAGTGCAGGTCATGCAATGTACTCTAAAGACAAGAAGAAAGCTAACAAAGGAAAGCAACAATCAGGTGAAGAAGAAGGTACTTCAAACCAAGCAAATTTCATAAGAGGAAAAGGAAATGGTAGAAGTAGAGGAAGAGGCAGAAACAACAAAGATAATGCAAGAGCTTGTTGGATATGTGGTAAGACCAATCATCTATCTCATGATTGTTGGCACAATAATCAGAACAATGGTAATTATCAGAACTTTAATCAAAGAGTAAGAGGTGGTAGATTTCAGAGAGGAAACTTCAGAGGTAGAGGTGGTAGGAATTCTTTTGGAAGAGGTGGAGGAAGAAGCTTCCAAAATCAATCCTATAATAACACCTACTACAACTATGCATCAGATCAGAAGGAGGATTTGACTCTCATTATGAATGCAACATATGAAACCTCACATGAGGACATGAGAGTGTTCTACATTGATTTAGGATGTAGTAATCATTTAAGTGGAAATATTGCTTTGATGACTGATCTAGATCATAATGCAATTAACCATACAGTTCAGACAGGTGATAATACAAAGCATAAGGTAAAGTCAGTTGGTTCAGTCAAGGCTAAAGATGGGAGCACTCTTCTGAGTAAGGTTCTTTATGTTCCCACAATTCCAAAGAATTTGATCAGTGTAGGTCAAATTGTGGAAAAAGGATATGAGGTAAGATTCACCAATGATGGAGTCTATGTTGAAGACCCTAGTCAAGGGTATAAACAGGTTGTTACACGGAAGAAAGAAGGAAGGCTCTTCACATTGAAGGTACAAGGAAATGTTGGACATGCTATGTTCACATATGGAGAGCAGAAGGTGTCAGAATTGGATCTTTGGCACAAAAGACTTGGACACTTCAATGAAAGAGGTATCAAAGACATGATTAATAATGATTCAGTGCTTGGGTTGCCTAACATTGCAGGTCAACACATGACATACAGATGTGAGGCATGTCAATTAGGTAAGGCTCATAAGCAATCCTATTCCAAGCATGGGTTTATGTATTCAGAAAGACTTGAGTTGGTGCATACAGATGTGTGGGGTCCTTCAAAGGACTTTAGTATAAATGGTTCAAGATATTATGTCATATATGTTGATGATGCTACCAGATGGATCACAATTTATGTGATTAAAGAAAAATCAGAAGTGTTTAATACATTTAAACACTATCATGTATATGCAGAAAGGATTACAGGTCAAAAATTGAAGAGACTAAGGTCAGATGTAGGGGGAGAGTATTTTTCAAATGAATTCAATGATTACTTGTGGAACGCAGGTATAAAGAGAGAAGTTACTTGCAGGTAATCTCCTCAACAAAATGGGGTAGCAGAAAGAAGAAATAGGACTCTTGTTGAGTTTGCAAGGTCCATGATGAAAGAGAAGAATTGCCCAAATTATTTGTGGGCAGAGGCTGTAAATACAGCTACTTATTTGGTCAATAGATTGCCTTCTAAAGTTTTGCAAGGTATGACACCATATGGAGCTTGGTGGGGTAAGAAACCTACCTTGGATCATTGCAGAATATTTGGATGTTTGGCATATGCATATGTGCCATCTCAATTGAGGCATAAGTTGGAGCCTAAGGCAGAAAAGTATGTATTCATTGGTTATGATGATAAGCAAATGGGATACAGGTTGTGGAGTCCATCCACAAAGCAATTCCTTGTATCCAAGGATGTTACATTTGATGAGCAAGGTACTTGCTATGCAGGTAAATATAATGTACATGTAGATGTTGAAGAAGTAGTGGATCAAAGGAAAGGTAAAACAAAATATCAATTACTTGATGAAAATGAGGATAATGAAGTACAGGTTGAAGTTGAAGAGAGGCCAAGGTTTGATCCAGAATGCGATGAACCAGAGACTTCGAAAAGTGCAGAAGTTAGGAGGTCATCTAGGCACAAATGGCAACCTACAAGGTATAGCTATGACACCTCATTCTTGACTACTAAAGATTATGCTTATTTGGTAAAAGCAGATGAAGATCCATCTACATATGATGAAGGCAAAGGCAAGAGAAATTGGGAAGAAGCCATGCAAGAGGAGTATGATGCATTGATAGAGAATCAGACTTGGGATCTGGTTCCTAAACCTAATAGCCAGAAAGTTATTGGATGTAAGTGGATTTACAAAACAAAAAGATTTGCAGATGGAAGTGTGTCTAGGTACAAAGCCAGACTTGTTGTGAAAGGGTATGCACAGACATATGGAGTGGACTATGATGAGACTTATAGTCCTGTGGCAAAGATGACAACCATCAGAACTCTCATAGCAATTGCTGCTTGTAAAGGTTGGAAGCTATCTCAATTAGATGTTAAAAATGCTTTTTTGAATGGTTACATTTCAGATGAAGTTTACATGGAGCAACCAGATGGGTTCAAAGATCAAGTGAATCCAAATTATGTGTGTAAGCTCAAGAGAGCTTTGTATGGATTAAAGCAGGCCCCAAGGGCATGGAATTATAGGCTTGTAAAATTCTTGAATGATCTTGGATTTCAAGCATCGAAGGCAGATAGTAGCTTGCTAGTCAAAGCAAGTGAAGATGGATTCATTTATGTTTGTATTTATGTTGATGACATAATACTTACAGGAACAGATGATAAAGGAATACAAATGATCAAGAAGCAGATGGAGAAAGAGTTCAAAATCAGTGATTTGGGGAACTTGTCATTCTTCTTGGGAATGGAGATTTTATATACTCAACATGGAGTATATGTGACCCAAGAAAGGTATCTTAAAAATTTGCTAACCAAATTTAAAATGGAAGATTGCAGGGTTGCACCTACACCATTGGAAGTGAACCATAAATTGTCTAGATTTGGAGGAGAAGAATTCAGAGACATGAAGCTCTATCAAAGTTTGGTTGGTAGCTTGATTTATGCTACATTGACAAGGCCTGATTTGTCATATGCAGTTGGTGTGTTTTCACAATTCATGCATTGTCCTAGAAAGGAACATTGGATTGCAGGACAAAGAGTACTTAGGTATATCAAAGGTACACTCAATGAAGGGTTGTACTATGGATTTACTTCTGATACAAGAGTGAAGATATATAGTGATGCAGATTGGGCAGGTAATGTGGATGATAGAAGATCAACACATGGATATTTGTGCTATGTAGGAGACAAATTGATTTCATGGTGTTCTAAGAAGCAACATACAGTTGCTTTGTCATCTACAGAAGCAGAATATAAAGGTATGGTGGAAGCTGCAAAGGAGGTAATTTGGCTAAAGACACTTATGAAGGTTTTTGATGTGATTCAAAGTACTCCTATTATTTGTGGAGACAATATGAGTTCTCTATACTTGGCAGCTAATCCCGTGTTTCATGCTAGAACTAAGCATATTGAAATACAGTATCATTTTCTAAGAGAGAAGGTCATTGATAAGGAAATTGAAGTTATGCATACTCCTACAAAAGATCAACTTGCAGATACGATGAGAAAAAGTCTAGATGGACCAAAGCTACAGAGATTCAAGGATATGGCAGGAATTAAGAAGATAGAGAAGAACCTCAATTAATGATTGAGGGGGAGCTGTTGGTGCATGTCAATCATCAATTGAAGGTTTATGAAGAAATGAAGTCAAGAAATCAAGAAGAGAACAAATTCAGAAGTTTGAAGGAAGGACATACTCAGAAATTCAAAGCTATGTACACATATGTACATTAGTTCAGATATAGGTTACTCACATTTTTGATTAGTCATAAGCTTGTACATATTTGCCTATAAATGTTTTGAAAAAGTCAAGGCATGTAAGAATAGAGAATAGGAAGAGAGAAATTAGTTGTAGAAAGTGTCATTGGACACATGAAAAGTTAGTTGAGTTACTTTCTCAAGTAGTTGTAACTTTTCTGAGAAATCAAGAAAATCTTGCACCCGATGTTTTGCTGTCTACTACTTCTGTAGTTAATCTTTTGAGAAATCCTTCTGAACATATCTAAGTCCATAGTTAATCAATCTATGGCTAGAATTTGAGAGTCTAATTGTCATCAGGTTAAGAGAATTTTGCATAGGAACATTCATATGTGATGGTGTTCTAAGAGTCGACAAAACTGGCGCAGATTTCATGTTCAGAGAAATGAACATTGCTCAGTGCATAGTGTAAAGTTTTACACAAGTGAGGGCTCAAAATCTAAGTTGAAAGATAAGTCATCTATGGCTAAAAGATCTTGATCAAACGGGTTCGACATTGGGAGAACTATAGCTAAGAAGTTACAGGTGTCAAAGTCGCTACTGCAGAGAAGGTGTTCTACACATAGGTAAATTGTTTGTATGATTTCTCAGAGTATACTGAATCATTTGCAGAGATTTAAGTTGGAGAAGGTGCGCAACCTTAAGGCGAAGCATTGTGCAAAGTTTTATTAAAAACTTTACAGGATTGATTAGTCAATGAGTGATTAATCTGCAGCAGAGTTTTCAGAGAAGTAATTTCTTCACAGTTAGTCAACTTCTTGGTAATGTGTTAGTGGATTTCCAAAATTATGTGGAGTCTAAAGTTATTCTTGGTCTAGAGGTGGTCTAATACCAAGGATAGCTTGTTCTTTTAGAGATTAACACTCTTCATCAGGCCTGGATAGATATTTCAGGGCACACTTGCCTAAACCTGATTTTCTACGCTGCTCCTATTTCATAAGTACCATAACTCCTAGCAGGGTCAAGGGAGGCAATAGTACTTTTGTACTACCATCATTGTTGCCAGGACACGAACTCAAGAGATTCAAACTGACCCTCAATCTGGTACGGGAGGCATTGAACATGCAAGGTATGCACATTCCCACCGAGAAAGAAACAATGGTCCCGGGTAGGATGAAGCATAAGGATCTCAATAAATTGAAGGACATGGTGGCAATGACGCCTACCATTGCTCTCCACTTACGAACTGTTATGCAACATTTTGCTTTTCCCGCACAAGAACGATTCACTATGCCCCCTAAGAAAATATGGTTCAGCTTATACTTGGCAGAAACAGAGAACCTCACCCTCAACATACCGCACTGGGTCATCGATCAGATACACCTAGCCCATCAGCGCTAGAATAAGAAGCAAAAAAATGTACTTCATGGCTGTTGTGCCCTAACAAGAATAATTTACAGGTGCCTAGCATATGACGTGCCCATTCAAAGAGCACTAGTGTGGTCTAGGGCCCAAGAATTCCAAAGGCGACTATCAACAGCGGGTTCTCCATCGAAGAAGATGAGAGGGGGCGTCCAATTACCATGTGCTCAACCAAGGGGAGCCACTACCGCACCTGAGGTGGCTCCTCCTCAGACTAGGCATGTTCGGCCATTCACCATTCGTCTTCCCAGACCAAGTACAGAAGGACCCAACTTGGTGTTTCCCCCCATTCTGTTGGGGCTTCACTCACTAATTAGGCATTGATATATGAAGACATATGGAGACATATGATGGAGGAAAGAAGAAGTGAAGGAAAGACCTACAGAAAATCAAGCCTAAGTGAAGGGACAATTTTACTATTGTAAATTAGTGCAACATTAGAGTCTAGATTTGTAATTGATCTTTAGAACTTACGAGTTCAAGTCTAGATGAATGTAAACCATAGGTATATAAGTTAATTTGAGTCAGAAACATGTATGAGAGAACTCAATTTTGTAGTTTGAGGGAGTAGAGAAAAGTCGTGTAATTTCTGAGAGAGATGGTGAGAGAAAACTTCTGAGTCTGATAGAGTTTTCCATGGCTGTGAGCAAAATTAGGCCAAGCCATTTTGTACACACCTTCTCTGATAATCAATACATGTTTGTGTAGAATCATTGTGTCTAATTCCTATTGTACATTGAGTCTCAAGTCATTTCATATGACTATGAAAGTTAGTTGACAGTTACGACTTTTCTGGCGCACATTTGACTGATCTTCTGAAGGTCAGATCTCGAAGCATGGTGTAAAGTTTTTGGTAAGTGATAGCTCGTTTGAAAGCTATTATCCTCAACTACATTTGATCAAAAGATCTTTGAGAAACGGGACGCTTACTCAGAGAAATCAGTTTAAGAGTGAAGGTATGTCAAATCGATGAAGTAAATTTTCAGTTTTCAGACATAGTGTAAAGATTGGTACAAAATCAGAGGATTGTGAAGTTATTGCTTGAAAGTTTTGTTTGTTATGTGTTGCTTAACACTAGCAAGAACTTCTCTTAGCAAGTAATCAAAAGATTTAGCAAAGATTAAGCTAATACAGGTCAGATTGAAGGATTGAAGAAAAGGCGCAGATTTCTGTGAAGTGAAATTTGGATTTTCACTAAGTTTAGAGATGAAGACTTACAATGTGAGTATTGCTAAGCTAATGATGGTTATGGAGGTCTTCTAATACCACATTAGTTTAGTTCTTGTGGTGTTTCACACACCAACAAGTGGTATCAGAGCAGATAAGGTCCTCGAGAAGTAAAGGAGAGCAGATACAAGAAGATTTGAAGAGTTCTTTATCAAAGAAGGAGGAAGCTGAGGTGTTCAACAACCAAAGTCATCAGAAGAGTATTTCGAAGTTGCTCCCAAGGGTAAAGGTCTACAAAAGGTATCAATCTTTAACCTTACACTTACAGGTTGAAGCAGAAGCAAGGATACCATGGCAGATCATGTGTCCATTGACAAATTGGACAGAGATAACTATCCTGCTTGGGTAATGAGGATGGAGGCCTTACTTATGAGTAAGGACTTAATGGTATATGTGACAGGTGAAGAGGAGAAGCCTAAATTTGAAGATGAAAGTCATCCAAGGAAGGAAGAGCTAGAAGCTTTGAAGCTATGGCAGAAGAGAGATGCAAGTGCAAGAGCTTATATATACAACACTATTACAGATCATTTATTGCCACACATCAGAGGTTTAGAAACAGCTGAAGATATTTGGAATGCTTTGGAAGATCACTTCCAAAACACCACTAAAGCTAGGAAAGCTAGCTTATGGTCAGAGTTCACCACATTCAAGAAGAAGCAAAATCAGAACATTAGTGATTATGTCACTAAGATGAAAGACTTGGCAGATAGCCTTGGATCTATTGATGAGGATATTGAAGATCATAGGTTGATAGCTCAATTACTTGCAGGATTAAGAGGTGATGAAAGGTGGAAGCCTTTTGTACTTTCAACAGAACTCTCATTAAACCATTATGTGCCAGAATTGAATCAATTACTTGGATTGATGCTTACATTTGAGCAAGACTTAAAGTCAGATGGAGACAAAGGTCAAAGTTCTGCAATGTATGTGAAGAACAAAAAGAAAGGAGATAAAGGCAAAGCAAAGGATGAAGAAGAGTCAACAACTCAAGCAAATTATGCAAGAGGAAGAGGTTTTGGCAGAGGCAAAGGTCGAGGTAATGGAAGAGGTAGAGGTAATCAGAACAATAACAAGAAGACATGTTGGATTTGTGGATTGAGCAATCATCTAGCATATGATTGTTGGCACAATCAACAAGGAGCAAGCCAAAATCAGAACAACAATGGCAGAGGAAGAGGTGGAAGGTTTCAGAATCAATTTCAAAGAGGAAGACATAATTCAAGAGGAAGTTTTGGTAGAGGTGGTGGAAGAAATTGGAATCAGAACCAATCATACAACACTACATATTACAATTATGCAAATGATACCCAGAATGACAACCATACAACATTGATGATGAATTCAATTAGTTCATCAGAGAAGGAGGATCTCAAGGTGTTCTATATTGACTCTGGTTGTTCAAATCATTTATCAGGTAATATAGAATTATTGTCAGAATTGGAAGAAGGAAATTCAAGTCATACAGTACAAACAGGTGACAATACAAAACATAATGTGCATTCAATTGGAAAAGTGAAGTGCAGGAGTGGAGCTGATTTATTAACAAATGTTTTGTATGTTCCAACAATACCAAAGAATTTGATTAGTGTTGGACAAATAGTGGAAAAAGGTTTTCAAGTCAGATTTACAAATGAAGGGGTATTTGTTGAAGATCCAGAGGATGCATACAAACCCATTGTTTGTGGTAAGAAGGAAGGTAGACTTTTTACTCTCAAAGTGCAAGGAAATGTTGGTCAAGCCCTAATTACACATGGTGATGAAGTAATTACAGAGTTAGATCTTTGGCATAAAAGATTGGGACATTTCAATGAAAGAGGAATCAAAACTATGGTGGAGAATCAATCTGTATTGGGACTACCAAATGTAAAGAATCAACATATGATATACAAGTGTGAAGCTTGTCAGATGGGAAAAGCTCATAGACAACCATTTCAGAAGAAAGGTTTCAAGCATGATGGTTTGCTTGAACTCATACATACAGATGTATGGGGACCAACAAAAGAAGGTTCAATAAATGGATCTAGGTATTATGTTTTGTTTATTGATGATGCTACAAGGTGGATAACCCTTTATGTTCTAAAGGAAAGATCAGAAGTCTTTGGAGCCTTCAAACATTTTCATGCTTATGCAGAAAGAGTTACAGGCCACAAACTCAAGAGGCTAAGGTCTGATGGAGGGGGAGAATACTTCTCCCAAGAATTTAATGACTATCTTTGGAATGCAGGTATCAAGAGAGAGATAACTTGCAGGTATACACCTCAACATAATGGGGTGGCAGAAAGGAGGAATAGAACATTGGTTGAATTTGCAAGAGCAATGTTAAAGGAAAAGAATTGCCCTAATTATCTTTGGGCTGAGGCTGTAAATACAGCCACATACCTTGTGAATAGGTTACCATGTGGAGCTTTGAATGGTATGACCCCTTATGAAGCTTGGTGGGGTAAGAAACCAACACTTGATCATTGTAAAGTGTTTGGGTCAATTGCCTATGCTTATGTACCATCACAACTCAGACATAAGCTTGAACCAAAGGCAGAAAAATATGTGTTTATTGGGTATGATGAAAAACAAATGGGTTATAGACTATGGAGTCCTTTAACTAAACATTTTATTGTTTCCAGAGATGTGACTTTTGATGAACAGAAGAGTTGGTATGCAGATAAAGAATGTGATCTTGAAACATTTGAAGAAGAGATAAGAAGGAGTGCAAGAGGTAAATCACATATGCAGATAGATGGAGATGAAGAACATATGCAAGCAAGCACATCAAGAGTTGGATCATATAGAAGGAATGAAGATGGACCAATATTTGATGAAGAAGTACATCCAGATAGACATGAAGAGTGTGAACCAAGAAGGTCAACCAGAATAAGGAATCAACCTACAAGGTATTCATATGACACTTCTTACTTGACTCAGAAAAATTATGCTTACATGGTTAAGGAAGATGAAGAACCTCAAAGCTATGATGAAGCAAAGGGTAAGAGACATTGGGAAGTAGCAATGAAGGAAGAATTTGATGCTCTTGAAGAGAACAAAACTTGGGAACTTGTCCCAAAACCTAATGGTAAGAAAGTGATTGGAAACAAATGGGTTTACAAAGTTAAGAAGCATGCAGATGGAACTATAGCCAGATACAAAGCTAGATTGGTGGTTAAAGGCTATGCTCAAACATTTGGCATAGATTATGATGAGACATTCAGTCCTGTGGCAAAGATGTCAACCATAAGAACAATCATTGCCATTGCAGCATCAAAAGGATGGACATTGAGTCAATTGGACATTAAGAATGCATTTTTGAATGGATATATATCAGATGAGGTTTACATGGAGCAACCTCAAGGGTTTGCAGATCATAAGTTTCCAAATTATGTTTGCAGGTTGAGAAGAGCCCTTTATGGTTTGAAGCAAGCTCCAAGAGCTTGGAATTATAGACTTGTAAAGTATCTTAATGACCTTGGGTATCAAAGTTCAAAGGCAGATGCAAGTTTACTTATCAAAAGAACAGATGAAGGTATGATCTACATTTGTATATATGTAGATGACATTATAATTACAGGTACCTCAAATGAAGGAATCAAGGAGGTGAAGAAGCTACTTGAAAGAGAATTCAAGATAAGTGATCTAGGAAAATTGTCATATTTTCTTGGAATGGAAATCACTTATGCAGAGCATGGCATTTATGTATCACAAGAAAGGTATCTCTTGAATCTTCTAAAGAAGTTCAACATGGAGAATTGCAGAGAGGCATCTACACCATTAGAAGTCAATCACAAACTCAGTAGATATGTTGGTGCAGAGTTCAAAGACATGAGGAAGTATCAATCTTTAGTTGGAAGTTTGATTTATGCAACTCTAACAAGGCCTGATCTTAGTTATGCAGTTGGTGTTCTTTCCCAATTCATGCATTGTCCAAAGGATCCACATTGGATTGCAGGTCAAAGAGTCCTTAGATATATCAAAGGGACTTTGAAAGAAGGATTGTATTATCCTTTTACATCAGATATAAGATTGAGAGCCTATAGTGATTCAGATTGGGCAGGAAGTCAAGATGATAGAAGGTCTACTCATGGCTACATGATATACATTGGAGATAAGCTTGTGAGTTGGTGTTCAAAGAAACAACACACAGTGGCCTTATCATCAACAGAAGCTGAATACAAAGGACTTGTGGAAGCAGCAAAGGAAGTCATATGGATGCAGACATTATTCAAAAGCTTGGGAATTGATCAAGGTATACCCATTATTCATGGAGATAACATGAGTTCATTATATCTTGCAGCAAATCCTGTGTTTCATGCAAGGACAAAGCACATAGAGATACAGTATCATTTTCTTAGAGAAAAGGTAATGGAGAAAGAAATTGAAGTGGTGTATACTTCCACAAAAGATCAGATTGCAGATATTATGACAAAAAGCTTGGATGGAGTAAAGACAAGTAAGTTCAAGGAGATGGCAGGAATAAAAGAGAAGAAGATTATGTGAAGAAGTCAAATTATGCTAATTAGTGATTGAGGGGGAGCTGTTGGGGCTTCACTCACTAATTAGGCATTGATATATGAAGACATATGGAGACATATGATGGAGGAAAGAAGAAGTGAAGGAAAGACCTACAGAAAATCAAGCCTAAGTGAAGGGACAATTTTACTATTGTAAATTAGTGCAACATTAGAGTCTAGATTTGTAATTGATCTTTAGAACTTACGAGTTCAAGTCTAGATGAATGTAAACCATAGGTATATAAGTTAATTTGAGTCAGAAACATGTATGAGAGAACTCAATTTTGTAGTTTGAGGGAGTAGAGAAAAGTCGTGTAATTTCTGAGAGAGATGGTGAGAGAAAACTTCTGAGTCTGATAGAGTTTTCCATGGCTGTGAGCAAAATTAGGCCAAGCCATTTTGTACACACCTTCTCTGATAATCAATACATGTTTGTGTAGAATCATTGTGTCTAATTCCTATTGTACATTGAGTCTCAAGTCATTTCATATGACTATGAAAGTTAGTTGACAGTTACGACTTTTCTGGCGCACATTTGACTGATCTTCTGAAGGTCAGATCTCGAAGCATGGTGTAAAGTTTTTGGTAAGTGATAGCTCGTTTGAAAGCTATTATCCTCAACTACATTTGATCAAAAGATCTTTGAGAAACGGGACGCTTACTCAGAGAAATCAGTTTAAGAGTGAAGGTATGTCAAATCGATGAAGTAAATTTTCAGTTTTCAGACATAGTGTAAAGATTGGTACAAAATCAGAGGATTGTGAAGTTATTGCTTGAAAGTTTTGTTTGTTATGTGTTGCTTAACACTAGCAAGAACTTCTCTTAGCAAGTAATCAAAAGATTTAGCAAAGATTAAGCTAATACAGGTCAGATTGAAGGATTGAAGAAAAGGCGCAGATTTCTGTGAAGTGAAATTTGGATTTTCACTAAGTTTAGAGATGAAGACTTACAATGTGAGTATTGCTAAGCTAATGATGGTTATGGAGGTCTTCTAATACCACATTAGTTTAGTTCTTGTGGTGTTTCACACACCAACACATTCCATCAGACTTGGAATTTCCACAGGGATTTACTCTCAATGACCTCACGAATGAAGAAGTTGACAGGCTGATCTACGAATCTAATCTTGAAACAGAAGCAGACCAGACCCAGGAACCACATCCCACCACAACACCAGCCTCGACACAACCAGCCGTCGTAGAAGTCGAAGGAGAGGAACAAGAAGCAGAAGAAGAAGAAGAAGAAGCCGACGAAGAGCAACATCAAGAATATGAGGAACTTTCAGAGCTAGCAAGTGCCCCAGCATACTCAACACAAATAAAAAGATTGTATCAAACCATGAAGCGAGTTCAGGAACAACACAAAATGTCACTTGAATCAGGCAAGGTGCTCATGAGCCAACTTTTGGCAGAGGAAGGCGTGGACGATATGTTTATTGAATCCATGAACCTACACGCAGAGGCAGTTGGCTTGGATGAGGCTATACATGAGGCCATGACATACATTAATCGATTTGAGAAACGTGTGCCTGCCCGCCCTAGGCGATCTGGAAAACAAATACACATCAATGTATCAGAACTGGAAGGCAACACACAAACAGAAGAAAATCAGGAGGCACCATTATCCCCACCCACCTCACCTCTCACTACACAAGTCACCTCACCACTTGGCACAACCACGCCCTTTTCTACCACTACCACCGTCGTCATGGGAATTCCTCTCTCTCCCGGTATCCAATTTGGAGGAGTTTCCATGCCCACCTTTACGACACTCTTCACAAATATCACTTCCACCCCACCCACTGTCCCCATTTTTACAGTCACACACACATTTGACACAATGGAGACATCACCCACCACAGTACCACCCCCACCCCCCACACAACCTCAATCTCCCATACCCCCTCCACCTACTTCACCACTTGACTCCACAGCATTCACAACTCCCTTCCCCTTCCCCATTCCCCCTGCATCTTCCTCTTTACCTACATCTTTTAATGTAAATAGTATATTCCTGTCATTACATCAATGCGTATATCAACTTCAGCGGGAGTACAGGGAACTAGAAGGCCGCCATCATCAGCTGACAACAAACCATCAGCAACTACAAACACGACTCATAAGGCTAGAAGAAGAAAATGCGGAACTCAACCAACGCCACACCACTCTTGAGCAAGCCCATCAAACACTCCTGGAGACACCCCAACCATCAGTAGAACCCGGTGTCAAACAACTCGAAGCCTTGCTGGAGGTGTACCAAACAGATAACCTGAGAGTCCGGCGTAATTTAACTCTACTTCGCAAGCATATAGCTACAGCACTTGAAGAAAATAAACGGTTGCAGAAACAAAATGAAGAAAACCTGGAAGCAGCCATGGAAGGGTCCCCCCATGAGATCGATCCAGAACAGTTCAAAGCGGTTCCCATAGAAACAATGAAAACCATCTTGGAAAGTTATGCGGATTTATTAGACGCACATGATGATTTGGAAAGGGAACGAGATGAGCTACGTAGCTAGCTCAGAGAAAAGGAGGCTCCAACCAAGGTAATAGAAACGGCCTCGACTTCAGAGGAAGTAAAGACATTGACAGAGCAGGTGGCTGAACTCCAGAAAAAGTTATTAGAATATGAAAGGCAGCCCTCCCCAGTTGTAGAACCCGAACCGGAGGATTTAGTACCCATTGAGGTGGATGAAACCTATGAGGAACCATACGTTCCTATGCCGATGCCAGGTGGTGCACAAACCTCAGAAGGAATGGACACATTGGAAGTTGAAGTACCTGAATGGCTCCAAACACTAGAGAAGACAGCAACAACCCATGAAGATAGAGTGGCCATTCAAATCCAATCTATGGCAAAGTCAAAAGACACCATCATCAAGTCTGAATACTTTCAACACATGTCTCATCATAGATGGATCGGCACCAATGATGATCAATATGTGCCATGTTATGTGCTCCTTGCGGATTACAATGCAGAGATTAAACGCAGTTGTGGAAAACCTCCAACTTTTGCCACACAATTTGGACCAGAGGATATCCTAGAAAGTGCGAAGAAAGGCTCCATTCATCAACCAACCTGGAGAATCCGTCTTCTTGAAACCTACCCGGAAATGGTTCGTACCTGGACTAACATGCCCCTTTTTATTAAATACAATCCTTGTTATGTTCCAGTATTCCGCCGGTGCACTTGGCCAGAGTTTACCATTGCTGTCAAGAACGTCAAGGGTTGCGCAAAGTGGTTAAATTATGTTTATCTAGCACCGCCACAAGGCCCTCCCACTGTAAATTACATGATTTCTACCATCAGACACTGGAGCACTCGACTACGGAATACCCCCGATGTGATGGCACAAATGTGTATGAAAATCTTTGAACTAATGCTAATCACCTTCAGGACGTTCAAGAATATTAAAGACCCCCACTTCTCAGGTGTCGGATTTCTTACAGGAAACCAAGATCTGGTATACGACATGAGCACAACCCCATCCATAGAGGTAATATATGCTTGGCACGCCAGAATAAAGTACCTCCCAGCTTTTTTTAAACAGACATTCAAGGAGATGTTCATAACGGGATTCTGGGAATATCACTCAGAAATATTTGTACCCAGGCCCTCACATCTCCTCCACTTATTCGTTGTGGAGAGAACCATCCATTCAGAACAACTGCAGGTGCCACATCCGGACGTACCAGGACCAGTGAATTGGGATGCATTATTAACAGATCTAGCACGGGGGCTCAGATTAGAAGAACATCACCTCGCTTCCGACGTTGTTCAATATTACGTTCAACGAACATCTAGACAAGGGTCTGTCAGGGGCGACAGACGCGAGAGTGGGGGGGGTGTTGGTAGCAGTCAGGGAACCGAAGGAGCCACAAGACAAAGAGGGTCGGAACGAAGAGATAGCACAAGCAGACACAGTAGCCAAAGAAGATCTGGCAAGTAGGCCATCTAAATTTTTCAGACATCAAGGAGTGGAGCACACAAGAAGAAAGAGCAAGTAGGGAGCTCAAAGATGTGTACGACAAATCAACATAGAAAATCCCTACACAAATAGTGATTTTAATCACTAAAAACCATTGTAAATACCATTTCGTATTTTTGTAGCTCCATTTTGTGCAAGCCAAGGAGTCCTTGAGCTTGAGGAGCTTTATAAGTATCTACCTACCAATTTTCATATTTTGTAGATCTCGTTTGAGCCCTCAAAAGAGCCCTGGAACCTAATTTTTAACTAGGCCGGACACTAGGTCTGGACAGGGCCAAAGCTAGTCAAAAACTATAAAAGGAGCTAGAGAGCTCATTTTTGGGGGTAGATTGTAATTGAAATGAACTTGTAAGAGCTTTTTGAAAGTAATCTAAGAACTCCATTGCTTCTCACTCTTTGTCTTGCCATGTGTGTGCGTGTGTGTGTATGTGTGTGCGTGTGTGTATGTGTGTGCATGTTTGTGTGCTTCTCACTCACGCACTTGTGCCTCCACTTGCTCGAGGTCTTCATACCATCCTCTCGTCTTCCCGGATTGACATTAAAGGAGGTGCTACTCATCACTGAGCTACAAAGACTTACCCAGCCTCGCCATAGGAGATGTATGATAGTTGTTCATAGGTGCTCGATAAGCCTAGTTGGCTTCTATTGGGTAACTGATTAAATGCAGTGGAGTCAATGATTTACTATGCACGAAAACATGTCAGTACTCACAGTTTTATGATATTTTGACACTGGTCACACGCTCATTCTGCAAAGGATACTCTGGCAAAATTTTTCTAGATTTTTGGTTTTATCAACTATGCAGTGGTCAATTTCGTTGGTGTTCGGACTCTTCTAGCTCCATTATCATTCTATTCAGTTCTCTAACATCATCGCATCAGAGGTCTCAGGCACACCTGATGGATCAGGGTCTAGTGCTAGTGTTCTGAGGAGGAGCTATAACTTGCAGGGCAAAGACCATTTTGAGATCCGAAAATTTGATGGCACAGGCTTTGCTCTTTGGAAGAATCAGATTAAAGATGTGCTGATTCAAAGGAGGCAATGGAAGCCAGTTGTTGGGGAATTCTTGGACGAGAAGGAGTTTGAGGGTTTGTAGGAGAAAAAGTAAAGAATAAAGAAAGAAATGAGCTGGGAAACTTCACAGAGGAAATAACCTTGGAAGCTTCTGCAGAAGCACACCTTGGAATCTTGAGTTTGATTACAGTTAAACAATTACAATGTTTGAGCACAATCCGAGTCAATACTTCTGTGCGCACTACAAAGGGTGCTTAATTACAAAATACCAATTATCCCGAAGTCTTCTTGCAGTCGGCCTCCTCTGCACCAGTCCTCTACTTGCTTCAAGCTTATCCTTGTGCACACCTTGCACCAAGCTTCCACCAAGATGAGGAATGAGTATCTTCTGTCGGCATGCACACTGCACAGAGACCTTGAGGTCCTTGGGGTCTAGCTTCGCACTCCCTGCCTTCTTCCTTAGCCACTCTTCTTGCACTCTTCACTTCCACCCCTCGTGTCGTCGCACACCCGTGACTCGTACACTTCTCTCTCCCTCTTACTTCAAGTGTGTCACCAAGAATAGCCTTTGCCTTTCTTTGTTGAGTGCGCCGGTTCCGTGCACTCTAACTGTAATACAATCTTGGTACCCTTTTGGATGTCCCAAGTTTGCCTTTTAAGTGGCAGCCAACGACTCACTACTTTGTCCTGTAGTGACTTTAGACTTAAAGCAAAATTCTTGATTGGGTGGCCCTATTTCCACCTTTGCGTACACGGCCGCTTCCCATACCTTCACCTTTTCCTTTTAATTCTTTACTTTTGCACCTAAGACTTTAAAACACCCTTTGAACCTTAAGGGAATTGGAAAAATACTTATGCAATACTTCCCCAATTTAATACCTCTTGTCTGCGAACAATTAAAGACCTTTTATATGAACAATTGAAGGTGCACTACCTGTGCACTTTGACCCTGGAATTTTGATACTTTACTCTTGCCTATGCATAGCTATGACCTTGACTTTGCTAGTTTCAACCGGTTAGGGCTCAACAGATGCCCACCACCTAAAGTGCTCTCCGTCCCGGAGAGACCACAATGACACAATGCAAGGAGGCTTCAATAACAGATAGAAAACATGAGAAGAACCACAGAGGAAACGGAGGCAAGGAAATAGAGAGAGAGTGCTATTATTGATGAAGCATAAAAAACAACAGATAAAGAGTGCTACGAGTATTTATTAACCCAGATCATGGCAAAAGGAGAAGGATGATGAGATGTGTTGAATTTCTAAAATGGAAGCTGAAGCCCTAAATGTGAAGTGAAGTAAATTATTGCAAAGGGGGATGGAGATCTGCAACTGAGGGTTGGGGAGAGGAGGGCAGCGGAGCAGAAGCTTGTTCAATCATGTGCTGGAGAGAACTAAGGCACTGCCTAAGGTGGTCCCTTTCGCGTTTGATACGACGGCAAGTAGCATTATCACATAACCCTAAGGAAGAGCGATTTTGAAGATCGGATAAGGCCTTTAATGCAGAGTCGGCCATATCTCGATATTTGTCTCGCTCGTCTTTGAGTAAGCGGGCCGTTTCATTGAGCGATTGCCATTGAGAATGAGCTATTCGATTGATGTTGTCTATGGTAGAAATGTATTGTTGATGAATAGAAGCTGCGGCCGATACAGAATCCAAGGACACTTTGGAGGCATGAGCACTGCCAGAAGCAGCTGCACTGGCGTCGCGGAGTAAATGTAAAAAGGAAGGGGCAGAAGGGAGATCAATTGGAGGGGAGGGTGCAACAGGTGGATCTGGATGACTGAGAGGAGATGCAGGCGGAGTGGGTCGCGCAAATGGAACCGCAGAATTCGGAGTGGGGGGCGGAAAGGGGAGGACGAGGTGGTGTACAGGTCGGGTTGTGGGTGTTGAGCTGCGTTTGAACGAGCGGCCGGAAAGCTGGTGTGGAAGAAGGGCCATGTGCCAGAGCGGGATCAGGGGTAGGAATGGGCACATTAGCCGGAGAGGCGGAAAAGATATTCAAAGAAGAGTGTGGAGGGAGGGAATTGAGATCAGGGGGAGCGGACAGCAGTGTGGAAGCGGAAGCCGAGTCGATGGAGATTATAGGGGAGGGGGAAGGAATTGAAGTGGAAGGTATACAGGGATGACTATTCCGTTGGCTAACAGGGCTTGTCTGCGACTGAAGTAGAGGGGAATTAGGGTCAGAGTGCGATGGTAGGTGATAAAGCCAAGCTATGAAGGGACCAGAATATAAGGAGAATGTGCGAGAGCCCCTGGAGACAGCTTCACGAAGGCGACGAGAGCGCAAATGTAAGGAACCATAGATGAGGGCGGCGTAAGGGTATGGGCGGCTATTTAGGAAGCAAAAAAGCGGATCAGCAATGCGAATATCAGACCATGGTAGTGAAGATGTGGGACTACGAAGCAAAAAGAAAAAAATGAATGCATTAAGTATGGATGTCATGCGGATGGAAAATCGGGCACTAGTGTCGAAGCGATCTCTACAAAAGGCAATTGTGGCAGAAGCTGACAATCCAGAATATAAGAATGGAGGATTACTGAAATGGACGTGGGAGGAGCCGAGACTGGCAGCAAGAGCGGGAATGGAGAGAGTGCCTCTGCGAAAATTAGGAAAGAGGTGGAGAGCTTCAAAACGTCACTATAATTGGAGGGATCATTCAGGAAAACGTTGGCCAAGCCCCAGAGACCCGCCTGTTGAAGATTTTTGACAGAAAAAAGGCGACGGAGTTCAATAGTTGGGAGAGATAAGTGAATACGAAGCTGCAGATCGAAATCTGGCGGACGAAAAAGACGCACATAATCTCTTGAAGGCGAATTTGGTTGCGAGGTATGAGAAGCCGAAGGAGAAGGAGAAGGATGGCGAGGGAGGGGAGGTGGAGAATATATATCCGTGGAATCAGATTGAACTGAATAAGTGGGAATATGTAGAATGGCAGGAGGAAGTGAGGAAGGCGATGTTAGGGGTGGCTCAGTGGAAACGGGCAACGGAGGGAACTGGTGGTGGAGGCCGGTGGGCGGTGTTGCAGACGCACGAGGAGGGTAATGTGGATTGGTTGTATGAAGTGCTGATGGAGTGAGTTCCGAAATGTCTTCCGGTGCGTTGGGATCTGCCCTAGTGTTCTGCGTAGAAAGGGGCCCGGGAGAGAGAGTGAAAGGAGCTGCACGCTGTTGCTGGAGGTTGAACTCTGAGGGGGAGGAGAAGTGTGTGGGGCGGGTGGGCGGGGGAGGTGGAGGGGGAGCGTGGGGCGAGGGAGGTGGAGGGGAGTGTGGGGCGTGTGGGCGGGGGAGGTGGAGGGGGAGGCGGGTGTGGAGGTGGAGGGGGTGGAGGGTGAGGTTGTGGGAGGGGAGGGTGAAGAGAGGCGGAAGATGGGGGGAAAGGGTGGAGTCGTGGGCGGTAAAGGCGGAGTTTGAGGGGGGGGAGGGTGGAGTCGGTGGGCGGGGGAGGTGGAGGGTGTGGAGGGGAGTGTGGAGATGGAGGAGGTGGAGGGGGGTGGAGGAGGTGGAGGGGAAGGGTGGAGCGTGTTGGCGGGGGAGATGGAGGGGGAGTGCGTGGGGCGGGTGGGTGGGGGAGGTGGAGGGGGAGTGTGTGGGGCAGGTGGGCGGGGGAGGTGGAGGGGAGGAGGGTGTGGAGGTGGAGGGGGTGGAGGGGGGGCGGAGGAGGTGGAGGGGGAGGGTGGGGCGTGTGGGCGGGAGAGATGGAGGGGGAGTGCGTGGGGCGGGGGAGGGGGAGGGGGAGTGTGTGGGGCGGGTGGGCGGGGGAGGTGGAGGGGGAGGCGGGTGTGGAGGTGGAGGGGGTGGAGGGGGTGGAGGGTGAGGTTGTAGGAGGGGAGGGTGAAGGGAGGCAGATGATGAGGTATAAAAGGGTGGAGTCGTGGGCGGGGAAGGCGGAGTTTGAGGGGGGGGAGGGTGGAGTCTGTGGGCGGGGGAGGTGGAGGGGGTGGAGGGGAGTGTGGAGGTGGAGGGGGTGGAGGGGGGGCGGAGGAAGTGGAGGGGGAGGGTGGGGCGTGTGGGCGGGAGAGATGGAGGGGGAGTGCATGGGGCGGGTGGGCGGGGGAGGCGGAGGGGGAGTGTGTGGGGCGGGTGGGCGGGGGAGGTGGAGGGGGAGGCGGGTGTGGAGGTGGAGGGGGTGGAGGGTGAGGTTGTAGGAGGGGAGGGTGAAGGGAGGCGGATGATGAGGGGTAAAAGGGTGGAGTCGTGGGCGGCGAAGGCGGAGTTTGAGGGGGGGGAGGGTGGAGTCTGTGGGCGGGGGAGGTGGAGGGGGTGGAGGGGAGTGTGGAGGTGGAGGTGGTGGAGGGGGGGAGGAGGAGGTGGAGGGGGAGGGTGGGGCGTGTGGGCGGGAGAGATGGAGGGGGAGTGCGTGGGCGGGTGGGCGGGGGAGGCGGAGGGGGAGTGTGTGGGGCGGGTGGGCGGGGGAGGTGGATGGTGAGGGGGGGGAGATGGATTCGGTGGGCGGGGGAGGCGGATGGGGAGGGGGTGGAGGGGAGTGTGGAGGTGGAGGGGGTGGAGGGGGGGCGGAGGAGGTGGAGGGGGAGGGTGGGTCGTGTTGGCGGGGGAGATGGAGGGGGAGTGCGTGGGGCGGGTGGGTGGGGGAGGTGGAGGGGGAGTGTGTGGGGCGGTTGGGCGGGGGAGGTGGAGGGGGAGGAGAGTGTGGAGGTGGAGGGGGTGGAGGGTGGGGCGGAGGAGGTGGAGGGGGAGGGTGGGGCATGTGGGCGGGAGAGATGGAGGGGGAGTGCGTGGGGCGGGTGGGTGGGGAAGGTGGAGGGGGAGTGTGTGGGGCGGGTGGGCGGGGGAGGTGGAGGGGGAGGAGGGTGTGGAGGTGGAGGGGGGGCGGAGGAGGTGGAGGGGGAGTGTGGGGCGTGTGGGCGGGAGAGATGGAGGGGGAGTGCGTGGGGCGGGTGGGCGGGTGTAGCTCAAGCGTAAGCACCACCTCCTTTACTTGTCAATCCGCGGAGACGTGAGGACCGGTATGAAGACCACAAGCAAGTGAAGGCACAAGTGCGTGAGTGAAAGCACACAAACATGCACACACATACACACACACGCGCACAAGGCAAGATCAAAGAGAGGAACAATGGAAGGATTTTGATTACAAAAAGAAATCTATTACAAAACTGAAATCTACAAGAAGCTACCCTCAAAAATGAGCTCTCTAGCTCTTTTTATAGGTTTTTAACTAGTTTTGGCCCTGTCCAGACCTAGTGTCCGGCCTAGTTAAAAATTAGGTTCCAGGGCTTATTTGAGGGCTCAAACGGAGTCTAAAAATTATGAAAATTGGTACGATGGTACTTCTAATGCTCCTCAAGCTCAAGGACTCCTGGGCTTGTACAGAATGGAGCTACCAAAATAGAAAATGGTATTTACAATGGTTTTAGTGATGGAAATCACTATTTTTGTAGGGGATTCTTATGAAAAGTTGACAGTTACTTCATGGAGCTCCCTACTTGCTCCTTCTTCTTGTGTGTTTCCACCTTTCTGATATGCTTCCATGCTTGTGCTTGACTTTGAGTTCCAACACTCCCCCCCCTCTCGAGTCTGTCGTCCCTGACAGACCCTTGTTGTAGTGGTTGTTCCATGTAGTGCTTTGAGAGGTAGTAGCCATTCTGTATGAACGAGAGCCGTCTATCTTCCAAATTGATAGTGTTGGTTGTCCGGTTCTTCATGGGTCACTGCAAGCCTTTACAAGTCGTCGTCCCTTGGTATGTGCTTCTTTCACGAATTGCAGCATGAATGCGTCGTTGTGAGCTCTCAAAAATCACGAGTTGCTCAAAAGAGGTTGTCAAGATCGAGTTAGAGCAACTACTAGCTTCGAATTGCTTCCTAGGTATGGATGTTGTTCATAACCGCTAGCTCTTCCAAAGATGATGTTGAGAGCAGTCATGCCAACCACTCATAACCCATAATGAATAATGGGTAAGTGTGTTCGTGCCTGGGTTGAAAAAAGTATGTGCCTTGTGCACGGCCTTGTAATGTAGCCCTACGCATGCTTACTTGGAAAATGCATTGGAAGAAGTATGGTGCAAAAATTGCAGTTCTTGAGCTAAGTGCTCAAGGGTATGCTGACGAAGAGGTTTCCTAAACTATCATGGTTATGATGTTTCCAGAGTAAAGATACTTACCATGGAGAAGGTTGATGGATGTTTTGTCTCTTCGTGTTGTACGCTTGGCCTTTGGGATGGAACCTTGTTGATGAATGGCCATGTTGATTGTCCACTGATGAGATCTTTTGAGTGGTGAATCCCCTTTCCTCTTTTCAAAGCAACATTTGTCACTAACAATGTGCATTTCTGAGCTTGAGCTCATGCACGTTCACTTCCCTATATTGACACTCAGAGGAATATTGGACACGTGCCGGTTTCTAAGAGATTACCATGCTGATTGACATAGACCATTCACCAGTGCTACTGTTCCATACTGGTTCAGGAAATACTGAGAATTGAATTGCTTTATATTCCTTGGCAAGCAACATGGGGTAACTACACCAAGCTGAGTGTCACATATTCTCTTTAGCTCACCATATGCAGGAATCTTCTCCTCCAGAACAACCTTGTGCAGATATCTCCTTGAATGCTCTAGTACATGAGGTAGTTAAGCATCCCTCAAGTTGCGGACCTTCAAGCTCTTCACTCCCACCATAGTAAGAGGAAACCATAGTTGTGGATGCCCTGCTCATGCTAAGTTCTTGACATTTATGAGATAAGGCAGCAATTAAATCATCTGCAAGCCAAGACACACTTCTATCCAAACTGATAAATTCCTAGTAATCGATGGTTCAATCTTCAACTAAGCATGACTCATTCATGTTCCATGAGCGAAACCTGGGAACAAGTTCTTCCTCGTTTTTTTTTTTTTTTTTTTTTTTTTTTTTTGTGGGAAGAATTATCACAAAACAAGAACACAAAAGTTAGTATCAGTAGAAAAAATTTGACATATGTCAATGTGCTCTTGTGCTTGGGATTCTCAAGTGTGTCTATGCACGGCCGTGTAATGTGGCCCTATAATGATGCATACTTGGGAAATGCATGACCTGAATGGTGCATAAGACAGGGTTGTGCAAAGGACACATGGTTGTCGCTCGTCGAGGTTTTCAATGTTATTTGCAGATATTGATGCCATCTTTGTTGGAGGTATCCATTGTATCTCGAGAGGCCAACTGATCATTCCTCCTTATCGGGATCCATTTAAGAACAGTCTGCAACTGGGTAGAGATCACCTTTGGCCACTTCGTGTTTGAATGATCTCCTGAGGGTTTGATCCATCGTGGCTGGTTCTTTATTTTGGTGGATGCTATCGGTACTTTTGTCTTCCAAACCCTTATCCTTGCAGAAGAGGTTCTTTGATCTGTATTGGAGCTCTGTGCTTGATTCAGTTCTTTACCTCGCCTTAGTGTCTTTGTTGTGCAGGTTGGTACCTTAAAGTCCCTCCTTGGATTTTGTCTGAGCTTAGGCTTGACTGCTTGGGATCCTTTGATTGGAAGTGGTCTTTCTTGAGGATAAGTCGTGGTAGGCCTAGACCATAGATTTTGAAGTCTAGTGTGAGGGGACTGATTTTGTGCCAGGGCTTTCTTTGGTACCCATATCATAGTGCGATTGGGTTGGGCTCTAAGTAATTTCTTGGCCACCCAAATTTGCTTGACATTACCAAAAAAATGTGATTCCTGTTTCTTGATGTAAGGGTCTTTTGGGCCTTCTATGTGAGTTTTTTGACAAAACTCATCTTTACATGGGAAGTGCAACAAGGGTTGATCTTCTATACCTACATCAGACTCATGCAAGGGATCAATGGGCTGTGTGGTTTGAGATTGATCTAGAGATTCATTGAGACATTTGTCCTTATTACACATAGAATCCCTAGGTGTACAAATGGGTGATGGATTGTCATGATTCACCCTAGAGTCGACCTCCTTTTCCACATCAGTGATACACAACAGTGGTTGATCATCTCCTTCTTGACCATCTGAGTGCAGATCATCCCTACTTATGGCTTCATGAGGGGAATCCAAATTTACAGGAAGAGAGGGTCCTTCCACATCCCCCAAACACTTGGAGTCCTCCATATCTCCATTCTCTAAGGTTTCCTGTGATTTACTCAAAGAAGGATTAGATTCGAAAACATGAGTAGAAAGAAAAATTTTCTCATTAAAAGCACGCTCTGTGAAAAGATGATTTTGCCCCCAATCATCATAAGGTGGATAGTCATTAGGATTTTCCATAGACATATATGTAGAGGCACTGATAATAGGTGGAGAGGGCACCTCAATTTCTTGATGATTTTGTGTAATGAACCTTTGGGTGCCAATGATCAAGTCTTCATCTATGCAATCCATGACAAAGAATGTTTCCGAAAATTGCATATCACCCACCATAACTGGCAACACAACTTGACCCATGCATTCATAATGTTCATCATCCATGAGGATAGAAGAATGAGTTGTTGGTTGTATGTTCTCAAAAATAATGGTCAAGAAGTCAATATGAATCAAATTCCACTCACAATGAGGATTGATATATGCACTCAACCTTCTACATTCATGTCCTATTCTTATATCCACCAACATATTGTGATATTCTCTTGTTGCAAATATGGATCCGACCCCCCTAGACATTTCCTCCTTTTCCTTGACTGCTTGCAATTTTTCTCTAGATGTTTCATCTTTATGTGATATTATCTCATGTATTTCATGTTTATCCCCCTCCTTTTTTTCAACCTTAGCCCCTTTTCTTCTATCTTTTGCTTTTTTCTTTCCCATGACACAAATTTCTCCCCCTTTGTATTGCTCAAAAATCCTTGGGAGCCCCCCTGGTTTCCTAGTCCCACTTGAGGGTCAACTTCAAATTATCCTATCTCAAAATCAACGCATTATTCTTGAAAAAAACAGTTGAGATCGTGTAGGATTTGAAACGAGCTTTCCAACAAGCTATAGAGCTCAAAAAATGGACTTTGGATGAAAAAGTTATGCCAAATCAGGCTCCTGGGGGTCAAAACAGGCACACAGGACCTTTGGAGAAAATCGCGATTTTGTGAACTTTCTGAAAATCGCGATGCTGTGAAGTCAAAAAAAATCGCGATGTTGGGCACAAAATCGTGTTTTTGAAAATCGCGATTTTGAGCACAAAATCGTGTTTCTGAAAATCGCGATTTTGAGTAGAAAATCGTGATTTGAAAATCGCGATGTTGATCACAAAATCGTGTTTCTGAAAATCGCGATGTTGATCACAAAATCGTGTTTCTGAAAATCGCGATGTTGATCACAAAATCGTGTTTCTGAAAATCGCGATGTTGATCACAAAATCGTGTTTCAGAGAATCGCGATTTTGACTCAGAGAATCGTGATTCACAAAATCGTGTTTTTGACTGAAAATCGTGTTTTCTCAGAATCGTGTTTTTGACATGAAAATCGCGATTTTGAGCAGAAAATCGTGAATTGAAAATCGCGATTTTGAGCAAAAATTCGTGTTTTCTCAAAATCGTGTTTTTGACTTGAAAATCGCGATTTTGTCCCACAGAATCGTGTTTTTCTCAAAATCGTATTTTTGGCTGAAAATCGTGATTTGTGAGAATCGCGATTTTGAGCAGAAAGTCGTGTTTTTCACAAAATCGTGTTTTTTGCTGAAAATCGTGATTGGTGAGAATCGCGATTTTGAGCAGAGAATCGTGTTTTTTGAAAATCGTATTTTTCACATGAAAATCGCGATGTTGAGCACAAAATCGTGTTTTTGAAAATCGCGATTTTGAGCAAAAAAACGTGTTTTCACAGAATCGCCTTTTTCACAAAATCGTGTTTTTGCTGAAAATCGTGATTGGTGAGAATCGCGATTTTGAGCAGAGAATCGTGTTTTTTTGAGAATCGCGATTTTGAGCAGAGAATCGTGTTTTTTGAGAAAAACACAGAATCGCGATTTTTTTTCAACCAACTTTTAGGCGGGAAAACTAAAAATCGTGATTTTTCAAAAAATTTTGAATTTTCACAGAATCGCGATTTTCATCACAGAATCGCGTTTTTTGGCGGGAAATTCAAATTTCTGAGCGCCGGCTATGGCGAGCTCCGTATGAGCAGAAAATCATGAAAAAAATGCAGCGCTTGCTCTCCCTTGCACCTCCTAACTCCTTCCCACACAATAATGCATGAAAAATGGTATGAAAATGGTGAAAATGCACTAAAAAACAAGAATTTTCTATGAAGAAGAAGATGGAAGAAGGTGGAGATGATGATGATGATGAAGATGAAGAGGAAAAAACAGAAAATGAACTGAAATGACAGTTTTTTTACCTTCCAACGTCGCAAATCTACGATCTTACCATCACAACGCTCGTCCTCGAAGCTCTCTCCCCGGCAACGGCGCCAAAATTTGGTGTAGCTCAAGCGTAAGCACCACCTCCTTTACTTGTCAATCCGCGGAGACGTGAGGACCGGTATGAAGACCACAAGCAAGTGAAGGCACAAGTGCGTGAGTGAAAGCACACAAACATGCACACACATACACACACACGCGCACAAGGCAAGATCAAAGAGAGGAACAATGGAAGGATTTTGATTACAAAAAGAAATCTATTACAAAACTGAAATCTACAAGAAGCTACCCTCAAAAATGAGCTCTCTAGCTCTTTTTATAGGTTTTTAACTAGTTTTGGCCCTGTCCAGACCTAGTGTCCGGCCTAGTTAAAAATTAGGTTCCACGGCTTATTTGAGGGCTCAAACGGAGTCTAAAAATTATGAAAATTGGTACGATGGTACTTCTAATGCTCCTCAAGCTCAAGGACTCCTCGGCTTGCACAGAATGGAGCTACCAAAATAGAAAATGGTATTTACAATGGTTTTAGTGATGGAAATCACTATTTTTGTAGGGGATTCTTATGAAAAGTTGACAGTTACTTCATGGAGCTCCCTACTTGCTCCTTCTTCTTGTGTGTTTCCACCTTTCTGATATGCTTCCATGCTTGTGCTTGACTTTGAGTTCCAACAGCGGGGGAGGCGGAGGGGGAGTGTGTGGGGTGGGTGGGCGGGGGAGGCGGAGGGGGAGTGTGTGGGGCGGGTGGGCGGGGAGGTGGATGGTGAGGGGGGGAGATGGATTCGGTGGGCGGGGGAGGCGGATGGTGAGGGGGTGGAGGGGAGTGTGGAGGTGGAGGGGGTGGAGGGGGTGGAGGGGGGGCGGAGGAGGTGGAGGGTGGGGCGTGTTGGCGGGGGAGATGGAGGGGGAGTGCGTGGGGCGGGTGGGTGGGGGAGGTGGAGGGGGAGTGTGTGGGGCGGGTGGGCGGGGGAGGTGGAGGGGGAGGAGGGTGTGGAGGTGGAGGGGGTGGAGGGGGGGCGGAGGAGGAGGAGGGGGAGGGTGGGGCGTGTGGGCGGGAGAGATGGAGGGGGAGTGCGTGGGGCGGGTGGGCGGGGGAGGGGGAGGGGGAGTGTGTGGGGCGGTTGGGCGGGGGAGGTGGAGGGGGAGGAGAGTGTGGAGGTGGAGGGGGTGGAGGGGGGGGCGGAGAAGGTGGAGGGGGAGGGTGGGGCGTGTGGGCGGGAGAGATGGAGGGGGAGTGCATGGGGCGGGTGGGTGGGGGAGGTGGAGGGGGAGTGTGTGGGGCGGGTGGGCGGGGGAGGTGGAGGGGGAGGAGGGTGTGGAGGTGGAGGGGGTGGAGGGGGGGCGGAGGAGGTGGAGGGGGAGTGTGGGGCGTGTGGGCGGGAGAGATGGAGGGGGAGTGCGTGGGGCGGGTGGGCGGGGGAGGCGGAGGGGGAGTGTGTGGGGTGGGTGGGCGGGGGAGGCGGAGGGGGAGTGTGTGGGGCGGGTGGGCGGGGGAGGTGGATGGTGAGGGTGGGAGATGGATTCGGTGGGCGGGGGAGGCGGATGGTGAGGGGGTGGAGGGGAGTGTGGAGGTGGAGGGGGTGGAGGGGGGCGGAGGAGGTGGAGGGGGAGGGTGGGGCGTGTTGGCGGGGGAGATGGACGGGGAGTGCGTGGGACGGGTGGGTGGGGGAGGTGGAGGGGGAGTGTGTGGGGCGGGTGGGCGGGGGAGGTGGAGGGGGAGGAGGGTGTGGAGGTGGAGGGGGTGGAGGGGGGGCGGAGGAGGTAGAGGGGGAGGGTAGGGCGTGTGGGCGGGAGAGATGGAGGGGGAGTGCGTGGGGCGGGTGGGCGAGGGAGGGGGAGTGTGGTGGGTGGGCGGGGGAGGTGGAGGGGGAGGCGGGTGTGGAGGTGGAGGGGGTGGAGGGTGAGGTTGTAGGAGGGGAGGGTGGGTTTGGTGGGCGGGTGGGTGGGTGGGAGGGGGTGTGGAGGGGGAGGCGTGGATCGAGGGGGGTGGAGGGTGGGTTTGGTGTGCGGGTGGGTGGGTGGGAGGGGGTGTGGAGGGGAGGCAGGAGTGGAGTGGAGGGGGAGGCGTGGATCGAGGGGGGGGGCGGGTGGGAGGGGTGGAGGGTGGGTTTGGTGGGCGGGTGGGTGGGTGGGAGGGGGTGTGGAGGGGAGGCGGAAGTGGAGTGGAGGGGGAGGCGTGGATCGAGGGGGGGGCGGGAGGGAGGGTGGGTGGGAGGGGGTGTGGAGGGGAGGCGGGAGTGGAGTGGAGGGGGAGGCGTGGATCGAGGGGGGAGGGCGGGTGGGAGGGGTGGAGTTTGGGTTTGGTGGGCGGGTGGGTGGGTGGGAGGGGGTGTGGAGGGGGAGGCGTGGATCGAGGGGGGGGCGGGTGGGAGGGGTGGAGGGTGGGTTTGGTGGGCGGGTGGGTGGGTGGGAGGGGGTGTGGAGGGGAGGCGGGAGTGGAGTGGAGGGGGAGGCATGGATCGAGGGGGGGGGGGGCGGGAGGGAGGGTGGGTGGGAGGGGGTGTGGAGGGGAGGCGGGAGTGGAGTGGAGGGGGAGGCGTGGATCGAGGGGGGGTGGGAGGGGTGGAGGGTGGGTTTGGGGGGCGGGTGGGTGGTTGGGAGGGGGTGTGGAGGGGAGGCAGGAGTGGAGTGGAGGGGGAGGCGTGGATCGAGAGGGAGGGTGGGTGGGTGGGAGGGGTGGAGGGTGAGTTTGTGGGCTGGTGGGTGGGTGGGAGGGGTTGTGGGGGGTGGAGAGTTGGGCTGGTGGATGGTCCCTAGATGAAGGCGAGGAGGCCGTGGCGACGGTGGTGGAGGAGGGGGCGGAAGGGGAGGAAGGTGAGGATATGGTGGTGGTGGCTATGGTGGATACAATGGAGGCTGCTCTGTGGGTGGCTAGGCTATGGTGGCAGTGGTGGCGACGGTGGCGGATACAGAAGTGGAGGTGGTGGTGGTGGAGGGGAAGTCGGAGAGTCAGCGGTTCCGAGGAAAGCCAAAGCAAATTGGGTCAGTGCTCCTGCCAAAAAGACACACGCATGTGTTTGAAGAGTCGGGTAGCCCCTGTGGACTCAGGCATTGCAGACTTCTGAGTTCAGTTGAGATGATCTTGCAGCAAGATGGAGTTGAAGGCGGAATGAATGAGGGTTCCCATTATATAGCAAGGAGGATTAAGGGCTCACCTCACAGCAAGGGATGGTTTAGCATAAAAGAGTGTTCAAAAGAGAGGAGAAGCCATCTTTAATCTCATGCATCCGAGAGATAACAAAGAAAAGGCTAGCCTTAAAAGCTAGTGTGTAGAACTAAGAGCCATCAAAAAATTTGCGCCAAAATTTTGTGTAGAGCATCATTTTTTTTTCATAGCAATTAATAGCAATGATTAAAGAGACACAATAGAAAAACAAAATGACATAAGAACAATGGAGTGGGATGTTAGAACTTTTTATGATAGGCTTTGAGTCTAGAAATATTTACTAGCGGCAGGGTGGCTCCATTGAGTGTTTCTAACTGCACAGCACCCCAATGCAACATCTTCAGAACGCGAAAAGGGCCTTCCCAATGAGGGATCCATTTCCCTTTTGCATTCCTATGAGGGTTAGGTTTATGGAGAAGAACTAACATGTCTGCGTCAATGTTGTTGTTCCACAGATATCGATCATGTGCCTCCTTCCTCTTCATCTGAGTCTCTATCAATTGTTTGGTCGCTAGTAGACGAATCTCCTCCACTTTATGTAGTGCTCCTAGCCTCTGAGAGACATCACAATCCTTCTTTCCCTGCATGAATGCTATCTTAGGTGATCCATGTAAAAATTCAAATGGCTCGATGGGTAATATGCCATAAACAAGTTGGAATGGGGAATATCCGGTGGCCTCTTTGTAGGCTAACCTGTATGCCCATAGTGTACCTTGGTAAGCAATGCCCCAGGAAGTGGGCTGCAACATACACTCCTTTCTTAACATTGAAATTAAAACCTTATTTGTCGATTCAGCCTGTCCATTTGCTCTTGGATAGTAAGCACAAGAGGTCCTATGAAGAATTCTATACCTGTTGAAGATCTCTTGCAGGACTTTATTGACAAAATGGGTACCCTGATCAGTACAAATTTCAAGCGGACATCCAAACCTGCAAATGATGCTACTATAAATGAAATCAGCAACAGTCTGGGCAGTGCAATTGGGTGAAGCAATAGCTTCAGCCCACTTGGTGGCATAATCTGTAGCTATCAATAGATATTTTTCTCTTTTCGGAATAGCTGGAGGGTAGATGGGTCCAACAAAATCCAGCCCCCACTTCTCAAATGGTTGCCAGGAAGCGGAAATAATCAAGGGGTTATGCCTCTGCTCTGTTGGCTTAGGTCCACACCTCTGGCAAATGTCACATGCCTTTCCCCATTCATCTGCATCCTTAAACAGTGTAGGCCACCATAGACCAACATCTAGTATCCTCTGACTCATAATATGCCTTGGAAGGTGCCCACCACCTGTTCCTTCATGTGCAGAGTGAAGGACTTCCCTCACTTCTTCTTCTTCCAAACACTTCCTAAACCTGTCATCTTTGCCCTATCTATACAATTTATCTTTAATGAAGGTATATGGTCTACTCTTGATTAGCAGTCTCTTCTTTTGCACAGCACTAGCCTTTTCTGGATACAACCCAGTTTTAATGAAATTTTTAATATCAAAATACCAACCTTGAGCTTGTACAACAAACAATTGAGCATCTGGAAAATCATCATTGATTCCACTAGTTTGATTCATCATATTGATTTTGGATAGGTGATCCGCCATAACATTTTCTTTACCTGGTTTATGGACTACGGAAAAATCAAACTCTTGGAATAACAATAACCATCTCCATATTCTACCAGTGGCGTGTGGTTTGTTGAGTAGGTATTTTAGTGGTTGGTGATCTGTTATAATAATAATAAATTTTACTCCCAGTAAGTAATGACGGAATTTTTGGACAGCAAAGACCATTGCTAGGGCTTCCCTTTCTGTAGTACTGTAATTCCTTTCAGCCTTGGTCAAGATTCTACTGGCATATTGAATTGGTCTGTCTACTTTAAATTCTTCACTGGGTTGAGTCAAAACGGCCCCTACTGCATAGGCACTGGCATCTACATGTATATGAAAGATTTTTTACCACTCAGGTGTGATCAAAATAGGAGCAGACACTAACCTTGACCGTAATGTTTGATATGCTTTTTCCTGCTCTTCTTCCCATTTAAAGGGCACTTCCTTACCTGTAAGTCTAGCCAGTGGTCTGGCTATCTCTGCATACATTTTTATAAATCTTCTATGGTATCCAGTATGCCCCAAGAAACTCTGAATCTCTTTAGGGGATTTAGGTTTAGGCAACTTTAATATAGAAATGATTTTGTCAGGATCTGGGGCCATACCTTTAGCCGACACCACATGTCCTAAGAGAGTTCCTTCTGTCACAAGGAAATGACATTTATTTGGATTGAGCTTTAGCTTTGTTTCCCTGCATCTTTTGAAAACATTCTGCAGCTGCCTCAAGTGATGGTCCAAACAATCTAGAGGAGTTTCTTTATGAGAACCTGAAAATGAAGAGAAGTCATCCATGAAGATTCTAAGTGACTCCAACAATAGGGGGCCAAAAATAAGATTGACCGTTCTGTTAAAGGTGGCTGGAGCATTTCTGAGCCCAAATGGCATTTTTACATACACATATTTTCCCCAAGGTGTGATAAAAGCAGTCTTTTCACAATCCTCTGGGTGTATTGATATTTGATTATAGCCACTAAATCCATCCATAAAGCTATATAATGCATGTCCAGCCACTTCTTCAATGACCTGCTCTGCAAAAGGCATTGGGAACCCATCTGGAATGGTCACCTTGTTGAGAGCTCTAAAGTCAACACAAATTATGATTTTATTAGTATTCTTCTTTGGTACTATAACCATAGGTGAAAGCCACTCTGAGTGTTCTACAGGGATGATGATTCCTGCATCTTCCATTTTCTGAATTTCTGAATAGACAGCTTCAGCATACTTGGGATTTAATCTATAACATTTTCCTCTCACCGGCTTTGCTCCTTCTACCAAAGGAATTCTGTGTTCTCCATAAATGGGTGGTACTCCTTCTAGATCCTTGTAATGCCATGCAAAAACATCTGTGTAGTGGTTCAAAAATGCTCTTACCTTTTCCAGGAGCCCTGGGTGGTTCCACAGCCAAGTGGCCACCAAAACTGGCCGGTTATTGTTTTGAGTGTCTAAATGCATTTCTTTGACAGGATTTCTCTCTACCATACTTTCTTTGTACTCAGCTCCTTCCTTGTCTTCTTCCACTAGCTCTTTGTGCATTGCTTCATAAGCATGTGTCTCTTGAATTTCAATGTGTTCCTCTTTTTCCTGCATCCATCCTGCAGGTATTTCTTGAATAGGAAAAGAGCGTTCTTCACTAAAGTCCGTTACCTTGCCTTCAGCTTTGGTATCTTCCTTATCTGTAGATTTCATATTAATTTCTGAGTTGTAGTTGAGGGGTGTCTTCCTGCCCCTTCTGTGGTCTGTGATGGGCTCTCCCAATCCATCGGCCTGTATTTTTTTTTCATCTTCATCATAACCTTCAGTGGTACAAGAATTATTAAGAAAAATTCCAAAACAATAAGAAGAGTTGCCTGCATGTAGCCACTTTAGAATATCCTCTTCTTCCTCAAAATCTATGTGGGGTTGATCTTCTGGTTCTAGTTCCATGCAAATGCCAACCTTTTGCATCATGCTAGTGTTTCTTTGATTATCTGGGCCTTCTTCCAAATGAATCTGTGTCAGCTCTTGCCCTTTCTTTTGTACCCACATAGTATCCTTGCCCCAATCATGAATGACACTCGCGTGTCTCAACCATGGTCTCCCAATTAAGAGGGGAAATCCTCCTTCAATCTGGGGCAATCTTAAAACCACAAAATCCAGTATGAACACATTACCTTGTATTTCAATTGGGACTTTTGGAATCACCCCCACGGGCCTTACTTTGCACTGATCTGCCAAAGTAACAGTGAAATTTGCAGGCCTTGAAGGGTGGAGTCCAATCTTTTCCATTGTATGTTCAGGCATCAAGTTAATGCCAGAACCACCATCCACAATAACTCCTTGAAATTCATGACCCTTGATATATACTGTCAGCCGAGGACTTTTATAATCTGTAAGGGGTGCTTCCCCGATAATTATCCCTTTATGTAAAATAGCAGTCTTTGCCACTAAGCTTGTAGTAGAAGCCTCATCAATTATCTACAATAATTCTGACCTGAATTTCCCATCCATCTTTATTAATTCAAAAATACTAACCTCCTTCTTCATGGACTTGAGTAGTTTTGAAGCATCTAACTCTTTAAGAGAATGAGCTTCATTTGCTTTGCCAAACTCTTCTTGAGCCCTGTTGAAGGCATGCCCAATGGCATCACTGGTGCCTGTGAGATATCCCTTTTGCTTTGTGTCTGCACTTGTGGTGGCTTTGTCTTCAGATGCAACTCTGTCTTTGTTCAATCCCCTAATTATTGATTCTTGATTTACGTCCACTTGAGCCTTCCCCTTGCTTCTTGTCTGCACTGCAAAAGATTCAAGTTCTTCTAATTGTACCACCCTGGTAGACGGTGAGGGCTCATTGACCTGAGGTAATGTTTCCTCCTTGAATACAAAGATCATTTGGAGATGGGGTCCGGAAGTAGAGGCTTGATTCTTAGGACAATAGTTTGTGTAGTGATCCCTGGCCTCTGGACAGTTCCTGCAAGGAGGGGCATTTTCTGGGAGAGTGCACCTAGATTGGTAGTGCCCGCACTCTCCACATCTGAAGCAAATGATGGGCCTTCTAGGCCCATTTGCAAAATTATTCCTTGGTCTAGGATTATAGTTATTACCTTGGTTTGCTGCGGCTGCCATTACATTTGCTGGTGGCAGAGGTCCTCCCTGTGTCCAGTATGTCGTTGCAGGCATTCCCCTGGATTGGCATTCATGGGCCTCATGGCCAACTTTCCTGCATAATTGACAAGTCACGTTTAGCAGAGGACATTCACTTACTATGTGCCCTTGCTTGCTGCACATGGAGCACCAGAGTCCACTCTTGATACCGCCTCCTTTGAGTTCTTGCAATTCCTGCCTCAGCTGAGCTAATTCTTCTGCTTGGGCCTCCTCCTCCTTTTGGAGCTTGAGTGCTTCAATCTCCCTTCTCAGCTGAGCCACAGCAGTCTCCTCCTCTATATAGGGCTTATTCGTTTTCAAGCCCTCCAGCTCCCTTCTTAACTGGATCACTGGGTCCTCCAGTTCTGTACCATAGGTTGGTTGGGAAGAAGTTGCACCATACTGGTGCCTTATCTGCTCCAAGCGTGTGGCCGTATTGATGAACTCCTCAACAGAGGCGGTAGGTAACACTAGCTCTTTTATTTTGCATTGGGTGACCACAGGTAGGGGTTTGGCTAACCACTTCTTGACAAAGAAATCATGCGGTGGATCTGGTAGTTTAGCCATTAGTGCTTTGGCCCTGGTCACAAACTCTGGGAACTTTTCTCCTGGACCCAATCTCAAGTTTTCTAGCTCTTCTATAATGATCTCCGTAGTGTTGCCATGCTGAAACTGATTTTTGAAGGCCTCTTTCATCAAATCCCAAGAGGTAAAGTGGTTTTCAGCAAACTGGCGAAACCACCTGTCTGCCAATCCTTCCAATGTGGCAGGGAAGAGTATCAAGAAGGCATCTTCCCTACCCATTAGACCTCTAGTCTTGCATAATGCCAGGAATCTTCGAATGTGCTCATCTGGATCCTCATGAGCTAAACCTCTGAAAGAGGGAAATTTTATGTTTAATCTGGAGAGTAAGGTTTCTAGGTCTACCTGCCCTGCCATGCTTCTTACCGATGAAGTTGATGAAAGTGGACTCGATGATCTTCTGACCGCCTTTCTTCTTGTCTGCTTGCACGTGACCCTCAAGGTTTGTGACCGGGTCGCGGTCATGAGCTGTTCATAGTTCACTTAATATGAGACACTTGATATAAGTATGTACCTCTTTAATCAACTGGAGTATTACTGTCGACACTGGAATATTGTTCTCCAATTGCAATAGATCTTCTCCTATGCTCAAATCTCCTTGGAGGTCCCACCGTGCGTGCCAAATTTGTTGGGGAATTCTTGGACGAGAAGGAGTTTGAGGGTTTGTAGGAGAAAAAGGAAAGAATAAAGAAAGAAATGAGCTGGGAAACTTCACAGAGGAAATAACCTTGGAAGCTTCTGCAGAAGCACACCTTGGAATCTTGAGTTTGATTACAGTAAAACAATTACAATGTTTGAGCACAATCCGAGTCAATACTTCTGTGCGCACTACAGAGGGTGCTTAATTACAAAATACCAATTATCCCGAAGTCTTCTTGCAGTCGGCCTCCTCTGCACCAGTCCTCTACTTGCTTCAAGCTTATCCTTGTGCACACCTTGCACCAAGCTTCCACCAAGATGAGGAATGAGTATCTTCTGTCGGCATGCACACTGCACAGAGACCTTGAGGTCCTTGGGATCTAGCTTCGCAGTCTCTGCCTTCTTCCTTAGCCACTCTTCTTGCACTCTTCACTTCCACCCCTCGTGTCGTCGCACACCCGTGACTCGTACACTTCTCTCTCCCTCTTACTTCAAGTGTGTCACCAAGAATAGCCTTTTCCTTTCTTTGTTGAGTGTGCCAGTTCCGTGCACTCTAACTGTAATACAATCTTGGTACCCTTTCGATGTCCCAAGTTTGCCTTTTAAGTGGCAGCCAACGACTCACTACTTTGTCCTGTAGTGACTTTAGACTTAAAGCAAAATTCTTGATTGGGCGGCCCTATTTCCACCTTTGCGTACACGGCCGCTTCCCATACCTTCACCTTTTCCTTTTAATTCTTTACTTTTGCACCTAAGACTTTAAAACACCCTTTGAACCTTAAGGGAATTGGAAAAATACTTATGCAATACTTCCCCAATTTAATACCTCTTGTCTGCGAACAATTAAAGACCTTTTATATGAACAATTGAAGGTGCACTACCTGTGCACTTTGACCCTAGAATTTTGATACTTTACTCTTGCCTATGCATAGCTGTGACCTTGACTTTGCTAGTTTCAACTGGTTAGGGCTCAACACCAGTAAATGGAATTTCAAAGAAGCCTGTTGACATGGATGAAGATGATTGTGATGATTTAGATGAAGTGGCAAAGTCTACCATTCTCTTGCGCTTGGCAGATAATGTTTACTTTACAATATTAGACTGTGAAAGTGTAGAGGAGCTTTTGAAGAAGTTATGCAATACATATGAAAGAGAGACGACATCAAATAAAGTCTATCTTATGAGAAAAATATATGACCTTCGTATGAAGGACACAGATAGTGTTGTTGCTCATCTGAATTAGTTTAATGCTATATTATCTCAGTTAGAGGCTCAGAAAATGGATATGGATAATGAAATGAAAGCAGTATTGTTGTTATGCACCTTGCCATCATCATGGGATACGTTTTGCATAGCTATTAGCAACAGTGCACCTTGTGGTAAACTCCTCTATGATGACATATGTGGAGCACTCTTGAGTAAGGAGATTCACAGAAAATCTATGGTTGGCACTCAGAGTGGAGATGCATATAATGTTCATGATTCTTACGAAGGAAAGAATCAGCAACGTGGCAGGAGCAAGAACAAGGAAAAGAATGGTCAACAGAATAAGAGTAGAAGTAAATCAAGGAAGAGGGATATCGAATTCCATTATTGCCCTAAGAAAGAACACATGAAGAAAGACTGTTATGCATTAAAGAATGCTAAAGGCAACAGACAGAATGTTGATGGGCATGTTAAACAATAACCTGCACCATCTACTTCGACTCTGAAGATTGAATAAATTAATGCTATTTCTGATGATGCTGATGTGTTGACACTTGATACTACTGTGCCAGCTGAGGCTTTAATGGCTGATTCTCTTTCCCACACTTGGCTGCTTGATTTTGGTGCTTCTTTCCATGTGACACCACATAGAGAATGGTTCTCTAATTATGCAGCAAAGTCTCTTGGTACTGTGAGACTTGGTGACTCTTACCGATGTGATGTTGTGGGGATTGGAGATGTGGTTCTGCAATTCATTGATGGTTCAAAATTCACTATGCATAATGTACACCATGTACCTCAGTTATCACACAGTTTGATGTCAGTTGGTCAACTTGATGACCTTGGTCACAAGGTGGTCTTCTATGCTTAGTCCTTTCGCATATCAAAGGGCAATATGGTTATTGCAAAAGGAAGCAAATTTGGCTCACTTTGTCCTTTATTTGTATCATAGAAAGAACACTTGTTAGCTATTACTAAACAACCTATGGCTTGCATTCGGCATGGTCATTTGGGCCATATATCGCGTAGTGGAATGGAAAATCTTTCTCGTTCTGGCTACTTACCTATGTTGATTTTTCATTTTGTGAGCATTGTCAATATGGAAAGCAAACCAGAAATGTGCATAGAACGCACATTGAATCTTCAATTCAACCTTTAGATCTCGTTCATACAGATGTGTTGTGGTCCTATGCCCACTAGGTCCTTAGGTGGTTCTCTTTATTTTTTCACTTTCATAGATGATGCTCTAGAAAAGTTTGGGTATATCATATCAAATCAAAGGATGAGGTATTTCCTACTTTCACAAAATGGCTTGCTTTAGTTGAGACTGAAGAAGGAACTAAACTTAAGGCTTTACGTTTAGATAATGGGGGTGAGTATACCTCACATGAATTCGACCTTTTTTGTCAATCTAGAGGGATTCGTAGAGAGTTTATAGCTCCTTATACCCTAGTACAGAATGGTGTAGCTCAGAGGATGAATAGAACTATTCAAGATAGAGTAGTCTCTATGTTGCATCATGCAAACCTTTCACAAGGCTTTTGGGTAGAAGCAGTATTGACTGCAGTTCATGTGATTAACCTTTCACCTAGTACTGCCAAAGGTCTGAAAGTGGCACAAGAGATGTGGACAGGGAAGCCACCATATTATGATCATCTTCGAGTTTTTGGGTGTGAAGCATATGTTTATATACCCAAGAATCTTAGACAAAAGTTGGACCATAAGTGAAAGAACTGCATTTTTCTTGGATATGGTCGAGAAGGACAATTTGGATATCGGTTATGGGATCCTGAAACACGAACAGTGATCAGAAGTAGTGATGTCATTTTCAATGAGTCTAAGATGCATAAACAGCCCATTAAGGAGGTTGAAGTGAGAAGAGTGGTGTTTGAGGATACTAGTCCTCCGATTAGCATGCATAAAAATGCCACACATAGGGATGTTCAAGAGAATGTCCATTCAGATCAGTCTGCACATGTTCTTGTTCAGCAACAAGTGAGACGTTCTGCACATGTCTCACATCCACCTGATAGATATGTTCCAGGTTTAGATTTTGTTATGCTAACAGATGTTGGTGAGCCTTCTTGCTACAAAGAGGCTATGCAGATAGAGGAATCATGTCAAGTGGGAGCGTGCCATGAAGAGTGATTTGGATTCTATTCACAAAAATGGTACTTGGGATTCAGTACCTTTGCCAAATGGCAGGAAAGCTTTACTATATAAATGGGTATACAAGATAAAATTCACATCAGATAGTGCTTCTCCAAAGTATAAAGCACGACTTGTTGCAAAGGGTTTTAAGCAACAACATGGTGTTGATTTCGAGGAAATATTCTCTCTAGTGGTCAAGATGACTACCTTGCGCATGTTGCTTGGATTTGTTGCAATGGAGGACTTAGAGTTAGTCCAAATGGATGTGAAAATTGTTTTCTTGCATGGAGATCTTATAGATGAGATCTATAAGGAACAACCAGAGGGTTATGTAGTTCCTGGCAAGGATAGTCTAGTTTGTAAGCTCAAGAAGAGCTTTTATGGACTTAAACAGTCCACTAGACAATGGTACCAAAATTTTGATGCTTTTATGAAGTCTCAAGGCTATTCTCGAAGAAATGAGGATCATTATCTCTACACAAAGAGATGCTCAGATGACAGCTTGATATGTTTGATACTTTATGTTGACGATATGTTGATTGCTGGGAAGTCCTCTTATGAGTTGTCAATTCTCAAAAAGAAGTTGAGTCAGAAATTTGATATGATGGATTTGGGGGATGCCAAACATATTCTTGGCATGCGCATTACTCGTGATAGGACTAAAAGATGCATATACTTGTCTCAAAGTGAGTACATATCCAACAAGAATGTATAGCTGTTTCCACCACAGAAGCAGAGTATGTTGCAGCAAGTGAGGCATGTAAGGAAGCATTGTGGCTTTCTCGTCTTGCTTGTGATATGGGTTTACCTCAGCATGTACCTCGCTTGCTTAGTGATAGTCAGAGTGCCATTGCTTTGGCTAAGAATCCGGTCTACCATGCAAAGACCAAGCACATTGAGGTGAGGTATCACTTCATTAGAGATTTCTTAGCCACTAAGCGCATTATTCTTGAGAAGGTTCACACTCGAGATAATGTTGTAGATGCTTTGACTAAAGCTCTACCACAGGATAACTTTCAACACTGTTGTCACTTGATGGGCGTTACTTGATTCTTGATCTTACATAGTCACTTGTATACTGTGTAACATGCCCATCAAATGGGAGGTATAGTTTGTATACTTACACTCAGGTATTCTTTGTCATTCTTTATTTTTCTCCCATAGTTACTTTGGCCATGTTGGCCTTTAGTGGGAGATTGTTACCATTAGTGTCCATGTGAAAGGCCAAATGGCCACTGGACACTTCTTTGTATATGTTCTTTAATACAACATATAGTGGCCTGGTCAATCACAGACTATAAGTTTGACCGTATTTTGTAAGACCTAAGAAATCTATCTTCATGCTCCCTATGTACTGTGTTTTCGGCATATTCTGCAGCCTCTGTGCGGAGTACTTAGGAGCTCGGTTTTCTACTCCGAGCGTATCTTCATGAAGCTCTCAAGAAGGAGAGTGCACTGTGGTCCATTGCCATCGAAATACTTCACATACTGTAGTAAACCATGGCATTGGAACCACTCCACATGCCGCTACGTGAAGTGATCAGGAATCAACAATGAGCTCATGTTAGTCAGTTTGAGGAAGTTGGGCAAAGGAGTACTTGTCATCATCGTGAAAAGTGGCGGACTCTATAACGAAGGTAAATTTTCACAGTGAAACGAACAAGTAAACATTGTGGTGATGAAGCACGGGAGTTTAATAGCATGTAAAGAAAATTTCTTGAAAAGTTGTATGCATGTGTGCAATTTTATAGGGAGGGGATTGAATACTGCATGCAAAACCCATGATTCCAAGTTGAATGGAAGATTCACTTCAAAGAGTTGCCTTCAAGTGCCACCCATCATGCGTGCAACCATGATGCCTTTATTAAATGTGTGACAAATGTCACTTTATTCCAAGACTATTTACACTATATACAATGGTGCCTACAACATTATCCACAATAAGTCCATAGCTTAGACCCATTGACAAGAGTATTCTGAGACTATTTACACTATATACAATGGTGCCTACAGCATTATCCGCGATAAGTCCATAGCTTAGACCCATTGGCGAATAGTGTAGCTAACTAGAAATGTGGCTGGTCCAATCTCCAAATGAAAAAGGACATGTCTGCTATATTTTGAATTTACCCACTTGGTGCTTGATTTTTGAATTAAAAAAGAGAACCAAGTCACACATCCAAAAAATACGAGTTCGTGAATGTCGATCCAAAAAAGTTACTTTTTACTAATGCTAGTGTTATTTCTTATTTTGGATTACCTTATATTTGCAAAAAGCTATTATATCGATGTTCTTCAAGTTTTCATAAAGTGTCGATCCAAAAAAGCAAAGATTCCTCCAGTAAAAACCTCTGTTAAATGGCAATCCATAAACTAGGGACAATAATTTCCTTAGGCCTAATAGCTTCCATACTGTAAATGAGTTTAAAAAGTGCAAAACCTATGGACACTTTATACAAAGTCTGGTAAGCCCATAGTACCGAAGATAAGTACTCCTTTCATTCGAGAAGAAATTTCTACAACATAGTAAGTAGGACCTTGTCATGCTTTTAGCCAATCCATTTGCACAATGATAGTAGGGGGAACTAAATTTGTACTCAATCTTAAAATAATCAATGATTGATTTGATGATTTGATCTAAAGAATGAGTGCCCCTTTCAAAAAGTAACTCCAAAGGAAGTCTGTAACGAGGAAATAATTCCATAATTAAGACCATGGCAACACTATGGGCTATTGAATGGTGCAAACTCCATGCTTTTGCCCATCTCATACAATAATCTGTGCAATTAAGAATAAACGTTTAACTCAAGGTAGTCGGAGGGCGAATTGAACTAATGAAATCCAACCCCCACTTTTGAAAAAGCTCCTCAGGTAAAATGGGTTGCAAAGGAAAATGATGAATATCATGTGGTTCACACGTTTGTTGACAAGGATCACATCATTGGACATGATCACAAACATCCTTATGCATGGTGAGCCACCATAACCCACTAGGTAATATTTTTTGAACTATCAAATCAGTACCTCGATGGCCACTAGAGATTTCGGAATGAGCTTCTATAATCACGATAGGGACTTCATGAGGTGGCACATAGCAAAGCCATATGCCCGTGATATCCTTATAATACAATTGCTCCAGAATAATGGAAAACCTATAGCTTTGTAATGCTAATTTCTTTTGAGCTATGGATTGTAAATGAGAGGCAGGAACACCAGTTACTAGAAAGGATATCATTTCTTCATACCATGTAGGAGTGCCCAATTTTGTCTTGATTTGATATGCAACATGAAATGAATATGCATCAGTAAAAGAATCATCCACTATATCTGGCAGTTCACCATTATCTAATCTAGAAAGGAAATCAACAATAATATGCAAAGATCCAAGGTGGTGAACTACATCATAATCATAGTCATGCAATAAGAGAACCCATCAAGCTAATCTCCCGACAAGATTTTGTTGCTTGACTAAATACAGCACTGTAGAATAATCAACATGAAAAGTGAAACCACAACTAACAAACAATGCCAAACTTCCTTGATGGAATAAATTAGCCCTATATACTATCTTTCAGTTAGTGAATAAATTTTTTTGCTATAGTCAAATGTCAACTGGTGTAATAAATAGTGTGAAACCAAGATCTTCTTGCCTTCTACATTAAAACTATGCCAATAGCAATATCTAAAGCATCCATAAAGACATGGAAAGATTGAGACTAATCTGGATCTTGAAGTGCAGTTGCTTGTGTAAGGTCTTCAATCTATGAAATGCCAAATCACATTCTTGAGTCCATTTAAATTCTTTAGTTTTGACATGAGCAATAGCATTTAAGGGCATAACAATATGAGCTAAACAACACAAGTGGCATCCATGCCATCGAATCTGCCCTAAAAATCGAAGTACCTTCTTAGGAGCCCGTGGTGGTGGTACTTCTAAGGCCAGTTTAACTTTGTTGGGATCAACAGCAATCCCTATATGAGAAATAACGTGACTCAATAGCTTATAAAATTTGACTCCAAAAAGTGATTAAGCTGGAGTTAAACTTAAATGAACATCTCGGCATTTAGTAAAAGAGAGTCTTAGTTGTTCTAAGCGATCTATTTGATGTCCTGAAATGGAAAAATCATCGAAACATACTAGCATGAAATTAGTCAGGAAAAGTGTAAAAATCTATTGCATATAATGTTGGAATATACTAGTGGCATTTTTTAATCCAAACCACATTACAACACATGCAAAAACACCCCAATTTGTGGTAAATGCGATTTTAGGAATATCAGATTCGAGCATTCTGACCTAGTTATAACCATCGAATTCATCGAGAAAGGAATAGATTTCCCAACTAACAACGTCATCCAACATAGTATCTAAAAATGGTAGAAGAAAAGGATTTGGAATTGTAGCAACATTTAACTTCCTGTAGTCCACACATATTTGCAATTGTTTATTCTTCTTCGAAATAATTATGATGGAAGACTGTTGGCAGCTGCCAAAGGCATAGACACCAAGGAAGCATGTAAGAGGTGAGGCATTAAGATCAAGGGAGGGCTATGAAAACAAATTTGCAAGGCTTATTCATCAATCCATGGTCAAAACATTAACAATGATTTTTATCACTAACCTTTGTATATAGAAACATACAATTTTGTTATGCCATGCTCCATTTTGTGCAAGCCAAGGACTCTCAAGCTTGAGGAGCTTGAATAGAGCCTATCTACCAATTTTTGTAATTTTTAGACTTCATATGAATCCCCAAATAAGCTTTGAAATCTATTTTTTAACTAGGCTGGACACTAGGTTCGAAACCGGTCAAATCTAGTCTAGGAACTATAAGAAGAGCTAGAGAGCTCATTTTTGAGGTTGGTTAGTTGAGATAAGCAAGTTTGGAGAGTAATGCAAGATAATATTTCTACTTCCATTGTCGCTTCTATTAGCTCTTCTATGTGTGTGTGCACTAATGTGCTTCTTACCTCAACCTTCATGTACATCACTCATTCATGATCTTCATATCATCCTACCTCTTCCATGGATTGATAATTAAGGAGGTGGAGCTTCTTGACGTGGTACTTGCCCTTTTCTAGAACAACACCAATTTGGTGTTGTTTCCAGGGACGAGCTCAAGGATGAACCTATGACGGTAAGAGTCTTATGAGAGTAGTGTTGGAAGGTAAAAAGGTAGTTTTTTGTCATTGTTTTGTGTTTCTTTTTCCTCATTTCACCTTCCCTACACCCATTTTCTGTCCCTTCACCTTCTCCTTCATTCCCCAAAAAAATTCACCATTTGAACATATCCACCCATATTCCATCATTTTCCTCATTTGTGAGAGAGCAAGAGATAGTGAGAGCGAATGTGTTTGGAGATTCATGTGTGCTTGTGAGTGATTCTTGTAGGATAAAGCTTCAACATGAGGCCAAGATACACAAAAGAGGTAAATTTCTGCATCTTTATCTCCATTTTTGCCAAATTGCTCAGACCATTGCGACGGTTTGAGAAGTGTAGAATTTCAAAGGTACGTACCTTGAAGCTTGCGCACCTAGGAATCCATGGATGAAATCCCAAAATTCAAATTCTTTGAGACCATTGCGATTGGCTCACCCCATCGTGGTGATCTGATACCATCACAGTGGTCACACACCATCGTGATGGTCTAATACCATTGTGGTAGTGCTACGCCATCACAAGATAGCTACGCCATTATGATGGTCACACACCATCATGATAGTGTTATTCCATCGTGATGGTATAACACCATCATAACAATGTTATGCCATCATGACGGATACACACAATCATGACAATACTATGCCATCGCGATGGTTACACACCATTATGATAGTGCTACGCCATCACGCTGGTCACACACCATCGCGATAGTGCTACACCATGGTGATGGTCTTACACCATTGCGATAGTTTACATGAACAAAAAAATTAGGGTTTCCAAAATTTGATAAAAAAATTTTCCATTATTTGTAAGAAATTGTGTCGTTTGGTATAGGGCAAGCACATATATCATTATCAAAAGCCTTCTGTGTGTGGAAAAAAGTAATTTGGTTTTGGGATGACGCCTGGACTAGGGCTCATTGGAGGACTTGGAAAGAGTGAAAGCTAAGGTAATAAGTGATCAAACTACCCTATTCTATTTGGTTGCACGTAAGGTGTAACCCTAGGATTTACGGGGGTGATAGGAACTCAAGGCTTAAGAATGCTCTAAGGAATTAATCTCAAGACGAAGTACATTTATACGAACACGCAAAAGGAAAAGAGAACTTAATTTCAACAGTGCAATGACATAAACAAATAACAAAAAATGATACCTAATGTATATTGATTGACAAGATAAGAAACCAAGGAAAGTAAAAACCAATCAAGTAACTAAGAAAGAAAAGATCTGTGTGAGGACAATTCACATCGAGCACCTCAAGGAGAAAAATTCATGAACCTCAGATCAGGAAAGCACATAGGAAAGGCCAATTTTCATAGTGTGAGATCCTTTAAGGCTAGTGTTAAAACCACTACAAGATCTTGGGCCCATCTACATCAAAATCTATCACTTGGATTACATCAAAATAATATCCCTTGGAGAGTTCTTTTTTCTTATGCTCATTTATTTAGTTTTCTCTATTTTATTTTTGATGGATCATTTACCATTGTAAAAGCCTAGACCTTTACACATGTAAAAGTAGAAAAAGAGAGCTAAAATTCTATAAATTTGAGGTGGTTGAGTTGCAATCAATGAATCAAGCCATTCACCTAAAAGTAGATCAAACTAGATCTTCACTTTTCCTAGATTGTAGGAAAGTGAATTGATCCCTCCAAAAACTAATCTTGCCTTCATTTGAATTCAAAATCCACTTGTAGAAGTTGTGGACCACTTCAATAGTCTATATAAAGACTTCAAATCGCTTGTACATTACATGGAAGCAAGACACATACACTTGTGGCCATCATTGTTTTGCTCCTTCATTTTTCTCCATCACCTTCTTCAACAATAGTAAGCTTGCAGAGGCTATTGGTCTCTCTACAAAGCTCCAAATTGGGTGCCTAAGCATTCATTCAAAAAATACTAGTGAAATTTTTATGTGTATAAATTTTCAAAGTATTTGGCTCATTAGAGTGGGAGAAATCTCAATTTTTCTATCTCGGAGTCTACCTTTACGCATTCCTAAAAAATAGGAGGTACCACTAGTGAGTGTCTGGTTCATTCAAAAAGCATATCTTGCTTATTTCTTGTACTCTTGTGCATTTTTATACACTCAACCCTATAGGAGTTTTTCTGATTGTAATCACACCGGTCGCTATGAGCATTTGAAGTTGATTGTCTCATCCAAAGATAGTACGTTTTTTAGCAAGTCAATGCACAAACCTATCTGTTTTGTATCGACTCTTTCTCCTTGATCATCCAAAGTACATAGTGCATTTTGTGGCACTTATCACATGCCTATAAGGTCTATATGAGTCTACATAAGCTCAAGGACTGGTCTTGTGCCAGTTGGCTAGACCGAACTTCATCTTTTTGCAGCTCACTTTTCTATGTCCTACAAGCTTCTCCAAGTTCTCTCAATGGTATGAGAGCTAGATCAAGATGGGTGATGGCTTTCCCTCAATGATTGAGAAGCTTGATTGAAACAACTATGCAGCTTGGAAAATCAGAATGGAGGCCTATTTGCAAGGTAGAAATCTTTATTGAATCGTAGCAGGTGATGAAGCTATGCCTATTCCAAGATCCAAAAGAGGACCTATACAAGAGGAGACAGATAAGCTCACATTTTGGTGCAGAAGGGATCCTCAAGAAAAATTTTAAATACTAAAATCTATCTTTGACATTCTATTATCACATATTAGAGAATGCAAGACATCTCAAGAGACTTGGGAATCCCTAGAGACTTTCTTTTTTTCTAGTACCAAAGCAAGAAAGAATCATCTTTGGAATGAGTTCAACAAAATGAAGAAGACACCTAAACAAACCATCACAGAGTTTGTTACCAAGGTCAAGGAGGTTGTGGATCAACTAGTATCCATTGGAGAGCTGATTGAAGAAGAGGCTATCATGAGGAAAATTCTCAATGGGATTCGAAGTGATAAGCAATGGAAATCCTTCACCACTATTATGATCTCATCATGGACGTGCAAACTCCAGACTTCAGCACCTTCCTTGGACAACTCTTCAATCAAGAGGCCAACAATAGCATAAAGGAAGGTAACTCCTATCATGCTAATTCAACTAGTGCTATATATGTAGATAAGAAGGACAAGAAGTTGAAACGCAAGAAGAAGGAAGAATATGAAGAGGAGACTTCCCAAGCTAACTTCATAAACAAGAGCAAGTGGAAAGGGAAGAAAAAAGGAACAAAGCATGGCAAAGCCAAAGGTCAGAATGTTCAACCTTGTGTCATCTGTGATAAGACCAACCACACCACTTAGAATGGTTGGTTCAATGGGAAGACCAAAAAAGGAAGTGGAAGAGGTGGATATGGAAGCAATAGAGGCAAAGGTGGACACAACTTCAACAATAACAACAGAGGCCATAATATAAGGGACTACAACAATTATTCTGAAGATCAAGCACATGAAGACTCATTTCTTCTAATGAATCTAAGCCATAAAGAAGGTAAAGAATATGATCATTTGTTCTACATAGATTCATGACGTTCAAATGATGTTGGAGGCAATATTGGTTTTCTATCTGACTTGGAAAGTCCAAAGCATAGACATGAAGTTCGAACAAGGGAAAACAAAAATCACAATGTGGAGAATATTGGTATTGTCAAAGCTTCCAATGGTAGGATAAACATTCTAAGTAAGGTTCTCTATGTAACCACTATCACTAAAAACCTAATAAGTGTAAGCCAAATAGTTGAAAAAGGCTTGCAAGTTAGGTTCACCCAACATGGAGCTTTTGTGGAAGATCCATGTAAAGGCTTCAAGAAGATAGCTGGAGGTGAGAAGCATGGTAGGCTCTTTACATTTGTATTAGGAGAAACCAGGAACATAGATCTATTCACTTTCGGGTCTCAAACCCTAAATGAGCTTGAAGTGTGGCACAAGAGACTTACTCATGTGAATGAAAGAACCTTGAAGGATATATGCAAGGATCAAAGTGTTTTAGGATTGCCAAACATATCAAAGCAACACATGATCAACACGTGTGATGCATGTCAGATTGGGAAGGCACAAAGACAACCATTCAACCACAAAAGCTACATCCACAATAATGTATTGGACTTAGTACATACAAATATATGGGGACAAAGTCAAGAACCTTCATTGGCAGGATCAAGGTATTATGTCTCATTTATTGATGAACATAGTAGATGAAATATTCTATACTTTATCAAACATAAGAATGAAGTGTTTGATTGCTTCACAAAGTATCTAGCACATGAAGAGAATCATATAGGTAGATCACTCAAGAAGCTCAAATTTGAAAGATGGGGAGAATACTTCTCCAAAGAGTTTGATGAGTTCTTGTAGGATAAAGGTATCAAAAGGGAAGTGACTACGAGGTACTACTCTCCTCAACTAAATGGAATTGCAGAGAGAAGAAACAAGACATTGGTTGGATCACCCAGAACAATGCTTGAAGAGAAGAGCTTGCCACATTATCTATGGGCATAGGCTATTTCAAGTGCTTTGTACCTTGTCAATAGACTACAATCCAAATCACTTCAAGGTATGACTCCTTATGAAGCATGGCATGGAAGAAAACCTAGTCTTGGACATTGCAAGGTGTTTGATTGTTTATCTTATGTTCATGTACCACCACAAATAGGAGGTAAGCTAGATGAAAGGGAAACAAGAGCAGTGTTTATTGGGTATGAATAAACTCAAATGGGTTATATGTTCTATAATCCTTCAACCAAGCAATTCACTACAAGTAGAGATATTGTGTTTGAAGAACACAGGTCTTGGTATGATGAAGACAAACAAAAGGTATCTTTACCATATGATCTTGATTTTGATTCTCTTCAATTAGGAAGCAAGCATGATACATAGGTCCAAGATCCAAGAAGTGACATAGATGATGACCGAGATGAAAGGGAAAGGGATTAAAATCTATGGAAGTCAAGAGGCAAAGCAAAGATGCAAGAGTGTGGAGAATGCTCTAGCAAGTTCCTAGAAGATCAACCAGAGAGAAGAAAAAACTAGAAAGGTATGGATATGATTCCACATTTGTTACAAAGCATTCAATCTACTTGGCAAAAGACTCAATTTCAGAAGAACCCTCAACCTATGAGGAGGCAAAGGGAAAAATTTATTGGGAAAAGGCCATGAAAGAAGAAATAGATGCATTGAAGGAGATTGGCACTTGGGATTTGGTTCCAATGTCATCCAGTCAAAAGATAATTGGTTGTAGATGGGTATATAAAGTTAAAAGAGACTCAGATGGATCAGTTTGTAGGTACAAGGCTAGATTAGTTGCCAAAAGATGCTCACAAACTCATGGTATACACTATGCAGAAACATTCTCACCACTTGCAAAGATGACTACAATAAGAACATTTATAAGTGTACCTGCTACAAGAAACTCGGGACTCCTCCAACTTGATGCAAAAAATGCATTTCTAAATGGTTTGATAAGTTAAGAGGTATACGTGTCACAACCTCCAGGTTTTGAAAACCATAATCATGCATCTTATTTTTGCGGACTAAGAAAATACATTCAGGATCTACTTCTTAAGTTCAAAATGAAGAACACTAAACTTGCAGGTACACCTTTGGAGATGAATCATAAACTTAGTGTTTATGAAGGCGAGAAAATTGAATACATTAAAGAAAATCAAAGATTTCTTGGTATCTTGATATATGCTACTCGCACAAGACCAAACATATCATATAGTGTTGGAGTGCTTAGTCACCTCATGCACTCACCTAGAAAGCCACACATGGATGCAGCTAAGAGAGTACTTAAGTATCTCAAAGGTACAATCAATGAACTTATATTCTATCCTTACTCTTCAGATTTGGATATCAAAACAAGATTGGACAGGAGCTAAGGATGAGAGAAGATATCTCTAGTTACTTAGCATTTGCAGGTTCAAAGATAGTGTCATGGAGTTTCAAGAAGCAGCTTACAATCGCTTTATCCTCAACTGAAGCAGAGTACATAGGTTTGGTCATAGCAACTCAAGAGGCAATATGGTTAAAAGCATTGTACACATATTTGGGACTTGTGAGTTCTAAACCTCATATATTTCGAGATAATGTAAGATCCATGCATCTAGAAGCAGACATTATTTTCTATGCAAGAACCAAACACATAGAGTTTCATTACCACTGCATCAGGAAGAAGCTCGTGGCAAATGAGATTGACATTTCTTCTATTCCAACTGAAAAGCAAGTAGCAGATATAATGACAAAGGCAGTTGATAGAATAAAGCTTTGCATATTTAAATCAATGGCAAGTATTCAACCTATTAGAGAATGAAGATTTAAGCATACTTTAGCTTGAGGGGGAGCTATTGGAACATCAATCTTACACTATGCTTGAGGTGGATTTGATCTACATCAAAAGCTATCGTATGGATTATGTCGAAAGAATATCCCTTGGAGAGTTCTTTTTTCTTATGCTCATCTATTGTATTTTTTTCAAACATTTTTCATGGTTCATTTACCATTATAAAAGCCTAGAGCTTTACACATGTAAAAGTATAAAAAGAGAGCTAAAATTCCACAAATTTGAGGTGGTTGAGTATCAATCAATGAATCAATCAATCACCTAAAATTAGATCAAACTAGATCTTTCCTAGATTGTAGGAAAGTGAATTGATTCTCTCCAACAACTAATAATGCCTTCATTTGAATCCAAAATCCACTGGTGGAAGTTGTGGAGCACTTCAAGAGTCTATATAAAGACTTTGGATCACTTGTACATTACATGGAAGCAATACACATACACGTGGCCATCATTGTCTTGCTCCATTTTTCTACATCACCTTCTTCAACAACACTAAGCTTGCAGAGATTTCTTCGATACAACACTAAGTCATCAGGTCAAAAACTTTTTATCCATAAATTACGATCATGCCATTTGTTTTAGTAGCTCTGTACCTCCTTTAGTAATAGAAAACTAGTAAATCTCTGTTCATCTAATTGATGCAGCTTATCCATCCGATATGCAAACAAGTCTTCCGATAGTAAGCGCTTCAGAATCGCAATCTGGAGACTTGGAACTGCAAACTCGAATAGAAGGATAAATTCTTTTCCATATAGAAGTTTGAAGGGTGTGCTGCCCACCGAAACCTTATATGATGTCTGATATGCCCAAAGCACTGTGAGAAGAATATTTTCCCACTAGTCTATGGAGTTAAGTAACATCTTCTACAACATGTGCGGAAGAACTGTATTTGTGCTTTTTGCTAATCTGTCTCAGAAGTGGTTTCCATAACCAATTGGTTCAAAAAGTGTATGCACTAGTCAGACACTAATTCCAGAGGTAGATCAAATCATGGAAAATCCTCGTTCTGAAGCTTTTTAGCTATTGTGCATGATGTAGCTTGTTTTGTCACTGAGGCTTCTACCCATCGGGTAGAATAATCTATGCAATTTAGGCTATATAGTGCTCCCATGCTCACTGCTAGTGATTTAATTGGACCAATAAAATATAAACCCCATTGCTTTGGCTATAACAAGAAATGGTGATTCTCTCGAGGTTCTCCGGTACATTGACAAGGGTCACAATTTTGTACCACATTCTGGACATCTGCATACATTGTCGGCCACCACAGTCCTACCTGTTGGATTTTTTAGACTGTAATTAAATGGTTGAAATGACCACTTGTGTCACTTGCATGAGTCTCAAATATAACTATTGCCACCTCATGTGGAGGTACACAATAGAGCCATATACCTGTCAAATCTTTATGATACACCTGGCCCATAACGATAGTAAATTGGCGACTCTGAGACCACGTCTCTTCCGTGTTGCTAGCCACAAATGGGATGGTGCGACTCCATTCTCTAGGAAACTCAACATTTCTTCATACCACGTTGGAAAAGTCTACAAAGCATCTTCAACTTTTTCCACCACAAATCCTTTAGCATCTGGAAGAGCATCTTCTACACCCTCTAGTGGTTCTCCATGATCAATTCAAGACAAAAAATCAGCATGCTTCGAGTCAATGAACAATATCATATCTGAATTCTTGCAGCAAAAGAACCCATCTGGCTAATTGACCCACCAAATTTTGCTGCCTGACCAAGTACAAAAGTGCACTATGATCCACGTGAAAAGTAAATGATGGCCCCAGTAATTAATGTTGAAATTTCTTTATTGAGTAAATTAATCCAAGGCATTCATGCTCAGTAATGGAGTAATTCTATTGTGTAGATGTTAATCGGGGACTAGCATAATAAATTGGCTTAAACCAATTTCGGCCTTCCTTTCACATCAGCACACTTTTAATGGCTTTATCTGAAGCGTCCACAAACACATGAAAAGTTTCTTTCCAATCCGGAGCTTTCAAGATAGGTGCAGTAGCTAGCATCTTCCTTAATTCTTCGAAAGTAAGTTGGGCTTCCTTTGTCCACTTGAATTCCACCACTCAAACATGCGCTAGTTTGTTCAGTGGTATTGCAATATGCACCAGTCCTTGAAAGTGTCACGACTTGACTGAGGAACTGCAAAACCTCTTTTGGATTTCAGGGCGTTAGGGTTTCCAGTATGACCTTAACATTATCTAGATCCATAACAATGCCATTTTTTGAAATAACGTGTCCCTATAACTTTCAGCATTTTACTACAAAGGTTGATTTGTTAGGGTTAAGGCAGAGACGCACCTTCCAACATGAATTAAAATAGGTGCATAACTGATCCAAATGTGCTACTATCTATCCGAAAATTGAGAAATTATTCATAAATAATCTGATAAATGACCTAAGAATGAGCAAAAATCTACTACATGCAGTGTTGAAAGGTGCTTGGTGCATTTCACAGACCAAAGCACATGATGGTACATGCAAATACCCCCCAATTAGTGATAAATGCTATCTTTGGGATGTCATCTTTTACCATTCTCACTTGATTGTAACCATCACATCTCCCTACTTTCCACTTCTTCTAACAAGCTATCCAAAAAAGGTAGTGGAAAGGTGTTGGCAGTAGTCAAGGAACTGGAGGAGTCACAAGACAAGGGAGCCTACGTAGGGAGTCGGAGCGAAGAGAAAGCACAAGCAGACACAGTAGTCAAAGAAGATATGGCAAGTAGGCCATTTAAATTTTTCAGGCGTCAAAGAGTTGGGCACACAAGAAGAAGGAGCAAGTAGGGAGCTCCAGGAAATGTATGTCAAAATGTTAGAAGAAATCCCTACAAAAATAGTGATTTTCATCACTAAAAACCATTGTAAATACCATTTCATATTTTTGTAGCTCCATTTTGTGCAAGCCAAGGAGTCCTTGAGCTTGAGGAGCTTTAGAAGTACCTACCTATCAGTTTTCACATTTTTTAGACTCCGTTTGAACCTCCAAATAGGGTAGAGAACCTAATTTTTAACTAGGCCAGACACTAGGTCTGGACAAGGCCAAAACCTAGTCAAAAACTATAAATAGAGCTAGAGAGCTCATTTTTGAGGTTAGCTTGTATTTGATTTGAACTTGTATGAGCTTTTTGAAAGTAATCTAAAGAACTCCATTGCTTCTCACTCTTTGTCTTGCCTTGTGTGCATGTGTGTGTGTATGTGTGTGCATGTTAGTGTGCTTCGCACTCACACACTTGTGCCTTCACTTGCTCGAGGTCATCATACCATCCTCACGTCTTCCCAGATTGACATTAAAGGAGGTGCTACTCATCACTGAGCTACACCAAATTTTGGCACCGTTGCCGGGGATCGAGCTTTGAGGATGCGCGTGTGATGGTAAGACGTAGAGTTGACGCGTTGGAGTTATAGGTATTTGTTACTCTAAGGGTTGCCCATAATTTTTCTCATGCTATGGCATCCTTTAGCCCTCATGAAAATACCTTCTTTTTGTAAATTAGGAGATGTCCATATGAACACTCTCCTAAACCCCTTTTTAATATTTCTTCATACTATAGGATAGTGTCTCTCACCTTTATGACCCTTCTAGAAAGATTCCCCACGTAGAAAACCCACGCATGCCCTTCTTGGAGATTGGGTTGTTACAAATTTGATCTTTAGAATATCCTAGAAGATTGGCAGTTAGAGAGAGAATCACCTTTTTTACTTTTCCAAATGAGCACATGGGGAATTATGCAAAGCCTATAAGTAGAGGCTCACTTCTTGTAAAAGGAGGTCCCTTGACCATGGCCTTGGCCTCCATTTTGGTAATGGAAGAAGGTGTCATTTGTTACTCTCTTGCCTCCTTGTGTGCAATGGCGTTGGTCTTGATGTATGTGTGTGTGCAATGGCGTTGTCTTGGTGTATGGACTTGCATGTGTGTGTGCATGGTTGGGAGGATGTTCCCCTTTGCTCCTTGTGACGTTGGCCATTGTTGCCATTGCTCCATGAGCGTGGGTGAACCTCTCCTCTCATTCTTTGCCCCAACTTGGAGAAACTTCTCACTTCCATGTGAGGCAGTTAGGGTTTGTTGTTCCCCTTTTCTCAACAATTTGGCGCCGTTGCCGGGGACATCGGCCTTTAGCCGTTGGTTTTTCCAAGTTTGGGTGTCCATACTTCGTGAGACGCACCTTCACACTTGGAGGAGGATGAATACGTGTGGCCTTTGGTTGGCCTAGGGTACCTCTTGTCTTTTAATTTTTGAGTAATTTTGTTCTTTATTTTTGTTTGTTTCACAAAAAAAAAAACACCCCCTAACTCCCTTATCTCTCTTTGTTGCTCTAGCACAATGGTGAGAACCACGTTAAGAAGCTCCACCTCCTTAATGTCAATCCGCGGAAGAGATAGGAGTGATATGAAGATCGTGAATGTGAGATGAAGTGAGAGTGAAGGTGAGAAGCATAGAAATGTACACACACATACACACACACTACGAAGAGACAAGCAAGACACAATGGAAGGTGAGAAATCAACTCTATTACTCAAGAACACTATTACAAGCTCAAAATAGCTCTAAGCTCAAACAAGCTAACACTAACTAACATCAAAAATGAGCTCTCTAGCTCTTTTTATAGTTTCTAGACTAGTTTTGACCGGTTTCACATCTAGTGACCGGCATAGTTAAAAATTAGGTCCTAGATGCTATTTGGAAGGGTAAACGATGTCTAAAAATAATGAAAATTGGTACGCGCATTCTACCTAAGCTCCTCAAGCTCGAGGACTCCTCGGCTTGCACAAAATGGAGCTATGGATTACAAAATGGGGTTTTCTATGTTACATATGTTACAATAGTGATAAAAATCACTGTTGGAGGTTTTTGGAAAGTATTTGAAAACATAATTATTTGAAAAACGATTCGACTGGCTCCCTGCTCTATTGTTACATGCTTCCGTGTCGTCTGTGCCTCTGGCTGCTTCCAACACCCCCCTCCCTCTCGCTTCTGTCATCCCTGACAAAACCTTGCTGTGAGGTCTGCCGGATATAGTTCTGTAGGAGGTCTTGAGCGAGGGTGTGCTCGGAGATACGAATGCCTCGGGCCAGGTCTGCCTCGAGTTTCTCCCAGTCGATTGGTTGCGGTTCTTCCGGTGGCGGGAGCTGATAATGTGTGGAATAGACCATTCGTTCACAGGCAAATAAGTGTAATAAATGTGTAGGCCTGCTTATGAATACCTCTAAATGGTATTCCCAGAAGCCGGTTGTGAACATCTCTTCGAATGTCTGCTTGTAGCACGCCGGTAGGTACCTTATTCTGCAGTGCCAGGCATAACACACCCGTAGCGATGGCGTTGTACTCATATCATATACCAGATCGAAATTGCCATGCTCAAAGCCCGGGGTGTTGACATGTGGTGCCTTGACGCGTCGGAAGACTTTAAAAATCATTTCCATCATGTCAAAGATTTTGACAGTCATATGTGCTGCTATATCATCCATATGCTTTAATCTAGGGAGCCAGTGGCGAATTGTAGCCATCATGTAGCCAACAGTTGGTAACTCAATGGGTGGCTTAAAGTAGGGGTAATTCAACCAGTCTTGGCACTGCTTATTGTTTTGTACCTTAATAGCAAAGGCAGTCCAGGAGCGGCGTCGTGGCACTGGTCCCCAACACGGATTGTACTTCAAATGCAAAGGTGCCTTTACCCATGTACTCATCATCTCTGGATACTGCTGTAGTAAATCTTTTTGCCACTCTGGTTGATAGATCCTTCCTTTCTGTGCATCTAGTGGCAAATCAGCCGCCTCGAATTGAGTTGCATGCGATGGTTTCTTACCTATCTCTTTCTCAATGGCTAACTGGTATTCGGCCATTAACATGAAATATGGTTTATACTGTAGCTCGTGCCCAGATATGTATCGTCGCGGGGCCAAATGAGCAAAGAATGGAGACTGTAATATCTTTTCTTCTATCATCGCCATGGCATGTAATTGTGCCTCTACTCTCGCTGAGTGCGTTGTTCCAAGTTCCTCAATAGTCTTCATCCACGCGGGGGTCGGAAGTTCGTACGTCATCTGACCTTCGGCCGTGACGCGTCCGCCTGGGATGGGTTGTGGCTCGTACGCTTCTTCAAACGTTTCCTCCACCGAGATGGTGACCGTTTCTTCCTCAGCTGGAAGCTCAGGTGGGGAATATGGCCTTGGTGGCGCTTCATATATTGCAATCCTTGATTCAAGGGTCGATACCTGGGCCCGTAATGAGTTGAGTTCCTCTAGGAGGTCAAGAGAGGGGTCCACAGGTGCTGGTATGTCTTGGTGTGCCGGTTCTCGTAACTGGAGTAATTTGTGATCTTCTTTGAGTTTCTGTAACTCCTCGTTCATGCGGTCGTATTCATCTAGCAATCTCATGATCATCTAGCAGCATCCTCATCGAGTCTGAAGGAATGGCTTTGAACCTGCTAGGACTGAGTGGTTGGTCTGGGTGGTCGAGCGCTGCTTCTAAGTTTTCTCGGTTCTGATCCTATAAGCGCTGGTTTTCTTCCTTGGCGGCTGCTAGGTGTCTTCGTAGTAAGCCCATGTTTCGTGTTAGCGTTGCATTGCGGACTGTCTGGGCTCTTAATAAGTTATCCAGGTCAGCAGTGGCTTCCTTGGTCTTTTCTTCGCTTTCTAGTTCCAATTTGTGATAAGCCTCGCATAATTCTTGGTAGCGGGTGTTCAGAGAGGCATTCTCAATAGACAATAAATTAAGCTGCGACTGTAAGTCATTGGTTGTCCTCTACAGCTGCTGATAATTATCACCAAGAGATGTGAACTCATCTCTTACTTGCGTCATACACATGAACATCTGTCGGAATGCATTATCTACAGTGGGTGATAGTATTAATGGGGTGCTAAATGAAGATGCAGTTGGTGTAGATGCAACGGGAACGGGGAATGGGGATGGGAAGGTGGATGATGTAGTGATTGTTGAAAATTATGATGTGCCTAAAAATGTTTGTGCCGGGAGTGAAGTGAGTGATGGTGCAGCGGGTGGTGAGATGTCCATGTCAGTGGACGTATCTAGTGCGGTGACCGTGAATATGGGTGTGATCGTGGGTGCTCGTGCTGGTGTAAATATGGGATTTACAAAGGCTGAGGGGTAATTTACAAGGGGGCTGGCTGGAGCAGCTAGGTGGAAAGGGGAAAGAGGGGTTACAGTGGGTCGGGGAGGTGAGACGGGGGAGAAGGTTAACGGCGGGGGGAATGGGAAAAGGGGTCTTGGAGTTGTGGGGAAAGATGGAAAAGATGGATGACGGAATGGGTTGGATAGAAAGGTGGGTGTGTGAGGGGGTAGACTAGGACTAATGAATGGATCTGCAACACCACCGGTGAATGAAGATGTTGGTCTGGGGGAAGGACGGTGAAGAGGGGAGGCTGGATGGACGCGCGGTGAGAGAGGAGCGGTTGGGGTGGTCGGTACTTCAGTGACTACTGAGGTTTGTACAGCTGTAGCACGGGGTGGGGAATCTACAAAGATGGTTTCTGCAGCCAACGAACTTTCGGGGACGAGGCGTGCCTCCCTGGCTTGTTCTGAAGATTGTGCTCCGGTTGGTACACGAATGTATTCGCCGGGCTTTGAAAGTAGTCGTACTCTGCGGGGGTCAAACTGTGGTAGTGGCTTTCGTTGCAAGTACCTGAGTGCTTCATTGGAGCCTACTGATTTGACTAACTCTTTGAATCCTTTGATGTATGCGTCTTCGAATCTGCCTGTGACAAGTTCTTATTCTATTATTGTTTGACTCTCTTCCTCTGTCAGCTTTTTGCGTGCCCAAACTTTTTCCATAGTTCTATACAACTTCTTGATAGCTAGTGTGTAAGCTGCTGCCTCGTAAGTTTCATCTTCATGGGTACTTGTATCGCCATGTGTGTCTGTTTGTTGGCCTTGGCCATCTGTCTGTTCATGCTCTTGGGATTCATGTGTTCCCTGGCTAGCTTCGTCGTCTCCTTCGTCGTCATCGGTTGCTATTCTTTCGTCATCAGAGCTGGACACGATCTGTCCTTGTGGCTGATCCCTGGGTGTGGTAGGGTAGCTAGGCCTTTCAAATTCTTGAGAAAACAAGTGTCCTTCTGAATACTCGAACTCATTGGAGAATGCATCGGGCATCTCAAAATCAAAAGTTTGGTCCAGTGGCTCTGCTTGTCCTGGTTCTAAATGTGGTATTGGAAAGGAGAAAGCTTCCGCACCAATAGTGGTGGGAAGTTCAACTGCTGTGGTGATAGGTTCTGTGGTTGTGGCTGCTTGGGGTGCAACAGTACTAGTGGTGCCCTCCGACGTAACTGGTCTTGATAACCGTATACGAATTGGTGGTACCATGGGAGTGGCTGCTGTTGGTGACTGCTCTGGGGATGGTTGTGGCGAGGGTGATTCTGGGACTTGTAGGCATGGGATAGTGCCTCTCATCCGCTTTCCAGCTCTGCCTTTGCTAGACTTTCTAGCCTTCCTAGTGGTGCCTTTAAATGCTTTCAGTTCCTCACTGGTCATGGCACGCTCAATTGGTAAGTCATACGCCAAGCACATATATATGATCCTGGTGAGGGCGCAGCACCCATTGATTACCTTCTTTCGCTCCCACCTATGTTGTGCCAAATAGAGCTGATCAATTATCCAGCTGGCTAGATCAACCGTTTGCGGTCCAGTACATGCTAAGTATAATCCAAACCAGATTCTCTTGTGGGGCATGGTAAAACGATCCTGAGCTGGGAAAGCAAAGTGCTGCATGCATATCCGTAATGGCTTAGAGAGCTCAGGTGTTATAGCAGAAATATCCTCCCACTTAGTTACGTCACCACGCTTCATCTCCTCTGGGACTAGCCGTTCTTTCTCCGTTGGAGTGTGTGTTCCATGTATTTTCAGAGCTGCACGAATTAAATCTTTAGACAAATAAAACCTTCTGAATGGAGGATCATTTACCAAGGATGGTAACATGAATGTGCCGGGTAGATCCTTGTTCTCTGAAGCCGTTAAGGTGGTTACCAAGTAAAAGCATCTGTAAAAATCGGGTTTAGGCAGAGGGTCACTAAAGTATTCTGTAAATCCTGCTCGTGCCCAAACGTGCGTTAAATCTTGTGTATTCTGTAGTCCTTCAAATTCGCGTGAAAAGAACTGGTACTTGGTCCCTGTGCGAAGATCAAATGCCGAATTGGCCTCAAATATGAATTCAGCGTCTGCTAATGGTCCTGCTAGGCCTTGAAACCAATGAGAATTACGATGAATCCTCTCAGTATATCCTCTAGGAGGATCGTCGATTGGCATGGGTCCTGGAAAACCTTGAAACTTTGGTGGTTGCATCGTCGGATAAGATTCCGCTAGTAATTCTCCAATAGTGGCCATCGGTGCACTGGGGCCAGCTTCTGATGGTCCTGCTTCGGTTTGCATGATGACTGATGAGCTAATGGAAAAGATCTGCTACAAAAGATTAACACATTAGTATGGAAATTAATTATGATCCCATTAAGGTGAGACCGCAATCCCTTTCCATAACCGATGTGTAACCCGTGTAGCCAAGTGTCGTGAAGTGATTGATGCAATTATCTTTTTGCAGAGCTAATGCAGGTCTCTAGACACCTATATGGTTCAGATTATGCATACATTTCTTGATGAGCTGTTATTATGCATGATGTGGGGTTATGGTGTGTGAATTTATACAAGGTTTGGTTGAGGGTGAATTATTACAAGGGTGGAGTTTAAACGGGGTGGGAGAATTGTTAGATAAGGGGGTACAAAAAGACGTCTGGATACGTTTCGGTATCCATTTCCTAAGAGTCTTGGAGTGGGTGGTATGTTTCTGCTGAGGGACAGAAAGTGGTATCGGGTTTGGTGGTCTTGAAGGATGAAAAGATTTCTGAGGGGTACATATTACATGGCTAGAGGGTTGGGCTATAATATATTGTTTGGGTACCCAAATCTGCATGGGTGTGGGTCTAGGGATAAGGTATTTCTTGGCGATCCAAATCTGTCGAGTAATTGTAGAAGAAGATCGAGGGGACTTTGGATGCTGACTCTGCTTTTGTTGAAACTTTGTCCTGTTCTCGTCTGCAGTGTTGCCAATAGCCTGTGGTTGCTGTCCTTTTGGCACCCATATTTGTTTCGTGCCACTTGTTCTGTGATGTTGATACTGCTGTTTTCCTTGCCTTGTCTGGTGTTGTCGTCGGTCTGGGTTCCTCTGGTGTGGTTGACTCCTTCGAAGTTGGGTTTGAGAGGTCCATTGGATGCTCTGCTTTGGAAAAGAAGGGAGATCCAACACTTGCGTGACCTGCCCATTAGGAAGTGATTCGTTCTTTATCTTTAATCTAGGCCAGTCCGCAGCAAGTTTGGAAGGATGAGCACCGCAGGGTGTTGTGCTCATTTGGCCGCTGATGCAACCCACCTAACCACTGATTGTGTTCAACTGCCCTAGCGGTTGGGTAGCTGCCCCTTCTAGTTTGCAGGAAGCCCCAGGGAAGATCTCCTGTCGTCCTTCTGATTGACAATTGTCCCTAGCCAAGCCCGAGTGGGTTGGTGTAGACGTAACGTGACTGATCTGACCAAATATCTTCCGGTCTTCCGTCGCATGTATTTCATAGGGTCTAGGGTTACAAACCTCAATCGGAATGCCGTTAGGGAACTCAAGCGGTATCACTCGCTTCTGTTCTAAGGTTCCAATCTGTAAGGAGCCTTGTCTAAGATTTAGGTCCACTGAGTGATCATATAGCCAATCTTGGCCAAGGATTAGGGGTTCTATCAGGTCGTCATCATGGCACACTAGTAGTTTCGTTGTCATGGTCACATCCTTAATGAGGATAGGAAGGTCCACCTCACCCATGCAAGGGGTTTCCATGCCTCCTAGCCCTATGAGGTATGCCTCAATTGGCCGCATTTCTATTCCTGAATCCTTACAGCGGGACCATCTAATCGCACTAGTCGCAGCACCTGAGTCAATTAAAGCCCTGAGCTCTTGGCGAGGGTTGCCGTGCTCTAGCCTGACTATAATGAATGGTCTCGTGTCCACTATACTAGGATGAGTGGTTGACTTTACTTGACACATGGCCATGGGGTGTCTGGGTGTAGTTTCCAGATGGTTATAATGTTCTCTCCCTAGTCCTTGTCTTCTTAACTTCATGCGTTTAATGCGTTCTATTGCTTCTGCCTGAGCTTCCGCTCGTATTCTATTTTCTTCCTCCTTACGCTTCTTTGCCAATGTGAGTCGTCTAAGCATATCCTTAGTAAGAGGTTCCTGATATAGCTTGACTCTACAGCCACTAATATAATTAGGCATTATATCTCCTTCTAAAGTGGCTAATTGTACTGCTCCACTTGTTGAGAGTCTGTTAATGATCATAGGTCCATAACCTCGCTTTTCTAACTTACGTGCGTGTTGCTTTAGCGTATATACTAGAACTAAATCTCCTTCTTTTAAGCCTTTATCTTTCACATGTGCATCAAAATATGCTTTCTGTCGTTTCTTTGCTGCATATATTCCTGCTGCTGCCTTTAGCCTGGTTTCTCCTAATCGTTCCAAGTCCACTATTCTCGCTGATAATTCATGGCTGGTCCACTGATGTTCTTGTGCAACCTTAAGGGTCGGTATCAAGAAGTCCAAAGGAAGCACAACATTCTGACCAAAAACCATCTGAAAGGGAGTTGCATTGAGTACGGTCTTGTAGGCCACTCGATATGCCCAAACAGCGTGGTGTAACTGTTTGTCCCAATCCGAACGTTTGTTGTTCACGAGTTTTGTCAGTACGTTACAAAGGATCTTATTAGTGCTTTCAGCCTGACCATTGGCCTGAGGATGATATGGTGCGGATTTCTTGTGAATCACCATAAAATCCTGTAACAGATATTCAATGACTTGGTTTAGAAAGTGAGTGCCTCGATCGCTCACTAACTCTATAGGCAGTCCATATCTTGTAAAGACATTCTCAAATAAGAATTTTGTAGTTGTGTGTGCATCATTCTTTTTCGTGGCTTTTGCCTCTATCCATTTCGTAAGATAATCTGTGGCAACAATAATGTATTCAGCATGTGTACCTTTTGCAGGGGGGTTAATGGGTCCTACAAAGTCTATACCCCACTTAGAAAATGCACGTCCGCCCATCATGGGTTTCAATGGCATTTCATCGCTGCAAGTAGGAAACTGAGTTCTTTGGCACACATCACATCTCTTGACATAGGTATGAGCATCCATGTGAAGAGTGGGCCACCATAATCCTGCAAAGAGGATGGCTTTGATTATCCTATCGGGTCCAAAATGACCTCCTGCAACACCTTGGTGTGCAGTCTCTAGTATGCTCAGATAATCGCTCTCATGAACACATTGTCTTAGATATCCATCTCGTCCTCTTTTGTATAGATTGTCGCCAATAAGTGAATAGTCGTGAGCTTCCTGCTCTAGACTGCATTGTCGAGCTAAGGTCATTCCTTGAGGGAATGTGTTCGTCCTCAAGTATGTCACTAATTGTTCACTCCAGGCTGGTGTGAGAGACACATGATATAGTGTAGCATGCTCTACTGGCGGTCTTTCACAACAAACATTGCATTCCTTACACAACCTGTAGACATCTGCTTCCATCGTAGGCCAATATACTCCTAGTCTATGCAGAGTCTGTAATGTTCGATGTTTTGAATGATGTTGCTTTAGTGCACCTATGTGTGCTAATTGCAACCAATTCGCACGTTCTGATTCATCTACACAACAAGCAAGAATCTTTTGATTATCCTGTTTATATATGCTTCCTGCCATTATTTGGTATCTCTAAGACTTGGTAATCTCTCCCTCTTTGATCTTTATCCTAGGATTCTTGGGTCCATATGTCAGAATAGGGACTAAAGGCTTAGCCCATTCTGGTGCTATCTCAAGATTAAACAAGTATGCATCTGGTAGATCATCCGCTACTCCTTGAGGAGCTTCTCCTGAGGTTAATCTTGAAAGGTGGTCAGCTCTAAGATGTGTCTTTCCTTTCCTGACTACGACTTCAAAATCATACTCCATGAGTAATAGAAACCAACGTATTAGTCGTCCTGTGTTACATGGTTTGTTGACTAAGTACAATAGTGCTTGGTGATCTGTAAAGAACTTGAATTTGTTGGCCAACAAGTAGTGCCTCAACTTCTTTACAGCGTAGATCATCCCTAATCCTTCTCGTTCCGTCGTGGTGTAATTTCTTTCTGCTGCGTTCAATTGTCTGCTCGCGTAAGCTATGGGGAGATCTATGTTACCTTCATTCGTGGGTTGTGGTAACACACATCCTATGGCGTAATTGGATGCATCCACATGTACATGGAATGGCTTACTCCAATCTGGGGTAGTCAATATAGGTGTTGAGCACAAGCGTCGTTTAAGTTCATTGAATGAATTTTCACATTCATCTGTCCATTCAAAATTGGTTAAAAGAGAGTACAAAGGCTTGGCTATGATTGCATACATGTGTATGAATCTCCTATAATAACCGCAATGGCCCATAAATGCCTGTACCTCTTTCACATTAGTTGGTCTAGGTAATTCTGCAATTACCTTCACCTTTTCTTCATCCGTAGAGATTCCATTTTTTGACACAATGTGTCCTAGAATTTTGCCTTGTCTGACCATGAAAATGCATTTTTCTGGGTTCAAACAAACCTGATATTCTCAACATTTGTCAAATATTTGTCTTAACTCTGGGATATGTGTCTGTCTTACATTTGAATGTGCACATAAGTCATCGACATAAACTTCCAAGCTCTTGCGTAAGAATTCCTTAAAAACATGACACATGAGTCGCTGGAAAGTGGCGGGTGCATTTGTTAAGCCAAATGGCATCACACGAAATGCAAATATGCCCCATTCAGTGGCAAATGCCGTCTTGTGTTGATCTTCTGGAGCAATGGCTACTTGATTATAGCCTGAAAGTCCATCAAGGAAGCTGTAAACTTCCTTGCCTGCAACTCTTTCCAATAGATGTTCCGTGATAGGAAGAGGATAACTATCTCTAATCGTTGCGGCATTAACTTTTTTAAGGTTAATACACACACGCAATTTTCCATTCTTCTTGGGCACAACCACAATGGGGGATACCCATTCGGTATGCTCAATTTCGTAAATGAATCCTGCTTCTATCAAGCGATCTATCTCCTATTTAATCTTCGCAGCGTAGTTATCATTGTATGTGTAAGGTTTCTGTTTCGTAGGTTTTGCATCTGGAGTCATAGGGATTCTATGAGAACATATATCTGGATCTACTCCTTTCAAATCTTTGTAACTCCAAGCAAAAACATCTCTATATTCGCGCAATAGGGCAACGAGCTCTTCTTCTTCTTCAGTTGTCAAATCATGCCCTATGTATGTACATTTTTCTTCTTCTCCTTCGATAGCAACTATTATTTTCTTAGTTTTCTCTCGGTTATCATATACTTTTCCGTCATTCGCTCTTCTATTAGGCATTCGTACCATGATTCTTCTATCTTCGATTTCATATTTCTTGAAGTTCTCGGGTACTTCAAATAAAGATTCTTCTTTTTCTGACATGGTTTCTTTCTTCTTTTTTTTCTTGCCTTCACTCTTGTTAGTCACTTGAGTGGCTATTCTCACGTCATTCGTAATTTCCTCGTGTCTCTGAGTGTGAGTTTCTACCTCGAAAAAATATTCTTCCTCTGATGCAAAGGGTGGGTCCATGATAATTGATTCTAAATCGAAATCGCTCGCATCCTCAAATGCATGAGTGCTAGGTTCACACTCTTCTAAAATTGCGTCCCACATGATTGGCTCTATCGTGAAAACTGAGATATCATAGCCATCCTCGTCACAGTGGGGTGTCCATTGTTCTTCATTGATGGCTACATCCATGGTTGCTAGGATTTCTGCCCAACCATGGGGTTCAAACTCTTCGTCTGGGAATACTACAGGTGCGTAGGCTGGATCTTGAAGGGTTCGTGGATGTTGTTCTGCACCTAAGGTCCTGGCTTCTAACCTTTGTTCCTCTTGTTTGGCTACTTTACACATCCATAAATGAGTATCCTCATGCAACCAAGAAGGATCTGATTCTAATGAGTGCACGGATTCCGTCTCTACTGGTGTCTTATGGATGGTATTCCATTGTATTGGGGGTACGTCTCTATGTGAATAGTCTTTAAGATTGACTTTGGTAGTCACTCCTAAATGTTGCAAGTACAAAGAATTAGTTCCCCAATCTTGTACAATTTGCAACTGACGCATGAATGGTCGTCCCAATATCATCTCATGAGCATGATTTTTTGCAAAGTCACAAATGGCAAAGGTATGCTCAAATTCTACACCACACGTGGTGAGAGATATGCCTTCTAGTAAGCCTAATGGTTTTTCTATGTGTCCATCAGCCATTTGTAGCTTCATCCTGGTGGGTCTCAATGCTGGCTTACCCCAACGTTTCCATAAGGCGGTGGTAGCTATGGCTACTCCGGCTCCTGAATCTAAGATGGCTTTCGTGGTGTAGCCCTGATGGGTTATCGGAAGATACGTGTTACCTTCCTCTCCTTCGCTTACATCTCCAATCTTTTCTACGGGTATTTCTGGTACCTTATTTTGTGATCCTATTTGTGAGGTAGTAGTAGCAAGCTCAGGGAATTGATTTGCTACATGTTTCCACAATTCTGGTTTTAGCTTCAACAACTCCTCTAGAGTGAGATTACATTGTACTTTGGTATTCTTGATCACTTCCGTGTTTCTAGGGATTACTGATTCTTCATTCCTCACTATTATCGTGGGTGCTCTCATACTAATAGACTTTGCTTCCCAAGGTCCTGTGAACTGAGGTAATTCTTGTAAAGAATTAGATTCAAACCTTGTGTGTTCACTCAGTTGTTCCTCCTCTACCTCATCGTAAATAGAGGGAATGTCTTGGGGAAATTGTTCCTGCAAGTCATCTATTTCTTGAATAGGAGGATGGGTTCCTTGTTCTTTTCTCCATTTGTCTTCTTGTATTTCTCTCAAAAATTCATGTGAATATTTATGTACGGAAGACAAATTGTCTTGACTTTCTGTATTGGGTACTTGAGACAGGGATGGTGCGTTATTTTCTTGTGTCTCTGGGACAATAGGTGTTGACGTTGTAGCATCACAACTCATACTTGTCAAACCAGGAAGCATCTCATGAGACCCAAATGTTTGCGTAGAAGCACTCAGCAGACGTAATGGCGCTTCGTCAACATATGATTAACAACGTCATCAACAAGAAGATACAACATAAGCATCGCGAATGATACACCTAATCGTAATCACAAGTATAATAACGACGTAATCATACATCAACGTGTCACAAGCGTTAGACAAGAAGAGAACAAGCATGCACGCACATCATGACGATGAGAGAGCAAGAGTCTATCTACAAACTAGCATAATCTCATTACTTCTCAAAAGAGCTCTCTCAAAAGAAGAGGTGGAGACCTCTTTATATACAAAATGGCAAAAAAGCATGCTATGTGGGATTTCTCAACTGAAAGGAGAATGAATCCCACTTATTCTCTAGTGTGGCACTCACACACACCTATACAAGAGTGCTTTATTAACTAAATGAAAGGTAGAAAAAGGTACAAACGATGATGAAAATGAAGTGGTTCCAAGAAATACATGTTGTATCCTTCAACACTCCCCCCCTCCTTGACTTTGTCGTCCTCGACAAAGCTTTTGCCAGTATGGAGCTTCTGTGGAAGAGCGTGTAGGAGTCCCTTTTGATTTGCATGATCCTTGCACCATTGGAGTGCTTTGCGTTATTGCTTTTCTTCATCTTGCTTTTTGTTTGGAGTCGAGTGCTTTAACTTGGTTCTTTTGCCTCATATGGATGAATATGCTAGAAATATATATATATATATATATATATATATATATATATTATCTCTTTTTTTTTTTTTTTTTTTTTTTTTTGGTGGTAATGGATGGATGATGCATGAGAATGATACGACAAAAATGTAGATGATATATATACAAAATAGATGAAATTAATTCATCTCTTCTTAGTCCAAATGCATGAGTGGGGACTAAGGGTGCATGGGCGGAAAACAAAAAAGTGTCTATGCACGGTCTTGTAATGTGACCCTATCTTATGCATACTCTAAAGATGCATACAAAAAAAATGGTGCAAAAATGGATGGGTCTTGAGCAAAGTGCTCAAGGGTGAGGCGATGATGAGGCTGTCTCCAAATGTCCAACTCCAAGAGCCGCTTCTTTTCTATCAACCATTTGAAATGGATGCCACCTTTATCCACCAACCTGAAAAAAGAAAAATGAAAAGAAAATTTTTCAAATCTATGTACATGTGCCCTCTTTGTGCCTGGGTTAAACTAAGTGTGCCTAATGCTTGGCCTTTGGATGAGGCCCTATTCGTGTGCATACTTGGTGTGCATCTTAAACATATGCTGTGCATTGGGCAAGGTTGGGTCCGACACCCATGGATGCTGCACGAAGAGGTTTTAGGCCGCCAATATGTCTTCGCTTTGTTGGTCTTAGCCTTGAGGTTTCTCCTTGGATCTTTTCTAAGTGTTGGCTTGATTTCTTTGGATCCCTTGGTGAGAAGTGCTCGTTGTTGATGATAAGGCATGGTGAATCTAGACCGTAGATGAGGGGGTTGAGTTTGTATAAGAGCTTTCTTTGGTACCCATATCATAGTGCGATTTGGTTGGGCTCTAAGTAAGTTCTTGGCCACCCAAATTTGCTTTACATTACAAAGGGAAGGTGATTTCTTTTTTTTGGCAATAGGGTCTTTTGGGCCTTCTATGTGAGTCTTTAGGGATAACTCATCTTCACAAGGGAAATTCAACAAAGGTTGAGTTTTTTTACATACATCATGCTCATCCAATGGATCATAGGGTTGTGTGGTTTGAGATAGATCTGGAGATTCAGCGATGCATTTATCTGTATTACACATAGAATCTCTAGATATCACTTTATCTTCCATAGAACTCATACAAAATTCGTGAGAAGATTCCAAACTTAGAGGAAGGGAGGGCCCTTCCATATCCTCCAAGCACTTGGAGTCCTCCACTTCATCATTCGTCAAGGTTTCCTGTGACTTACTCAAAGAAAGGTTAGATGAAAAAGCATGAGTGGAAAGACTATTTTGTGAATTAAGAGCACAATCTTTGAATAGATGATTATGTCCACAATCCATACAATGAGGATAATCATTAGGATTTCCAAAAGACTCACTAGTGGGGATGGACATAATAGATGGACAAGGCGCTTCAAACCCTTGATGTTCAAAAAACCTTTGAGTGCCTATGACCAAGTCTTCATCTATACCTTCCATGACAAAAAATGTTTCAAAAAATTCCATACCATTCACCACAATAGGCAACACAACTTGACCCATGCAATCATAATTTTCACCATTCATGAGGATAGGGGAATGCGTGGTTAGTTGGATGTTGTCCAAAATAATAGTCACTAAATCAATATGAATTAAATTCCACTCACAATTAGGGTTAACGTAAGCACACATATTTCTATGGTCATGACCAATGAATACATTTACAAAAGTGTTGCTATGTTCCCTAGTTGCAATTATGGAACCCACCCCTTTAGAAATCCCACCAATTTCCTCTACCCCTCGTAAATTTTCTCTATTTTCACCTTGATCATGTGCGATTACTGCATGCATTTCAATTTTTTCTTCCTTATTTTGTGCAACCTTTTCCCCCTTCCTTCTCTCTTTTGCCTTTTTCTTTCCCATGTTTTGTTGAAACAATTTTTGGTTTTTTGAGTGTTTTTAATATTTGTTTGGTATTTTAAGAGTTTTTTAGAATTTGTTTGAGGTTTTGTGTGTGTTTTTTGAATGTTTTCTAAGATGTGTAAATAAGTTCTAATGGGGTTCTTCAAGCAAGAATCAAAAGAGACTTTAGCATTAACCTATTTATGATACAAAATTTGAAAAGTCCTAGAATGAAAAATTATTCATGCCTCAAATGTGTAAGTTCCTTCGCATAACTTTAAGCACCTAAGAGAAAGAAATAAATTGATATCAATCGATTGACAAATGCAGGAATTCGTGTCAATACCAACATTTTCCTCGAAGTTCTATCCTAGTGCTTGTATTCTTGTGTTCTCACTCATCCTTTTTAATGCATTAATGCTAGACAGCAGATGGCTTGAATCATTCATAACAAGTGATGCTTTAAAAGAATCAAGATGTAGTGGGCAAAACATCGAAGGGCAGGCATAGCAGGTTCATGAGAACTTGGATGGCCTTAAATTTGATGCCAATTGAGCAATAAATGCATTTTGAGGTAATGATTGCCGCCCATACAGAATGCCAAGGGATGCCCGATTTAAAATGCTAGAAATTCATACACATGTATGCTCATTAACGTTAATGCATGCAAACCTTTCAAATGAATCCAAAATCTACCTAATACATTCATACATCGTGCATTTAGAACCAAATATAGAAATCACGGCAAGGCGTTATTTGCTCGTTCAAAAAGAGCGGCCTGTTGCAAGGCGGACTCAGGACTATCAAGCGCCTTACCCGTCACCAGGATATCGTTCAGGTTCACCAGCAGCGCCAGTCACTTGGCTTTTTGCATATGCCTTCAAGTCTTCCAAATCTTTAAGAGCTGGTTCCCATGATGTGCTGCGCAGATCTTCCAACAGTTCCTCAGCCTTCTCTAGTGTTGCCATTTTCATTGCCAGGCTTACCTCTGCATAATTATTGAAACCAAGAAGCTTTGCTTGTTCATACTCCCTTTACAAGTGGCTATAGATATATATACACTAAGAGGCTTTGGAAGCTAAGGTCATTGGGAAGGTCCTACTATGCTCACGCATAGTGGTGTCTAGTCCCTTTACAAAGCACTACATGAGCCGTGCATGTGGCATATCCTTGAGACAAAATGTGAAAGCATATTTGCAATTCACAAATGTCAAATGAACATCGGATGCAACCTTTTTTAAAATAAATGTTGTAGCCACATTTTCAGCACCACATCCATTGAATGGATACAGATCAGAACAAACTGCATGACATCATAGCTTACATAAAACTGCACTCTCTTGACCACCCAAATGCGTGAAATTTGGCCACCCAAGAGGATGAGCTGAACAAGGTCCCCATTCGAAGAATCTATAGTCAAGTCGCACAATTCGTCCATCATTTTGGCGTTCATCAATGTGAATTCAGGAGCAGCTAGGAGTCCCATTTTGAAGTTGTAAGAGGTTGCACTACTGTCCACGTTGGCTCTCTGACGTGCGCATGGTTACCTGCACTCTCAGTCCCGCAGTTGCACTTGTACACCTCCCTTTTTCCTTGGCTTTGACAGTAGCGGCTGATGATTAATCCAGATCCGCATTTATCTCTGTGTTTTTGCAGACATCTCATGCACTGATCCTGGACAAAATTGTCATTGCTCAGCATCGGCCGCTACAATATCAGCATTTCGTGCATAATCAAGTACACCGAATGTAGTGAATGTCGGATGCAATGAAGCCCCAGTATGGACCTTTTGAATGCTTCATGGATTTTTGAAGCGCTACAGTAGGTGACACCCGTCCTCCATAGTCTATCTCTGTTATTCTCCACGCACGTGAAGAGCTTCATTCCATCTATCTTCTCTCACCTGACAATTGCGCTCCAATCTTTGGCTACTACATTGAACATCACCGCACGGTGCACACATATGTGGGTTCAGCAACAGTATTTTCAGATGTTCACTAAAGCGTTGAGGATTAATCCATTTTCTCTGGCACCGGATGTTTTTTGCCCTCGTACCTGATCCATTCACATCTGTCTTTATCTGTGTGACTAGCATCTTCGTCTTTGTCTGTGCGCACAGTCACAGGTAGCAGGAGAACAACACAGAACGGAATACTTGCCGTGCTTCTTGCGCAGCATTTTCAGAGTAGCACACGGAGCCATCCAATAGCTTCAGCGCTTGAGCCTTCTTAGCTACTTTCTCTGCAGCTGCTGCAGCTGCCTCTGCTTCTGCCATGGCCACAGCAACTGCTCGTGCAACCTCCTGTGCTGTTGTGAGTTTGAATCGAGCATGATCGACATCTAGCATGGCTTTCTCCACACTAGGATCTGCGCCTTATAGTGAGATCTGAGACACCATCATCTCGGGAGCGAAGCTCCTGTCCTTCAGATCCACAATAGAGCGAGTAGCTAGCAGGATCTTCCAAACCCATGTTCCTTTACTCCGGCTCTGAGCGCTGCCACTTCAGCCAACGTCCATTTCTGCTTGGGAGCACCCATTTTTCCCTTTCACTTCTGCAGCACAAAACTCCCTCGAATGTTTCCATCTTCTTTGTCAAAGATGATTTATCTGTTGTAGTGCAACCTCATTTTCTATCTTCTTTCCTTCTCCAGTCAGTGAGAGAAATGAATGAAGTTGATTTTTGTGCAATTTTCTGTGTTCTATCGTTCACACTCTTTCCATGATGACTGTATAAGTGAGCAGTTGCGTCTGTTTACAGAGCATGATGGACCGAACGCTTCAGGCTGATGATCAGGCCCAACAAACTCGAACTCAATGAGTGGTGTGTCCATGGTAGTTAGCTACTGAGGAAATTCTTGAGCACCATGCTTGATATCTTCTGCAGTTTCATATGTCGCCTGCTCCATCTGTCCAGCTCTGTCCTGGAAGCCCTTTGCGCTTTCCTGCATACCATGTGTTGGAAGGTGTATTTTTGGAAGAGCATTTTTGATGTAAAAAATTAGTAAAAAGTCAAAAAAAACTTGTAAAATATTTATGCAATGATTGTAAAAATAAGGAAGAGTCTTCCTTATGTGGTGGAAGATCTCATGCAATTTTTGTAGAATTTTTAGAAACTCTTAGATAGCATTTCTTTAGAAAATTAGAGAAAAAGACCTAATTTCAAGTGTGAAAAGGGACACTTGAAAATGTATATAAGTCAATTTTCTCTATTTTGGAGAGGTTGGTTAGTTATTTGCTCAAGCTATCAATAGAGAAGAAAGAGTTTCTGCAAAATCGTGTTTTCTCCTGTTGAGTGTATTTCTTTTGATGTGTGAGCTTGTCTCTTGCTTAAACATGGAGATTTGTGAGTCATATGTGTGTATTACTGAGTAAGTTGTATGAAGAGAGAGACCTATTGCTGTAAATGAGTGGAAAGGACTGAAGGAAGTTCCAAAATTGTGAAAATCGTCTGTTGGTACAGAATCGCGATTGTCTCGTCTTTGTGATACAGGTGATATTTTCCAATTTTGAGTTCATATTTGTATTCTGCTAATGAAATGGTATGGTTTTGACATAAAGAACATAGAAAATGATGGAGATTTGCCTTAGTTATGGTAAACTCAAGATTTTCTCTTCATCTTCAATTTCTCTCAGCAATCCAGCCATCAATCTCTTATTTCCTTGAATCTATTATCTTGAAGGGGCTGTGGTCTTGTGGATATTCCTAGGATTGACAAAATAAAGATGATTTGTTGATTCTTTGTTACTTCATGATTAGAGAGGACAACTTGGAGTCCAAAACAAAACACCATGCTTCCTTGCGTCCACTCTTTCTTGAGCCCCCTGCTTTACTTCTTTTGCTTTTTCTTGAGTTCCACGCTTGCCCTGTCCGTATGCATCCTGTAGAGTGTCCTTCGCGCTCTCCGTGGCATCATCGACCTTCAAAGCCGTCCTCTGATAGCCTTCATGCAGTGTGTCCTTCATATGGAAGAAGGCCCTTCATAGCTAGCAGCCGGGCGATCAGAAAGTGTGATGTACGGCTTGTCCTGTCAAGTGGTTGAAGAGAATACCATTCCCCAGTTTGTTGATGAAGATGATGAGCCAAAACTCCATTGATTTTTGTAGAAGAACCCCACAATAAAATTATTTACACATGACTAACAAAAAATCGACAAAGTTAAGAGAAGAAATAACTAAAAGATTTCTAAAACTATGCCTATTCTACTCGTGTCTTGAAGAATCGCCACACATGGTGGATTAGTCACCCAAAAAGGGGATCTTCATCACACCAAAAAAGGCTCATCTCAACAAGTTTTTGTAAATCTTGCAAGCCGCAAGTGCTCACAAGAGCGTAATGAAATGAAGAACTAAAAAAAATCATCATGAAAAGCTTGCATACACGTCTCTTCACGTCATAAACCATCACGTAAGTGACAAGAGAACGCTCCCCGGCAACGGCGCCAAAAGTTGTTGACGTTGTAGCATCACAACTCATACTTGTCAAACCAGGAAGCATCTCATGAGACCCAAATGTTTGCGTAGAAGCACTCAGCAGACGTAATGGCGCTTCGTCAACATATGATTAACAACGTCATCAACAAGAAGATACAACATAAGCATCGTGAATGATACACCTAATCGTAATCACAAGTATAATAACGACGTAATCATACATCAACGTGTCACAAGCGTTAGACAAGAAGAGAACAAGCATGCACGCACATCATGACGATGAGAGAGCAAGAGTCTATCTACAAACTAGCATAATCTCATTACTTCTCAAAAGAGCTCTCTCAAAAGAAGAGGTGGAGACCTCTTTATATACAAAATGGCAAAAAAGCATGCTATGTGGGATTTCTCAACTGAAAGGAGAATGAATCCCACTTATTCTTTAGTGTGGCACTCACACACACCTATACAAGAGTGCTTTATTAACTAAATGAAAGGTAGAAAAAGGTACAAACGATGATGAAAATGAAGTGGATCCAAGAAATACATGTTGTATCCTTCAACAATAGGGTTCCTGTGCTGATCCTTTTTCTCTTTGCTTTCAATCAAATATTCTAGCCTCTCCAATAATCCTTGAAAGTGTAGTTCTGGTTTTGCCATGTTATTCCAATTAAGATATCTAGAGGCTTCAAACAAAGCTTGTGCTAGTTCTACCATCTTCATGCAAAGTTTAGTTCTCTCAATTTCTAGATCAGCTCGAGGGTAGTTTTTGCTCATTTCAGCTACCTGAGGTCCCTCTTTTAATCTAGCCTGATATGCACGAAACATCATGTCTAGATTTTCTGGTATGGGTTCCGCTAAAACTGATCCTGATTTCTGAGCTGGATTCTCTTGATTCAATTCCTGTGAAGTCAATTCTTGGATTTTGGCTCTAGATTCCTTCAAACTTCCTTCCAACTCAGTTATTTTTTTACTCCATTTTCTCTTAATTCTTTCTCTAGAATCTTTCCAAGATTTTTTCTTTTTACTGCTAGATTCTGCAACTTCACTAGTTCCGACTACTTTCTCTTGATTAAGCTGTTGGTTCTGTAAGAGCACCTGGGCTCTTGTTATAGCTTGGATAGGCACGTATGTAGGGTTGGATCCATCTGCGTTATTTACAATACCTATCACATTGATCGGTGTCACATTCGAAGCGTTAACTGGATTTTTAGGACAATCTTTGATTATGTGCTCTTTGCCACAATCGGCACAAAAGCCTTGGATGTTATAGTACTGTGATTGTCCTGCTGTTGCTCTAGCACAATGGTGAGAACCACGTTAAGAAGCTTCACCTCCTTAATGTCAATCCGAGGGAGAGGTAGGAGTGATATGAAGATCGTGAACGTGAGATGATGTGAGAGTGAAGGTGAGAAGCACAAAGATGCACACACACATACACACACACAATGAAGAGACAAGCAAGACACAATGGAAGGTGGAAAATTAGCTCTATTGCTCAAGAATACTCTTACAAGCTCAAACTAGCTCTATGCTCACACTAACCAAAATGAACCAACCAAAAAAATGAGCTCTCTAGCTCTTTTTATAGTTTCTAGACTAGTTTTGACCGGTTTCACATCTAGTGACCGGCCTAGTTAAAAAATAGGTCCTAGATGCTATTTGGAAGGGTAAACGATGTCTAAAAATAACGAAAATTGGTACGCGCATTCTACCTAAGCTCCTCAAGCTCGAGGACTCCTCGGCTTGCACAAAATGGAGCTATGGATTACAAAATGGGGTTTTCTTATGATACCTATGTTACAATTAGTGATAATAATCACTGTTGAATGTTTGGAGAATTAATAAGAAATATATTTGTTTAAAAAATTGATCCGCCTGGCTCCCTGCTTCGTCTTCACATGCTTCCGTGGCGTCTGTGCCTCTGACTGCTTCCAACACCCCCCTCCCTCTCGCTTCTGTCGTCCCTGACAGAACCTTGTTGTGAGGTCTGCCGGATGTAATTCTGTAGGAGGTCTTGAGCGAGGGTGTGCTCTGATACACGAATACCTCGGGCTAGATCAGCCTCGAGTTTCTCCCAGTCGATAGGTTGCGGCTCGTCTGGTGGTGGGAGCTGATAGTGTGTGGAGTACACCATTCGTTCACAGGCGAATAATTGCAATAAGTGTGTGGGCCTGCTTATGAATACTTCTGAATGGTACTCCCAAAAACCGGTGGTGAACATTTCTTCGAATGTTTGCTTGTAACATGCCGGTAAATATTTGATCCTGCAGTGCCAGGCGTAACACACCCGTAGCGATGGCGTTGTGCTCATATCATAGACTAAATCCAAGTTGCCATGCTCAAAGCCCGGGGTGTTGACATGGGGAGCCTTGATGCGCCGGAAGACTTTAAAGACCATCTGTATCATGTCAAAGATTTTGACAGTCATGTGCGCGGCAATATCATCCATGTGTTTTAATCGAGGGAGCCAGTGGCGGATCGTCGCCATCATGTAGCCTACTGTGGGTAACGCGACTGGTGGCTTGAGGTAGGGATAGTTCAACCAGTCTTGGCACTGCTTATTGTTCTGTAGCTTTATAGCGAAGGCAGTCCAAGAGCGGCGTCGTGGTACTGGTCCCCAGCACGGATTAAATTTTAAGTGAAGCGGCGCTTTTACCCACGTGCTCATCATCTCTGGATAATTTTGCAGTAAATCTTTGCGCCAGTCTGGTTGAAGGATTTCACCTCTCTGCGCCCTTGGTGGCAAGTCCTCTGGCTCGAATTGAGTGGCATGCGTTGGTTTCATGCCGGTTTCTTTCTCTATGGTTAACTGATATTCTGCCATTAACATGAAGTATGGTTTATACTGAAGCTCATGCCCGGATATGTATCGTCGCGGGGCCATTTGAGCAAAGAATGGTGATTGTAAAATTTTCTCTTCAATTATGGCCATGGCATGTAGCTGTGCCTCTACTCTGGCCGAGTGTGTCGTTCCGAGTTCTTCTACTGTCTTCATCCACGCGGGGGTAGGTAATTCGTAGGTCATCTGGCCTTCGGCCGTGACACGTCCGCCTGGGATGGGTATCGGTTCATAAGCCTCTTCGAAGGTCTCCTCCACCGGGATAGTGACGGTTTCTTCCTCAGCTGGTAGCTCAGGTGGGGAGTCTGGCCTTGGTGGTGCTTCATAGATGGCAATCCTAGATTCAATATTTGTTACCTGGGCCCGGAGTGCGTTGAGTTCCTCTAAAACTTCAGGGGCAGGGTCCACAGGCGCTGGTAATTCCGCTGCTACTGGTACCTGTTGTGTTGCTGGTTCTCTGAGTTGTAGCAGTTTGTGATCTTCCTTTAACTTTTGATGTTCTTCGTTCATACGATCATAGTCCTCGAGCAATCTGACATGGTCGTCTAGCAGCATCCGCATCGACTCGGATGGGATTGCCTTGAATCTGCTCGGACTTAGTGGCTGTTCTGGATGATCTAAAGCCGCTTCCAAGTTCTCTCTGTTCTGCTCTTGGAGTCTCTGGTTCTCCTCTTTTGCTGCGGCTAAGTGTCTTCTTAGTAAGCCCATATTTCTAGTGAGCGTTGCATTGCGGACAGTCTGGGCTCTAAGTAGGTTATCTAAATCCGCGGTGGCCTCTTTGCTTTTTTCCTCACTTTCTATTTCTAACTTGTGATAAGCCTCTCGTAACTCTTGGTACCGGCTGTTCAGTGAGGCGTTCTCAATTGATAGTGAGTTAAGCTGCGTTTGTAGTTCATTCGTTGTCGCCTGCAGCTGTTGATAGTTGGTGCCGAGTGATGCAAACTCTTCGCGGACTTGCGTCATGCATGCGAACATGTGTTGAAATGCGGTGTCTATGGTGGGCGATAGTATGAGTGAAGTGCTAAATGAGGATGCAGTGATAGTAGATGCAGTGGGAATGGGGAGCGGGGTTGGGACTGTGGATGCAGTGGTGATTGTGGAAAATTGTGAAGTGCCTAAATATGAGGGTGCTGTGAGTGGAGTGGGTGGTGGTGAGGTGGGTGGTGATATGTCCATGCCATTGGACGTGTTTAGTGTTGTGACTGTGAAAAGTGGTGTGATTGTGGGTGGTTGTGTAGGTGTGAATACGGGATTTACAAACGTAGAGTAGTTTACAGGGGGGATGGTTGGAACAGCTTGGTGAAACGGGGAAATAGGGGTTATGGTGGGCTGGGGAGGTGAGACTGGTGAGAAGGTTAGTGGGGTGAGGAAGGGGAATGGGGGCCTTAGAGGTGGGGGAAACGCTGGGAAGGATGAAGGGGTGAAGGGGTTAACATATGGATGCGGAGGGTTGGGTGTGGGCAGGGTGGTATGAATGGGTAAGGAAGAGGTTGTGGCTACGTTGCTTTGTACAGGTGTGGATGTGGGGAAAGCAGGTGGGTGTGCGGGTGATACGGGATGGGTTGGTGAAAGATGAGGTGAAAGAGGAGTCGAAGGGGTGGATGTTATTTCGAGGATAGTAGTGGTATGTACAATGGTGGTACGGGGTGGCGAATCTACAAGGATGGTTTCTGCGGTTAATGAACGTTCGGGGGCGAGGCGTGCCTCCCTGGCTTGTGCTGAAGATTGGGCTCCTGTTGGTACACGAATATACTCCCCAGGTTTTGAGAGTAGTCGCACTCGGCGGGGATCAAACTGTGGTAGTTGCTTTCTTTGTAAAAACCTGAGTGCTTCATGGGAGCCTACTGATTTGACTAACTCTCTGAACCCTCTAATATATGCGTCTTCGAATCCTCCGGAGATGAGTTCCTGTTCAATTAATGCCTGGCTCTCCTCTTCAGTTAACTTCTTTCGTGCCCAGACTTTCTCCATGGTACGATATAATTTCTTTATGGCCAATGTGTACGCTGCGGCTTCGAAAGTTTCATCTTCATATGTGCTGGTGTCGCCGTGCGTGTCGGTTTGTTGGCCTTGCCCCTCTGTCTGGTCGTCATGTGAACCCTGGCTGGCTTCATCGTCGCCTTGATCGTCGTCTGTTTCGGTTCTTTCTTCTTCAGAGCCCGACACAGCTTGTCCCTGTGGCAAGTCTCGCGGCGTAGTCGGGTAGCTGGGATGTTCATATTCCTGGGAGAACAGTTGTGCTTCTGAATACTGAAATTCGTTTGAGAATGCATCAGGCATCTCAAAATCGAATGTCGTGTTTATGGGGTCGGCCTCCATATGGGGTATCGGGAAAGAAAACGCTTCCGCACCAATGGTGGTGGGAGCTTCTGTTGTGGTGGTGGGTTCTGAGGTGGTAGCTGCCTGAGGTGCAGCGGTACTAGTGGTGGCCTCCGTGATCACTGGTCTGGACAACCGTATGCGAATAGGTTGTACAGTGGGCGCAGCTTCTGTCTGTGGTCGCTCTGGAGAGGGTTGTGGTGACGGCGACTCTGGCACTTGGAGGCAAGGGATGGTGCCTCGCATGCGCTTACCTGCCCGTGTCCTACTGGGCTTCCTAGCTTTCTTCGTTGTGCTCTTGAATGCCTTCAATTCCTCTCCTGTTAATGCACGCTCGATGGGCAAGTCATAAGCCAAACACATATACACAATTCTAGTGAGCGCACAACATCCGTTAAGCACCTTCTTGCGCTCCCATCTGTGCTGTGCCAGGTACATCTGATCTATGATCCAGCTTGCCAGATCAACTGTTTGAGGTCCCGTACATGCCAAATATAATCCGAACCATATTCTTTTGTGTGGCATGGTAAATCTGTCCTGAGCTGGAAATGCAAAATGTTGCATGCATATTCTTAGTGGCTTTGACAACTCAGGTGTAATGGCCGAAATCTCTTCCCACTTCGTGACATCCCCACGTTTCATCGGTTCTGGAATCAATCTCTCTCGGTCTGTGGGAGTGTGGGTTCCATGAATCTTGATGGCTGCTCTGATTAGGTCCTTAGAGAGATAAAATCTCTTGTAAGGTGGATCATCCACTAGAGTAGGCAATATGAAGGTTCCTGGGATATCCTTATTCTCCGATGCCAGTAAGGTAGTGATCAAGTAATAGCACCTATAAAAATCCGGTTTGGGTAGAGGATCACTGAAATATTCTGTGAAACCGGCTCTGGCCCAAACATGAGTTAAATCCTGGGTGCTTTGTAGGGTTTCGAATTCTCTGGAGAAAAACTGGTACTTTCCCCACGTGCGGTCATCAAAAGTCAGAGAGGATTCAAATATAAAGTCTGCGTCCGCGAGGGGTCCTGCCAGGCCTTGAAACCAATGAGAGTTCCTGTGTATCTTTTCGGTGTAGCCCATAGGGGGGTTATCGATAGGCATGGGCCCTGGAAATCCCTGAAATTCCGGCGGTGGAGCAGTAGGGTGGGACTCTGCTCGTAGCACATTGAGTGGTACTGCTGCTACACTGGGGCCTGCTCCTGATGTTCCTTCGTCGGTTTGCATGGTGGCTGGTGCGCTAGTGAGAAAGATCTGCTACAAAAGATTAACACATTAGCATGGAAATTAATCATGATCCCATTAAAGTGAGACCGCAATCCCTTTCCATAACTGATGCGTAACCCGTGTAGCCAAGTGCTGTGATGTGATGGATGCAATGTTTCTTGCAGCACTAGTGCAGGTCTCTAGACACCTACACGTTTCAGATCATGCATACATTTCTTGATGAGATGAGTTTACGAGTGGTGTGTGATGATGGTGTGTGAATTTATACAAGGTTTAAAGGTTAGTGATTTAGCATAAGGTTGTATGTTAGTCGGGGGGTAGTTAGACAATGGGTTAGGGGAAGACGGTTGGACACGTTTCGGTATCCATTTCCTAAGAGTCCTTGAATGGGTGGTGGGTTTCTGCTGAGGGGTAAAAGGTGGTATCGGGTGTGGTGGTGTCGAGGGATGAAAAGGTTTGTAAGGATTATATATTACATGGCATATGGGTTGAGCTATGATACATGGTTTGGGTACCCAAATCTGCGTGGGCGTGGGTCTATGGGTAAGGTACTTCTTGGCGATCCAAATCTGTCGAATGCTCGGACCTGTAGAAGAAGGTCGAGGGGATGGTGGATATCGATTCTGTTTCTGTACTGCCCTTTTTTTGTCGATTTCTGCTTGGCTGGAGTTCTTTGGTGCTTTTTGTCCTTTTGGCACCCACATTTGTCTGGTGCCGCTTCCTTTGGGAGGCCTAAACTGCCTTCCTGGTCGTGTCTTCTGATACTGTCGTCGGTCTGGGTTCCTTTGTCGTGGTTGACTCTGTTGTTGCTGGGGTTGAGAGGTCGGATGGACACTCTGCTTTGGAAAAGAAGGGAGTTCCAACACTTGCGTGACCTGCCCATTAGGAAGTGATGCCTTTTGTAACTTTAATCTAGGCCAGTCCGCAACAAGCTTGGAAGGATGAGCACCGTAGGGTGTCGTGCTCATTTGGCCGCTGATGCAACCCACCTGACCTCTGATTGTGCCCTTCTGCCCTTGCTGTTGGGTAACTGTCTCTTCTAGTTTGCAGGAAGTCCCAGGGAAGATCTCCTGTCGTCCTTCTAATTGACAACTGTCTATAGCCAAGCCCGAGTGGGTTGGTGTAGACGTAACGTGACTGGTCGGATTAAAGATCTTCCGGTCTTCCGTCGCATGCGTTTCATAGGGTCTAGGGTCACAACCGTCAAGCGGAGTGCGGTTAGGGAAGTCAAGCTGTATCACTCGCTTCTGCTCTAAGGTTCCAATCTGTAAGGAGCCTTGTCTAAGATTTAGGTCCACTGAGTGATCGTATAGCCAATTTTGGCCAAGGATTAGGGGTTCTATCAGGTCGTCATCATGGCACACTAATAGCTTCGCTGTCATGGTCAAGTCCTTAATGAGGATAGGAAGGTCCACCTCACCCATGCAAGGGGTTTCCATGCCTCCTAGGCCTATGAGGTATGCCTCAATTGGCCGCATTTCTATTCCTGAAGCCTTATAGTGGGACCATCTAATCGCACTAGTCGCAGCACCTCAGTCAATCAAAGCCCTGAGTTCTTGGCTATGGTTACCGTGCTCTAGCCTAACTGTAAGGAATGGTCTCCTGTCCACTATGCTAGGATGAGTGGTTGACTTTACTTGACACATGGCCATGGGATATCTGGGTGATGTTTCCAGATGGTTATAATCTTCTCTCCCTAGTCCTTGTCTTCTTAGCTTCATGCGCTTAATGCGTTCTATGGCTTCTGCCTGAGCTTCTGCTCGTATTCTATTTTCTTCCTCCTTACGCTTCTTTGCCAACGTGAGTCGTCTAAGCATATCCTCAGTAAGAGGTTCTTGATATAGCCTGACTCTACAGCCACTAATGTAATTAGGCATTATATCTCCTTCTAAGGTGGCTAACTGTACTGCTCCGCTCGTTGAGAGTCTGTTAATGATCATAGGTCCATAACCTCGCTTTTCTAACTTCCGTGCGTGCTGTTTTAGTGTATACACTAGAACTAAATCTCCTTCCTTTAGGCCTTTATCTTTCACATGTGCATCAAAATATGCTTTCTGTCGCTTCTTCGCTGCGTATATTTCTGCTGCTGCTTTCAGCTTGGTTTCTCCTAATCGTTCCAAGTCCATTATTCTCGCTGATAATTCATGGCCGGTCCACTGATGTTCTTGTGCAACCTTAAGGGTCGGTATCAAGAAGTCCAAAGGAAGCACTGCATTCTGACCAAAAACCATCTGAAAGGGAGTTGCATTGAGTACGGTCTTGTAGGCCACTCGATATGCCCAAACAGCGTGGTGTAGCTGTTTGTCCCAATCTGAACGTTTATTGTTCACGAGTTTCGTCAGTACGGTACAAAGTATCTTGTTAGTGCTTTCAGCCTGACCATTGGCCTGAGGATGATATGGTGCAGATTTCTTGTGAATCACCATAAAATCCTGTAACAAATATTCAATGAATTGGTTTAGAAAGTGAGTGCCTCGATCGCTCACTAACTCTATAGGCAATCCATATCTTGTAAAGACATTTTCAAATAAGAATTTTGCAGTAGTGTGAGCATCATTCTTTTTTGTGGCTTTTGCCTCTACCCATTTCGTAAGATAATCTGTGGCAACAATAATATATTCCGCATGTGTACCTTTTGCAGGGGGGTTAATGGGTCCTACAAAGTCTATTCCCCACTTAGAAAATGCACGTCCGCCCATCATGGGTTTCAATGGCATTTCATCTCTGCGAGTAGGAAACTGAGTTCTTTGACACACGTCACATCTCTTTACATAGGTATGTGCATCCATGTGAAGAGTGGGCCACCATAATCCTGCAAAGAGAATGGCTTTGATTATCCTATCTGGTCCAAAATGACCTCCTGCAACACCTTGGTGTGCAGTCTCTAGTATGCTAAGATAATCGCTTTCATGAACACATTGTCTTAAATATCCATCTCTTCCTCTTTTGTATAGATTATCGCCAATAAGCGAGTAGCCTTGAGCTTCCTGCTCTAGACTGCGTTGTCGAGCTAAGGTCATTCCTTGAGGGAATGTGTTCGTCCTCAAGTAGGTCACTAATGGTTCACTCCAGTCTGGTGTGAGAGACACGTGATAGAGTGTAGCATGCTCTACTGGTGGTTTTTCACAACACACCTGACATTCTTTACACAACTTGTAGACATCTGCTTCCATCGTAGGCCAATATACTCCTAATCTATGCAGAGTCTGTAGTGTTCTATGTTTTGAATGATGTTGCTTTAGTGCACCTAAGTGTGCTAATTGCAACCAATTCGCATGTTCTGATTCATCTACACAACAAGCAAGAATCTTTTGATTATCTTGTTTATATATGCTTCCTGCTATTATTTGGTACCTCTGAGATTTGGTAATCTCTCCTTCTTTGATCTTTATCCTAGGACTCTTGGGTCCGTATGTCAGAATAGGGACTAACGGCTTAGCCCATTCTGGTGCTATCTCAAGGTTGAATAAGTATGCATCTGGTAGATCATCAGCTACTCCTTGAGGGGCTTCTCCCGAGGTTAATCTTGAGAGGTGGTCAGCTCTAAGATGCGTCTTTCCTTTCCTAACTACCACTTCAAAATCGTACTCCATGAGTAATAGAAACCAACATATCAGTCGTCCTGTGTTACATGGTTTGTTGACTAAATATAATAGGGCTTGATGATCCGTAAAGAACTTGAACTTGTTGGCCAACAAGTAGTGCCTAAACTTCTTTACTGCGTAGATCATCCCTAATCCTTCTCGTTCCGTCGTGGTGTAATTTCTCTCTCCTGCGTTTAGTTGTCTGCTAGCGTAAGCTATGGGGAGATCTATGTTACCTTCATTCGTGGGTTGTGCTAATACACATCCTATGGCGTAATTGGATGCATCCACATGTACATGGAATGGCTTACTCCAATCTGGAGTTGTCAATATAGGTGCTGAGCACAAACGTCGTTTAAGTTCATTGAATGAATTTTCACATTCATCTGTCCACTCAAAATTGGTCAAAAGAGAGTACAAAGGCTTGGCTATGATTGCATACATGTGTATGAATCTCCTATAATAGCCGCAATGGCCCATAAATGCCTGTACCTCTTTCACATTAGTTGGTCTAGGTAATTCTGCAATTACCTTCACCTTTTCTTCATCCGTGGAGATTCCATTTTTTGACACGATGTGTCCTAGAATTTTGCCTTGTCTGACCATGAAAACGCATTTTTCTGGGTTCAAACAAACCTGATATTCTCGACATTTGTCAAATATTTGTCTCAACTCTGGGATATGTGTCTGTCTTACATTTGAGTGCGCACATAGGTCATCGACATAAACTTCCAAGCTCTTGCGTAAAAATTCCTTAAAAACATGACACATGAGTCGCTGGAAAGTAGCGGGTGCATTTGTCAAGCCAAATGGCATTACACGAAATGCAAATATGCCCCATTCTGTGGCAAAAGCCGTCTTGTGTTGGTCTTCTGGAGCAATGGCTACTTGATTATAGCCTGAGAATCCATCAAGAAAGCTGTAAACTTCCTTGCCCGCGACTCTTTCCAATAGATGTTCCGTGATAGGAAGAGGATAACTATCTCTAATCGTGGCGGCATTAACTTTTTTAAGGTTAATACACACGCGCAATTTTCCATTCTTCTTGGGCACAACCACAATGGGGGATACCCATTCGGTATGCTCAATTTCGTAAATGAATCCTGCTTCTATCAACCGATCTATCTCCTCTTTAATCTTCGCAGCGTAATTATCATTATACGTGTAAGGTTTTTGTTTTGTCGGTTTTGCATCTGGAGTCATAGGGATTCTATGAGAACATATATCTGGGTCTACTCCTTTCAAATCTTTGTAACTCCAAGCAAAAACATCTCTATATTCGCGCAATAGGGCAACTAGCTCTTCTTCTTCTTCAGTCGTCAAATCATGCCCTATGTATGTGCATTTTTCTTCTTCTCCTTCTATGGCAACTATTACTTTCTTGGTTTTCTCTCGGTTATCATATACTTGTCCGTCATTCGCCTTTCTATTAGGCATTCGTACCATGATTCTTCTATGGTCGATTTCATATTTCTTGAAATTCTCGGGTACTTCAAATAAAGATTCTTCTTTTTCCGACATGGTTTCCTTCTTCTTTCTTTTCTTTCCTTCACTCTTGTTCGTTACTTCTGTGGCTAACCTCACTTCATTCGTAATTTCCTCGTGTCTCTGAGTGTGAGTCTCTACTTCGTAGAAATATTCTTCCTCTGATGCAAAGGGTGGGTCCATGATAATTGATTCTAAATCAACATCGCTTGCATCCTCAAATGCATCAGTGCCAGGTTCACACTCCTCTAAAATTGCATCGCCCATGATTGGCTCTATCGTAAAAACTGAAATGTCATAGCCATCCTCGTCACAGTGGGGTGTCCATTGTTCTTCATTGATGGCTACATCCATGGTTGCTAGTATTTCCGCCCAACCATGGGGTTCAAATTCTTCGTCTGGGAATACTACAGGTGCATATGCTGGATCTTGAAGGGTTCGTGGATGTTGTTCCGCACCTAAGGTCCTAGCTTCTAATCGTTCTTCCTCTTGTTTGGCTACTTTACACATCCATAAATGGGTGTCCTCATGCAACCAAGAAGGATCTGATTCTAATGAGTGCACGGATTCCGTCTCTGCTGGTGTCTTATGGATGGTATTCCATTGTATTGGGGGTACATCTCTGTGTGAATAGTCTTTAAGATTGACTTTGGTAGTCACTCCTAAATGTTGCAAGTACAAAGAATTAGTTCCCCAATCTTGTACAATTTGTAACTGACGCATGAATGGTCGTCCCAATATCATCTCATATGCATGATTTTTCGCAAAGTCGCAAATGGCAAAGGTATGCTCAAATTCTACACCACAAGTGGTGAGAGATATGCCTTCTAGTATGCCTAACGGTTTTTCTATGTGTCCATCGGCCATTTGTAGCTTCATCCTGGTGGGTCTGAGTGCTGGCTTACCCCAATGTTTCCATAAGGCGGTAGTAGCGATGGCTACTCCGGCTCCTGAATCTAAGATGGCTTTCGTGGTGTAGCCCTGATGGGTTATAGGAAGATATGTGTTACCTTCCTCTCCTTCGCTTACGTCTCCAATCTTTTCCACGGGTATCTCTGGTACCTTCTTCTGTGATCCTATCTGAGAGGGTGTGGTAGCTAGCTCAGGGAATTGATTTGCTACGTGCTTCCACAATTCTGGTTTTACCTTTAACAACTCCTCCAGAGTGAGATTACATTGTACTTTGGTATTCTTGATCACTTCCGTATTTCTAGGGATCACTGATTCTTCATTCCTCACTATTATCGTGGGTGCTCTCATACTAATGGACTTAGCTTCCCAAGGCCCTGTGAACTGAGGTAATTCTTGTAGAGAATTAGACTCAAATCCTGTGGGTTCACTCAGTTGTTCCACCTCTACATCATCATATATAGAGGGGATGTCTTGGGGAAATTGTTCCTGCAAATCGTCTATTTCTTGAATAGGAGGATGAGTTCCTTGTTCTTTTCTCCATTTCTCTTCTTGGATTTCTCTTAAAAATTCATGTGAGTACTTATGTATGGAAGATAGGTTATCTTGACTCTCTGTATTGGGTACTTGAGACAGGGATGGTGGATTCCTTTCCTGTGTCTCTGGGACAGTAGGGTTCCTAGACTGATCCTTTTTCTCTTTGCTTTCAATCAAGTGTTCTAGCCTCTCCATTAGTCCTTGAAAGTGTAGTTCCGGTTTTGCCATGTTATTCCAATTAAGATATCTAGAGGCTTCGAACAAAGCTTGTGCTAACTCTACCATTTTCATGCACAGTTTAGTTCTCTCAATTTCTAGATCAGCTCGAGGGTAGTTTTTACTCATTTCCGTGACTTGAGGTCCCTCTTTTATTCTAGCCTGATATGCACGAAACATCATGTCTAGATCTTCCGGTATGGGTTCCGCTAAGACTGATCCTGATTTCTGAGCTGGGATTTCTTGGTTTGATTCTTGTGAAGCCAATTCTTGTATTTTGGCTCTAGATTCTCTTAGACTTCCTTCCAACTCACTTATCTTTTTACTCCATTTTCTCTTTATTCTTTCTCTGGAATCTTTCCAAGATTTCGTCTTTTTACTACTCGATTCCGCAACTTCACTAGTTTCGGCTACTTTCTCTTGATTAAGCTGTTGGTTTTGTAAGAGTGCCTGGGCCCTGGTTATAGCTTGGATAGGCACGTACGTAGGATTGGATCCATCTGCCTTGTTTACAATACCTATCACGTTGATCGGTGTCACATTCGAAGCGTTAACTGGGTTCTTAGGACAATCTTTGATTATGTGCTCTTTGCCACAATCGGCACAAAAGCCTTGTATGCTATAGTACTGTGATTGCCTTGCTATTGGGGGATGTGGACAGTCCTTTATGAAGTGATCTCCTTGGCACCTAAAGCATGGTCCTCTAGGGCCCTGTAGTCTTTGCTGTCTCAATTGGGGCCGTGGGTTTGGGTTTGTGTACATCACATTAGTATAATCTGGCTCCCAACTAGGTTCCATTGGAGGACTATCATAATGATATGTCTCCACACGTTCTGGTGACTCCGTGTAATAAGCGGGTGGACTAGTTACATGAGTAGAGTCAAAACTGTTGGAGTTCGGGTCACTTTCGGTGATCAGGGGTGAAGAAGGCACTAAGGCCCTACTTAGGTTCTCTTCTGCAGCCGCATATTTGACTGAGATGACATTCGCTGGTGGGGGTGACTGCTGAGCCAAGACGGGTTGAGGTCTCTGTTGGGCCTGGTATGGGTAGTTCTGAGGAGGCCTATAGTAATAAGGCTGAGCATTGTATTGGCCTTGATACCTACCTGGCTGCTGGTATGCTTGCGGGTAGTTCTGTCTCACAGTTTGTTTATTGTATGGGCAGTCCTGAGCCGTATGATTCGTGTACCTTCTCTCAATTGTACAATATTGGCCACTAGGGTTGGCTTGAGGTTGAGGTGCATTGGGACACATGTTTGCCAAATGATTTCCACCACAAGTGTAACAACATACGTTCATCGGTAGCTTGGGCACCTGTTTACTAGAAACTCCTAGTTTTTGGGCCACTTTTTCTGCTAGGTCCTCTATCGAATTAGACAATTTTGTGGATGCTAGAGAAGAACAATCTGAGTCCTTATAGACCTTTGAGAGTTCTAATTCATCTCCTAAGTTGTCCTCAATGTCTATACATATTCTTACACACTCCTCTAGCGTTCTGGGTTCTTTTAGGTACACATAAGAGCGTAGTTTAGCGCTCAACAAGCCATCTAGGAACAGTGATACTTGTTTGGCTTGTGAGGGTAGCTCTTGCATTGGACATCGCTCAACGTATTGTCTGAATCTACGACCTGCCAGTCTTACTGTTTCCTGAGGGGTTTGCTTAAAACTATGAATCAACGAAGACGTGTCATGTCTAACCCCACTTTTAGAGAATTCAGTAATGAATGACTCTAAAAAGTGATGGATGTCTCTAAATTGCCTTTGTTGCAGTGATTGAAACCAAGTTAAAGCTGTATTCTTTAACGTTAGTCCAAATGCATTGTACTGCGTGAACATGTCTTCAACTTGTTCTGCTCTTAGTACTTGCTTGAATTCTGCGACATGGTCATAGGGATCTCCTGTCCCATCAAAGTAATTCTTCATTGATTTTACTAACTGTGTGGGTCTCAATACTCTTGCATGTTCACGTGGTCTAGGTAGAGGAAAATCATCTCTACCACCTGGTATTCCATGTTCTCTTTGTCTATCCGTCCTATTAGTGTTCGTGGTTGTTCCATCTCTCCCTATGGGGTGAATGAAGCTTACTTCCGGTCTCTCGTAATTTCCTTCTCTTTGATTTCCATGGGATGAGGATGTTCCTGCCCCTTGTTGATTTGCATTCATGTTCGTTCTGGATGGAGGGAATATCAATTCACCTCTCCAAGTGTAGGTGTTTTTAGCGCGTTCAGGCACCACAAAGACTCTTTCTGAAGTCTCATCCAGGTATACAACCTTTCCAGGTGTATCTGGGTCCTTGAATTCATAGATTGTAATGATGCCTACCTCACCAGGGTTTTCCTTTCTGTACCTCCAAAAGGCTTCGTCTGTCTCTTTATTTATGAACAACTCGGTGCTCCTGTTATCTTGAGGGATCCACTCTGGGATGAGTACTCTTGTTAATACGGATTTCCCTCTAGGTGTCCTAGGTTCTTCTAACGGTTCTTTTCCTTGAAATTTCCCTTCTGTCTCTAATTGGATTGTGCCAAACTCATTAGTATCGTTTGGCTGCGTACTCAAGATATACATGGTTCCTTCTTTGTCTATGTAAGCGTCTCTCTCAAATTTCACCACTGGTCTTTCCAATCCAAAGGGTTGATCAGGGTTGTGCAGTTGCACCACTTGCCTTTGCAAACCATCCTCATAGATGCGAGCACCTAGTCGGTTGGTTCGGAGAAACTCTAGCTGCGTTCTATAGGGTCCTTCAGGTTTTTCTAGGTATGCTACATGAGATCCTCCTGCTGGTCTGTCTGTGCTAAATGCCATTTCTGATTCACTTGATTCTGAGCTCAACTCGTAGGGATAACTACTGTTCAATTGCTGAGCCCAAGATCGAGCGGTAGTTCTTACACTAGCTTCTGATGATCTAAGGCTTCGTCTGTCCGACTTACCTATATGTTTGCCCGATCTAAGGTTCATTAATTTTATTCCTTGCTCACTCAATTACACACTTAGATCGTCGATGGTCCTTTGTTATTATTCTCTTGATTCTTTTTAATTTTCTCTGGATTCTTGTCTTAATTTATGCGTCAGGAATTCGACTTTCGTGATGATTTTGAGTTCTCGTTCCGTCAGACTTAGGTTCGTTTCTTTAGGTTTTCGCGTCACACACACCTTTACTTTAAGTCCTAAACTTGATAGAATTAGGTATCTTGAACTTGAGGCGTTCCTATCGACTTAAATCCACAATGCTAACGTTTTAGCCTAAGCTAAGAATTGACTGAGGGGGTTGAGTAATCTTCCAACCTCGAGTCGGCTTTTCTGGTTGCTCTGATGCCCTGTTGCCCAAGAAGCCGTGCTTCCCAAGCTCTGCTGTCTTCACTGCCTTGCTCGCTTGCCTTGGATTGCCTTTGCTAGACCTGGAAAAGTTCCAATATTAGACCAATTCACAAGATGATCAAACACTTGATTATATTCAGCTTTTAAGCTCAAATTTTCAATGTGTGCCCCCTGACTTCCTAGTCCCAGACTAGGTGAACCTCAAAATAGCTTATCCAAAATTAGACGTATCCTTTATGAAAAAAACAGTTGAGGTCACGTAGTACTCGTCACGAGCTTTCTAACGAGCTATTAAGCTCAAAAAACGGACTTCGGATGAAAAAGTTATGAGCGTTCAGGCCCTGGGGGGTAAAAATTGACAATCCAATTTTCCCTCAAATATGAGCTAAGGGGTCTCCTATGAGTCTAATGGTCCAAAAATTTTCCAAAAATACCCTCAAAATTGGTCAAAAATTGAAGTCCAAATTTTGCGATGGGGGTGGGCAATCGCGATGGTCTGGGACCGTCGCGATGGTCCGAGCGAACCGTCGCGATGGCGCGGGATTTGGACAATCGCGATGGCCCGAAAAGGCGAACCGTCGCGATGGCTCGAAGTGAACAATCGCGATGGCGTGAGGTCGAACCGTCGCGATGGTCCAAAAAATGAACCGTCGCGATGGCGCGGGATTTGGACAATCGCGATGGCCCGAAAAGGTGAACCGTCGCGATGGCTCGAAGTGAACGATCGCGATGGCGTGAGGTCGAACCGTCGCGATGGTCCAAAAAATGAACCGTCGCGATGGCGTGATCGGGCGGACAATCGCGATGGCGCGGTCAACGGTCAACGGTGGACAATCGCGATGGTCCGAAGTGAACCGTCGCGATGGTCCGCGATGCGATGGCTTGAGCCAATCGCGATGGTCCGATTTTGGGCTGTCGCGATGGTCCGAAGGTTGAACCGTCGCGATGGTCTATCGTGACACGTGGCACTGTCGTGGCGATGGCGTGGGCCAATCGCGATGGTGCGGGGTCAACTGGACAGTCGCGATGGTCCGAGTGGACCGTCGCGATGGCTCAAGTGAACCGTCGCGATGGTCCGAAAAAGCGAACCGTCGCGATGGTCCGGCCGAGCCGTCGCGATGGCGTGAGCCTATCGCGATGGTGCGACACAATCGCGATGGTCCGAGCCAATCGCGATGGTCCACCAAATGACGAATTTTTGAAATGCAACTATGGTGCCGTGTGTGCGCAAGGATCGCCTACCTCGTGGTGTGGTCGCCTACCTCAAAATCCGAACTTGGCGGACCATCGCGATGGTCCGACACAGTCGGAAATTTCTGACAGAAAGTACATTTTTTACCTTTTGGAAGCTTTCTTGATGCTCTGAAGCTCTGTACCTGCAAGAAAACTCAAGAAAACACAAGCACAAACAAGCGCAAAAACTCTCTCTCGCTCTCTCGCATGCACAAATGAGGGGAAATGAGGTGAATGGGTGGATATGGTGAATTTTCTGATTTTTTTGGAGATGGAGATGATGATGCGATGATGAAGATGGAGTATGGGGAAGGTGAAAAACACTAAAAACTAAGTAAAAACAACAACAAAAACTGAAATTTTTACCTTCCAACGCCACTTCTTGCTATACTCTTACCATCACACATTCGTCCTAGACTCGATCCCCGGCAACGGCGCCAAATTTGGTGTTGCTCTAGCACAATGGTGAGAACCACGTTAAGAAGCTTCACCTCCTTAATGTCAATCCGAGGGAGAGGTAGGAGTGATATGAAGATCGTGAACGTGAGATGATGTGAGAGTGAAGGTGAGAAGCACAAAGATGCACACACACATACACACACACAATGAAGAGACAAGCAAGACACAATGGAAGGTGGAAAATTAGCTCTATTGCTCAAGAATACTCTTACAAGCTCAAACTAGCTCTATGCTCACACTAACCAAAATGAACCAACCAAAAAAATGAGCTCTCTAGCTCTTTTTATAGTTTCTAGACTAGTTTTGACCGGTTTCACATCTAGTGACCGGCCTAGTTAAAAAATAGGTCCTAGATGCTATTTGGAAGGGTAAACGATGTCTAAAAATAACGAAAATTGGTACGCGCATTCTACCTAAGCTCCTCAAGCTCGAGGACTCCTCGGCTTGCACAAAATGGAGCTATGGATTACAAAATGGGGTTTTCTTATGATACCTATGTTACAATTAGTGATAATAATCACTGTTGAATGTTTGGAGAATTAATAAGAAATATATTTGTTTAAAAAATTGATCCGCCTGGCTCCCTGCTTCGTCTTCACATGCTTCCGTGGCGTCTGTGCCTCTGACTGCTTCCAACACCTGCTATCGGGGGATGTGGACAATCCTTTATGAAATGGTCTCCTTGGCACCTAAAGCATGGTCCTCTAGGGCCCTGTGGTCTTTGTTGTCTCAATTGGGGCCGTGGATTTGGGTTTGTATACATCACATTTGTTGAATGTGATGGCTGGGTACAATCAGAAGATCAAGTTGGTGCTGCTAGACCTGCTTCACACCAGTGTCTGCTTCGACTGAGATTTCTCCCAATTGGCTGAATAGAATCACTTGAAATTTTGTAGTGTTGTAGAATGCTTTGAGTTGGTTCCAATGAGCCCTGGATCATCCAATTTGGTTCAGTAGATCTTGAGATTTGCCCTGCTGAAGTTGACAGACTTGGAGGTAGTCACTCAGAGAAAACAGTGATAATGAATATGAGTATATGTATTGAATCTATCAAATGTACATTCCCATTGGCATGTAGAGTGATGCTCAATGGTACTCAGAGGTGTAGGCTAATGAGTAGCTCTCACACACTCACTAATTTGCTTGGATTAGCCTCGGGTAGAGTGTAACATCCCCGCGACTTTTTCATAGTCTTTTATGGGAGTTTGAAGAAGATTTGAATTTCAAACTCAAATGTAGGCTCCCTCAAATCTCTCATCTAATCTCATGGAGATATTCTCTCCATTCATACCTTTCACAATCCACGACTTTTGAAGGTAGGTATGATTACAAGAGGTGAGTTAAATCACATTGACTTTTACATTGGATAAAAAGATAATAAAGCATAGGCATGTGTTCCTATGATATATGGTTCACATGAATACATCCTTCAAGGGTCCAAACTTTTATGCTTTCCAAGGGTTCAATAGTCCAAGCTTTTATGTTGAGTCCTCAAGGCACAAAACAAAGCCAAGTGTTAAGGCTTGTTTGCACCAACAGCTCCCCCTCAAGCCAAACACTTGCTTGAGTCTTCATCTTTAATCTTCAATGATATCCTGTAATCCAATCATGGATTTAAACCTGCATAGTTTGCTCCCATCCAAAGCTTTTGTAAGCAAATCTGCACATTGAATATTAGTAGACACATATGATAATTGGATTTCCTTGCTAAGTAATTTCTCCCTCACATAGTGGTAATGCACCTCTATGTGTTTTGTTCTAGCATGATACACAGGATTAGCTGCTAAGTGAAGTGAACTTGTGTTATCACCAAATATGATAGGTGACCTTGTGTACAGCCCCAATTCTGAGTATAGTAGCTTCAACCATATGGCTTCTTGAGTGGCATTAGCTAGCCCTCTGTATTCTGCCTCAGTAGATGATAGAGCCACTGTGGGTTGTTTCTTGGATGACCAAGAAATTGGTTTATCACCTGCAAAGCATATGTAACCAGATGTACTCCTCCTGTCATCCTTGCAACCTGCCCAATCTGCATCTGAGTATACCTTGATGTCAATGTCTGATGAATATGGATAATACAAACCATGATTTTGTGTTCCCTTTAGGTACTTTACTATCTTCTTGGCTGCCTCCAAATGTGGTACTCTTGGCTTATGCATAAATTGGCTAAGTACACTAACACCATATGAGATATCAATTCTAGTTAAGGTAGCATAATTAAGACTACCTACCAAACTTTGGTAACCTGTAATATCCTTGAGTTCTTCTCCTTCATGTGCACTAAGTTTGTGGTTGACCTCCATAGGAATGTTTGAGACTTTAGCTTCCTGCAAATTAAACTTCTTGACCATGTCCTGAATGTACGTCTTCTGAGTAATGAATATACCTGAATTTGTGTAGACCAATTCAAGCCCTAGGAAGTACTTCAATAATCCAAGATCATTGATCTTGAATTCCTTCATCATTTGACTTTTGATGTGTCTAATTCCTTGAACATCATTTCCTGTAATAATGATGTCATCAACATAGACACACAAGTATATTACCTCTGAATTGTTCTTCTTTATAAACAATGAAGTATCTGCTTTACTCATCACAAATCCTTGATCCAAGAGATAGGTTGTCAACCTGTAATTCCATGCTCTAGGTGCCTGCTTCAATCCATACAGAGCCTTCTTCAATTTGCAAACATGATTTACCTTATTGGGATCCTCATAGCCAGGTGGTTGTGACATGTAGACCTCTTCAGATATCCATCCATTCAAGAATGCATTCTTTACATCCAATTGGTACATGTTCCAATTCTTGGATGCAGCTACACTCACCATAATTCTGATAGTTGGCATCTTTGCCACAGGAGAAAAAGTCTCCTCATAATCAATGCCTTGGGTTTGTGCAAAACCCTTGGCTACCAACCTAGCTTTGTACCTGCTTATTGTACCATCTGAGTTCCTCTTGAGTTTGTAGATCCATCTGGATCCTATCACCTTCATGGAGTCCTTCTTGGGTACCAAATCCCAAGTATCACTCTCCTTGAGAGCCTCCATTTCTTCATCCATTGCTTCCTTCCATTCTGGCTTAGTAATAGCTTCCTCAAATGTACCTGGTTCTTCATTCAAGATATCCTTTGCAAGATATACAGAGTGCTTGGTTACAAGTGAAGTATCATATCCATACCTAATAGGTTTCTTCTTTTCCCTTGAAGATCTCCTCATAGCTTGAGTTGAGGATTCTGGATTATCTTCAAGTTGCTTCATCTTCATCTTCCCTTTGGATTTCCAAGCTTTGAATTCTTCAATGTTGATGGTGTCTTCATCATCTGAGCTTGTGTCCTCATTCTGAGTTGGTTCTTGCCTGACAAGCTTTGGAAAGTCTTCTTCCATATCATAAGGTAGGCTAACTTTCCTGCACTCATTATCATACCATGAATCATTTTCATCAAAGATGACATCTCTGCTTACCTTGAAGCCTTTATTTGAGGGGTTATAGAACCTGTATCCTTTCTAATTCAAATCATAACCAATAAAGATACACTTTTCAGCCTTAGGGTCTAGCTTTCCCCTTACCTGTGAGGGAATATGCACATATGCAACACACCCAAAGATCTTGCAATGATCCAGAGATGGTCTCTTACCATGCCAAGCCTCATAGGGTGTCATTCCATCAAGTGTCTTTGATGGCAACCTGTTGATTAAGTATGTGGCAGTAGATACACTCTCTGCCCAAAGATAATTTGGTAGTTTTTTCTCATTAAGCATAGACCTAGCTGTCTCCACAATGAGTCTATTCCTCCTTTCTGCTACCCCATTTTGTTCAGGTGAGTACCTTGTGGTAATCTCCCTCTTGATGCCTCTTTCCTGCAAGAATTCTTCAAAATCATTGGAGAAGTATTCTCCACCACCATCAGACCTTAATCTCTTCAAATGTCTACCTGTTTGATTCTCTACTAATGCAAGATACCTTTTGAAACAATTAAATACTTCATCTTTATGTTTCATGAAGTACAAGACAGTCCATCTGCTATAATCATCTATAAAAGATACATAGTACCTTGATCCAGATATGGATGGCTCCTTGCTTGGTCCCCAAACATCTGTATGCACCAATTCCAAGTAATCTTCATGCATAAATCCTTTCTTGGTATATGGCAACCTGTGTGACTTACCAAATTGACAAGCCCCACACTTGTATATCATGTGTTGCTTGGATACATTAGGTATCCCAAGCACACATTGATCCCTACTCATTTGCTTTATGGTCCTCTCTCCAATGTGACCCAATCTCTTGTGCCACATCTCCAATTCTGATAGGGTTTGGTCCTTATAGTTGTACAAGGCAATATTCTTAGTATCTTCAAGTTCAAAGGTAAATAGTCTACCTGATTTCTCTCCCTTGGCTATCCTTCTGAATCCATGTCTTGGATCCTCCACATATGCACCATGTTGAGTGAACCTGACCTGTAGACCTTTTTCAACAATCTGACCTACACTCATCAGATTCTTGGTGATTGTTGGGACATACAATACTCTGCTTAGCAAATTCTGATTACCATCACTTGTTTTGACATTACCTACTTTAACCACTGAATGTTTAGTGTCATCACCTGTCTGCACTTGGTGCTTGCCTTTAGGTTCTTCCAAATCAGAGAGTAAGGCAACATTCCCAGCTACATGGTTAGAGCAACCTGAATCAATATAGAACAAATGATCATCATTGATACCTGATTTAGATGTCATGTTCATAATCAACAAGGAATCATCTTGATCCTCTGCATAATTGTTGTAATCCTTTCTGTTCCTGTATCCTCCTTGATAATTGCCATTGTGATTGTAGCTATTGTTGTAGTTATTGTTGTAATTATTGTTGTAGCCATGGTAGCCTTGAGATTGATTGAATCTGCCTCTGCCTTGAGAGTATCCTCCTCTTTGGTGACCTCTTCCTCTTTGGTTCTTGTAGTTTTTGTAGCATTCATTTGTAGTATGATTAGACAAGCCACACATATTGCATGGAGATTGATTATAGGGTCTCCCCCTACCTGACTTACCTCCTCTGCCCCTACCTCTAGATGATCTACCTCTCCCTGCATAGTTTGCTTGGGAGGTAGAGCCTTCTTCATCAACCTTCTTACTTTTACCCTTATCTTTAGACTTCTTATCTGTATATAGGGCAGAGGGATTGTTACCTTTTGATTGCTCTCCATTCTTTGTGATCTTTGCTTCATGTGTAAAGAGTTGTCCAATCAGAGTTGTTAGATCAGGTGCTTGGATGTCCATGTACAAGTCCATTGCAGTGGTAAAGCTCTCCCACTTGTCATCTGCTTTGAGTCCATTGATCACTTGTCTGACTATTTGCTCTTCTTCAATTTCTTCTCCAACACTTGCAAGTTGATCTGCATTTCTTTGACTTTGGTGACAAAATCTGAGACACATTGTTTTGATTGCTTCTTGAGAGTTGTAAACTCAATCCATAGCTGATTCTTTCTGGCCCTTGTGCTTGATGAGAAGTATGTTGACAAGGTTTCCCAAGTCTCTTGGGAAGTCTTACAGTTCTTAACATGAGGTAGAAGGAAATCAGAGATAGAGTTTAGAAGATATGACCTTGCCAAAGCATCTTTAGCACACCATTGATTAAGTCTCTCATGCTCATCCTTTGTAGGTAGGCCTCTGGTTTTGAATGAGGGCAACTCCTCATCTCCTGATATGTATCCATACAAGCTTCTCCCTTGTAGATAAGTCTTCATTCTCAATGACCATGCTGGTAGTTATTTCTATCCAATTTGTCAATGAAGGAAGGGAAACCATCACCCATGATTACCTTGTTTTGCTCTGATACCACTGTTGAATGTGATGGCTGGGTACAATCAGAAGATCAAGTTGGTGCTGCTAGACCTGCTTCACACCAGTGTCTGCTTCGACTGAGATTTCTCCCAATTGGCTGAATAGAATCACTTGAAATTTTGTAGTGTTGTAGAATGCTTTGAGTTGGTTCCAATGAGCCCTGGATCATCCAATTTGGTTCAGTAGATCTTGAGATATGCCCTGCTGAAGTTGACAGACTTGGAGGTAGTCACTCAGAGAAAATAGTGATAATGAATATGAGTATATGTATTGAATCTATCAAATGTACATTCCCATTGGCATGTAGAGTGATGCTCAATGGTACTCAGAGGTGTAGGCTAATGAGTAGCTCTCACACACTCACTAATTTGCTTGGATTAGCCTCGGGTAGAGTGTAACATCCCCGCGACTTTTTCATAGTCTTTTATGGGAGTTTGAAGAAGATTTGAATTTCAAATTCAAATGTAGGCTCCCTCAAATCTCTCATCTAATCTCATGGAGATATTCTCTCCATTCATACCTTTCACAATCCACGACTTTTGAAGGTAGGTATGATTACAAGAGGTGAGTTAAATCACATTGACTTTTACATTGGATAAAAAGATAATAAAGCATAGGCATGTGTTCCTATGATATATGGTTCACATGAATACATCCTTCAAGGGTCCAAACTTTTATGCTTTCCAAGGGTTCAATAGTCCAAGCTTTTATGTTGAGTCCTCAAGGCACAAAACAAAGCCAAGTGTTAAGGCTTGTTTGCACCAACAACATTAGCATAGTCGGGCTCCCAACTAGGTTCCACTGGTGGACTATCATAATGATATGTCTCTACGTGTTCTGGTGACTCTGTGTAATATGCGAGTGGACTATCTACATGAGTGGAGTCAAAACTGTTCGAATTCGGGTCTCCCTCTGTGATCAAAGGTGAAGAAGGCAGTAAAGCCCTACTTAGGTTCTCTTCTGCAGCAGCGTATTTGGCTGAGATGACATTCGCTGGTGGGGGTGGCTGCTGAGCTAAGACAGGTTGAGGTCTCTGTTGAGCCTGGTATGGGTAGTTCTGAGGAGGCCTATAGTAATAAGGCTGAGCATTGTAATGGCCTTGATACCTACCTGGCTGCTGGTATGTTTGCGGGTAGTTCTGTCTCACGGTCTGTTTGTTGTATGGGCAGTCCTGAGCTGTATGATTCGTGTATCTTCTCTCAATTGTACAGTATTGGCCACTAGGGTTGGCTTGAGGTTGTGTTGTATTGGGCAACACATTTGCCATATGGTCACCACCACAGGTGTAACAACGCTTGTTTGTTAGCACCCTAGGTTTACTAGAAACTCCTAGTTTTTGGGCCACTTTTTCTGCTAGGTCTTCTATTGAGCTAGACAATTTTGTGGATGCTAGAGATGAACAGTCTGAGTCCTTATAGACCTTTGAGAGTTCCAACTCGTCTCCTAAGTTGTCATCAATGTCTATACAAATTCTTACACATTGCTCTAGCGTTCTGGGTTCTTTTAGGTACACGTAGGAGCGTAGTTTAGAGCTCAACAAGCCATCTAGAAACAATGACACTTGCTTGGCTTGTGAGGGTAGCTCTTGCATTGGACATCGTTCAACATATTGTCTAAACCTACGTCCTGCCAGTCTGACTGTTTCCTGAGGGGTCTGTTTGAAGCTATGAATCAATGAAGACGTGTCATGTCTAATCCCACTTTTAGAGAATTCGGTGATGAATGACTCTAAAAAGTGATGGATGTCTCTAAATTGCCTTTGTTGCAAAGGTTGGAACCAAGTTAAAGCGGTATTCTTTAACGTTAGTCCAAATGCGTTGTATTGCGTGAACATGTCTTCAACTTGTTCTGCTCTTAGTACTTGCTTGAATTCTGCGACATGGTCATAGGGATCTCCTGTCCCATCAAAGTAATTCTTCATTGATTTTACTAACTGTGTGGGTCTCAATGTTCTTGCGTGTTCGCGTGGTCTAGGTAGAGGAAAATCATCTCTACCACCTAGTACTCCATGATCTCTTTGTCTATCCGCTCTATTAGTGTCCGTGGTTGTTCTATCTCTCCCTATGGGGTGGTTAAAGCTTACTTCCGGTCTCTCTTTATTTCTCTCTCTTTGATTTCCATGGGCTGAGGATGTTCCTGCCCCTTGTTGACTCGTATTCATGTTCGCTCTAGATGGAGGGAATACCAATTCACCTCTCCATGTGTATGTGTTTTTAGCGCGGTCAGGCACCACAAAGACTCTTTCTGAAGTCTCATCCAGGTATACAACCTTTCCAGGTGTATCCGGGTCCTTGAACTTGTATATAGTAATGATACCTACCTCACTAAGTATTTCGGTCTTGTATCTCCAAAAGGCTTCATCAGTTTCTTTATTTACAAACAACTCTATGCTTCTGTTGTCCTGAGGGATCCAATCCGGGATTAGTACTCGTGTCAGTACAAATTTCCCTCTAGGTGTTCTAGGCTCTTCTAATGGTTCTTTTCCTTGAGATTTTGTTTCCGTCTCTGGTTGAATCACACCAAACTCGTTGGTATTGTTTGGCTGCGTACTTAGGATGTACATCGTTCCTTCCTTGTCTATGTAAGCGTCTCTCTCGAATTTCACCACTGGACGTTCCAATCCAATGGGTTGATCGGGGTTGTGCATTTGCACCACTTGCCTTCGCAAACCATCCTCATAGATGCGAGCACCTAATCGGTTGGTTCGGAGAAACTCTAGTTGCGTTCTATAGGGTCCTTCTGGTTTTTCTAAATAGGCTACATTCGACCCTCCTTCTGGTCTTTCTATGCTAAATGCCATTTCTGATTCACTAGTGTCTGAGCTCTCGTAGGGATAACTAGTGTCCAATTGCTGAGCCCACGATCGTGCAGTAGTTCTTACACTTGCCTCTGATGATCTAAGGCTTCGTCGGTCTGACTTACCTATGTGTTTGCCCGATCTAAGGTTCATTAATTTTCGGCCTTGCACACTCAGTACACACTCAGATCCTCAATGATTCTTTGTTATTACTTTCTTGATTCTTTTTAGATTTCTTTAGATTCTTGTCTTAATGTATGCGTCAGGAATTCGACTTTCCGTTATAATTTTGAGTTCTCGTTCCGTCAGACTTATGTTCTTTCCTTTAGGTTTTCGTGCCACACACCTTTACTTTAGTCTTGAACTTGATAAATTTAACTCTCTTGAACTTGAGGCGTTCCTATCGTCTTTAATCCACAACACTACCGTTTATCCTAAGCTAAGAATTGACTGAGGGGGTTGAGTAATCTTCCAACCTCGAGTCTGCTTTTCTGGTTGCTCTGATGCCCAAGAAGCCGCGCTTCCCAAGCTTTATGCCCTTCACTGCCTTGCCTTGGTTGCCTTCAATTTCCCTTGCTAGACCTGGAATAATCCAATATTAGACCAATTCACAGTTGGATGATCAAGCACTTGAGTATATACACCTTTTAAGTCCCTTCCCTTTTGCCCAAATTTTCAATGTTTGCCCCTTGGCTTTCTAGTCCCAAACTAGGTCAACCTCAAAATAGCTTATCTAAAAATAGCTTATCTAACGAGCTATTAAGCTCAAAAAACGGACTTCGGATGAAAAAGTTATGACTGTTCAGGCCCTGGGGGGTAAAAACTGACAAATAGGTTTTTCTCCACATATGAGCTAAGGGGTCTCCTATGAGTCTAATCACCCAAAAATTTCTCAAAAATAGCCCCAAAATTGGCCAAAAAATGAAACCCTAAAATTTGCGATGGGGGTGCACAATCGCGATGGTGTAAGACAATCGCGATGGTCTGGGACCGTCGCGATGGCGTGAGGGTGCACCGTCACGATGGCGTGAAATTGCACAATCGCGATGGCGTGAACTTGCACTATCGCGATGGTCTGAAAGTGCACAATCGCGATGGTCTGAATTTGCACAATCGCGATGGCGTGAAATTGCACAATCGCGATGGTCTGAAAGTGCACCGTCGCGATGGCGTGAAGTGAACCGTCGCGATGGCGTGAAAGTGCACCATCGCGATGGCGTCAGTCAACGGTCAACGTGGACAATCGCGATGGTCCAAAGTGAACCGTCGCGATGGTCTGGGCGCGATGGCGTGAGCCAATCGCGATGGTCTGAGCGCGATGGCGTGAGCCAATCGCGATGGTCTGAATTTTTGAAGTGTCGCGATGGTGTGAGGGTGTCGTCGCGATGGTCTGAAGTGCACCGTCGCGATGGTCTAGATTGCCACGTGGCACCGTCGGCGCGATGGCGTGAGCCAATCACGATGGCGTGAGCCAATCACGATGGCGTGACACAATCGCGATGGTCAGAGACCGTCGCGATGGTCCGGCCAAGCCGTCGCGATGGCGTGAGCCAATCGCGATGGTGTGACACAATCGCGATGGTCAGAGACCGTCGCGATGGTCCACCAAAATGCAAATTTTGTGAATGCAGCTATGGATTCCTGTAGGCGCAGGTGTGCTCTTCATGCTGGTGTGGTCGCCTTCTCCAAATTCCGAACTTTGCAGACCATCGCGATGGTCTGACACAGACGAAAATTTCTGATAGAAACTGAAGTTTTTACCTTTTTGCAGCCTTCCTGATGCACTGGAGCTCTGTACCTGCAAGAAAACTCAAGAAAACAAAAGTACACACAAGCACAAAAGCTCTCTCTCACTCTCTCGCATGCACAAATGAGGGGAAATGAGGAGAATGGGTGGATATGGTGAATTTTCTGATTTTTTTGGAGATGAAGATGATGATGCGGTGATGAAGATGGAGTGTGGGGGAGGTGAAAAACACTAAAAACTAAGTAAAAACAACGACAAAAACTGAAATTTTTACCTTCCAACGCCACTTCTTGCTATACTCTTACCATCACACATTCATCCTAGACTCGATCCCCGGCAACGGCGCCAAATTTGGTGTTGCTCTAGCACAATGGTGAGAACCACGTTAAGAAGCTCCACCTCCTTAATGTCAATCCGCGGAAGAGATAGGAGTGATATGAAGATCGTGAATGTGAGATGAAGTGAGAGTGAAGGTGAGAAGCATAGAAATGCACACACACATACACACACTACGAAGAGACAAGCAAGACACAATGGAAGGTGAGAAATCAACTCTATTACTCAAGAACACTATTACAAGCTCAAAATAGCTCTAAGCTCAAACAAGCTAACACTAACTAACCTCAAAAATGAGCTCTCTAGCTATTTTTATAGTTTCTAGACTAGTTTTGACCGGTTTCACATCTAGTGACTGGCATAGTTAAAAATTAGGTCCTAGATGCTATTTGGAAGGGTAAACGATGTCTAAAAATAACGAAAATTGGTACGCGCATTCTACCTAAGCTCCTCAAGCTCGAGGACTCCTCGGCTTGCACAAAATGGAGCTATGGATTACAAAATGGGGTTTTCTATGTTACATATGTTACAATAGTGATAAAAATCACTGTTGGAGGTTTTTGGAAAGTATTTGAAAACATAATTAATTGAAAAACGATTCGACTGGCTCCCTGCTCTATCGTTACATGCTTCCGTGTCGTCTGTGCCTCTGACTGCTTCCAACACTCTTACTCTCTCACATTTACACCTCCACTTCACATCCACCTTTGGCTTCACCATCCACCTCTCTCATCTATCTTTAAGTGATTCCCTTGAAAAGAGGGGAGGGATGTACTCTCTGTTCCCCCCCTTTTCTTCATTTCGAAGCTCACACCCATGTCCTATCGTTACAGAATGACGGCTAGGTGGGGGAGTTAACACATTCATTTCTCTCTCCTCCTCCTAGCGTCTGCGAACCACTCTTTTGGCAAGAAATGTGATCGCCCTCTTGTTAGGACTTTCCCGACCAATTTCCAGGGTCGAGCTTCCCATGGCTCCCCCTCTATGCAGATTTAGGTCTATGCAAGCTCTCCCTTCTCTTCGTTATGCGGGGGTTGAGCTTCTATGAAGTTCCCCATCTAATTTCCCGTGCAAAACTCTAATCCCCATCTATCTGGGTGCGCCAAGGGTCGGGTCTGAGTTTCCCTTGTAATTCTTCTATGAAGCAGATGCTCACTCCATTCGGTTCCCCTTTATGGCCTGCTATGGGAGGAAATACTCTATTGCTCCTTGGTGACCTGGAACATGCTCAAAGCCTCCTTCAAAGGACTCCCCTATGACGGCCGCTCTGTCTTTCACGATGGCAAACACAAGAGAGCCCATTGTAGGTGAAACAGAAAAAGAAAAATAGATGCAGAACTGTTATTTCAGAGGAAGTGTGAGAGCATTTTTGGAAGCTATTTTCTTGTGCCCAGCCAAAGGCCAAAGAAGGTCACACACGAAGTTTTTCCTACTGCTGATGGCATGCAGAGGTAGGCGAGCTTTAAGACTTTCCATCGAGAAATCTGATGCCGCATACAGGATCAATGGTTGCAAGTAGGGATGGGGGTTTTTCACATATTACAATACGGCACTTCATGTCAAGCTGCTCGAGACTAGCAAACACACAGTATGAGGCTATTTCCCCAATCAGTTTTGGCTAATGGAAGTAAGACAAAATGCTCTTGAAATAAACCTTGACAAAGATCTGCTGAAGCATGTTCTTATGAGCTCAACTCTGATGAATTTGGTGCCAAGATCAAAGCAGCTGCCCTGGACATAAGGATCCCATTCTCACACCTCTATCCATTCAAACTTATGTTTTCCACACCATGGGATGCAGACTATACAACAACTTTCCATAGCTCGGAGGCATTCCAGTTGGCCTGACACTCCTTTCACTACCGTGCCCGAATCATCCTTTTACTCTCTATTATAGTCCTTGTCAGACTAAGAACTACGGGCTTCTTTTGGCTTACTCAAGATTGCATACAGGGGCAAGCCATAACACATGTTAAGGATCTCTGGGGCTCTTCCAACTAGTTCATGTCGCATCCATTCCACAATATTCCTCAGCAAATGATCAAAGAGGCACGAAAAAAATTGCTTATCTCAGGCATTTGCGGACACCTCATGCTGCTCCCAGCAGACAACAGTCAAAAAAGCTTGCATCATTGTTTTGGGTAGGTTTTCTACAGTGACGGAAGAAGGCTTTCTACCGCCATGGAGAAATTATTCTTCCCTCTCTTTCTTCTATCATCAAGTGCAGGTGCATATTACAGTAGTAATGGTTCCACTTTTCTTTCTTTGCCTTGGTTCCTTTTTAGGTAAGAAGATGCAAGTGGTTTCTACATGGGCCGTGAGCACACATCCATAAACAAACAAATAATCAGAAGATGCAGGGTTTCATAAATGAACAGCTTTGTTATGGTTTTGCAAACATCAGACAAGGAGGACATCCTCATTGCCCAATATCCTAGATCCCTTTGGACTTATCCAAGAAGGACATTTGGAAGGCATGAAATTTATCCAAATTCGCGGCCCTCTTCCCTTACTCTACAGTCAGTCCCGCCATCATGTTGGGGCACAAAAGAGTACATTTATGAAGGATTGAGGATTCGATGTCTGCACTTGGGAGAATGATTACAGATATCTTGGAGAGACAGAGGCCACCTGGTCGGCATCTCGTGAAGGAAAGACCTTGCAGACAAGGAGATTCGATGCCTGAAGAAAAAGCATGAGCTGGTCAAACATTTCGATCTCTACAGTTCCTACCTAGCTTGAATTCAGAGCTCTTTTAGCATTCTGCTACCTTCGGGGTGAACTTCATGCTCCTCCAACACTTGGGGATAAGCTCAGTTTTCCTGGGCTATTACCATCTCTCTTCTCCCCGACCATCACATGGAGGCTATCACCCACCAGACTGATGACTCTGTTGCCAGGTATTTATGCCATAGCCTACCAGCCATCTCTTGGCTGGACTTATATTTCTCCTAACATAGACATGGAAAAGAACTGGGAGTTTTGCCAAACCTATGGAGTTGGGGTCAACTATTTTCTCTCTATAGCAAGTCTCTAAAGAATGAAACAAGCATTGAGCTTCACGTGCTGCAAAAGATGTTTTTGATGAGGGAAGTGTTGTAACTTGAGGAATCTTCTTAAGGCTGGTTCCTATCCCATTCTCTATGCACAAGAACAACACTAAGAACTCGGGGCTTGGACTGCAACCAGTTCTTTTGATGAAGAAGTTGCCCTGGAGGGCATTGGAGACAACCAGTATGGGCATGGCATTTGACAGATTGATAAAAGACTTCTATTTTGCAACTGCCACTGAGGATGAAAGTATGATTACAGCCAGGTTTCCTCTTGGTCAGGGAACTTAGCAGTACTCAGCATTCCAAATCTCTTGGTTTAGGGACAACTCGAAGGCCACATCTATATGGGGGTGAACAAACTCTCTCTCTAGTAGATATGCTAGCTAAAAGGCTTCAATCAACACTCGCTTCCAGTTCAGTGAATGCAGCAAACAAGTTTAGCGTTTTTTATGACACCGATGCATGGTGTGCAAACTGTCAATGACTATGTGGCTAACTTTATTGATTATCTCGATGAGAATTCTAGTCATGGTCCTAGGGAGGCTGATACATGAACGCATGACATATCATCTAGCCGTGCTTTTCTCTAGACGAGAATCACACTAGCCGGAGTTGATTTGAAAGAAGAAGATGGAGAGGATTCTCTCAAGCTTCTACAAACAGGTTTTTTTCGTGTGCCTCTATTTTTGAACCGATAAAAAAGAAAGTCTAATATTAGGGATGATGCCTGCAAGGATACCTGTACTTATTCTGGAATCCAGTCTCAGTTGCTTGAAAGCTTTAAGACAGGAAGTGCAGGATTAGGAAAAATTTTCGTCATGCCAAACAAATTCAAGCTCATATTCGTTGTGCTGGTCTAGAGTCTCCTCAGTTGTGCAGGTCTTATGCAGACGGGGCAAGAGAGGCACTCTGAGACAGTTGAAAAAGGATTTGAAAAAGAGTTGTATGTTGCCAACACTTTGATGGACATGAATTCAAAAGGTGGCTTTCTTTTAGATGCAAGGAATGTTTGTTACAAACTTCTCATCCGAGATGATTCATCTTGGACTGAGATGATACAAGGATATAGCTACATTAATTACAGCAAAGATTGGGCTTCGAGTTTTTACTTTTTGTTCGTGCATGTATGGATTGTATGGAAGGTGCAGGTCCTTGGCTATGGTGTATAGTAGAATGAATCTTGGCTCTATGAGAGGGCTGACATTTTCTCCATCTTTAATACAGGAAGTGTGGGTTCTGATTGTGTGCCATTTTTGTCATGACTTAGTGTGCTTCCAAGGCTTACAATGGCCATAGCTGCAAATCTAGGAAAAACTGAGAAAAAGCTATTGCTGCCTGCTCCAAAACTGGCCGATACGAGGTTCAACAAAGCTGATGGAGTTGCTCTGTCAAACTGAGCTTTACTTGCAGTTCTTTATGGTGAAGATGGATGAAATGCAAAGGTAAGACTGAATGTTCCTCTGAGTATCTACAACTCAAAAGCAAAGTCATAGATTTGGGCAGCTTGCAGGAGTTTGATTTAAAGTCTGGAGCTCTGCACTTTTTACCTGGTCTAATGAAATACAGAGACGTTGTAGCAATATTGGTAACAATCAATTATCAACAAGACATATGCAACTGAAAGAAAGTAGTGGTGATAGAAGAATCGTTTGGCACGACGTCCCTGCTTTTTTTTTCCTACCTAGAGCTCTCAGTACAACTGCACCTGCTTATAAACTTGTTCTAGGATGGGCATGATATGCTCTACGCAAATGGAAAGATTGGTTTATAGTTTGGATCTATTATTCTACCTGGCAGATGACAGAGTTCACAGATGCATTCTCTGCATCCATGGCTGGCCTGAAAAGAAAACATCCTTGCTACTGGTTCAAACTATGGAACTGTTTCGAAAGGCTCTTTGCAACTCAGATGACACAAGCAGGTCCATTTGTAAGAAAAAGAGAAGAGGATCTTGGTATGGAACCCTTCATGGACTCCCCACTGCTTGCAACATTTAAGGAAGCTAAATCGTCACATGCAATTACAGGATGATTGCCATCAAATTTTGCAAGTAAGGTGGAATACTCATCCTTGTGCTCAAGAGGCAGCTACTGCTCTTGGCCGTCTTCATGATCTTGCTAAGCGAACAACAAACTGAGAACATACCCAAGACAGAGAAACAAGGGCAGAGATTATCACGCAGCTAAATGGAAAATTAGAGGGAGAACCTTCACCAGGTGAGGGTGTTCTACTTGGCAAAACTTGTGTAAAGGTATAGATGAATGGAGGATTCAACTTCCTTGAGAAAGAAATAAGGGTACCAGTCAACAATCCACATTCTTCAGCAGGCTTTGAAACGTGTAAGGACAATTCTGAATGGTATGAGGTTTCTCTGGGAATGAGGACAACTCATATGAGGGGATGATTTCTCTTCAACACCTGAAGGAGGGCTCACCTTGGCTCCTATGTACATGATTAGAATTTAGTGACCGTTCTGCTCCTTCGAGAAGTGCAGACCATTTCTAGGTGTTGTCTCAAAACAGAAACTTTTTGGAAGCTGGACATCTCAAGCCGAGTGCTTCCCCTTTCTGAGGCAGGTTCTCTAGTTGCAGGGGGTGATTGACCAACAAGCATACAGGGAATCCAACTTTATTTTGGTTGCTTAAGAATTTCTTCGGGCAGGTTGTGTTCCATAATCTCAGCCTTCGAGTATTGGAGATGGGTAGAGACCATCAATTATCTGGCACACCACAGTTCTACTGGTGTTTTACATAGGGTTCTGATGCTTCTCCCCATGATATGATCCTTCATAAGGAACAATTGCAGATAAAATGTTCAATTACTCCTGTGACTGTCTTATGCAGGGAATGACATTGTTTATAGCACCAATAGTATGAACCTGTCTGTGTATGTGTGGCCAGACATTTGTGAATGTCATTTATTGTTGCTCATATCTTTCACTTCTCATGATTGCAGCAGGAAAGCAGAAACTTTTGAATTATCATAAAATTGAGAAGTTGTGATGAATACTCACGGCTGAAGGTGGTTGAAGATTGTCAATACTCATGGACTGTCACGTTTGGATCATCCCATTATTGTGGCGTTTCTATTTGTCACAATTTGGGTACTTACATGAGCAAGCCCCATTAGAATCTAGAGAAGCTGATGAATTTTTCTTTGATGGGAGGCTCCCAACATTGGGGGATGGCTATCGCTTATTGGTCTATCAATCAAAGTAGCCTGATAATGTGGTTGGAACACTAGATCTATTGCTCAATTGCTTCCCTATTCAAGCTTCTCCATCCTCATCAGGTGTAGACCATACTAATCAAATTGACTGTCATATGAGATATGCAGCTACCCAGACGCAAAATTCCGCACTATCATTTAAGCCTTCGGGGACACAACTGTGTAGCAGGCTGACCTGAGATATCCGATTTAAGACATGGTTCCTGCATCTTTGCAGATCTACTTGAAGCAGGGATTGCTCTACTAAGGTTTAAAAGATGTTATAGCTTCGTATGGCAACTGGGTAATTGCTTGATCCTTCTTGATTACACTTGTTATGCATGCCCATGAAGTCTTTGGAATGCAGTTTACAGGACTTGCTCCATAGGAATAACTGCTTCAAATTCGACAATAGAGGATGCTCTTGTTGTTGTTGGGCTGACTGCCCCCATGGGGATTGTGTCGCCCAACTCTAAAGATTGTAAGATTTTCAGAATAAAGGACTGATGGCTTGCATATTGGAAGATTAAAGTACTGCAGCTTTGAAGATTATGAAGACTGGAAGATCTAAAGACTTGCAGCCTGAAGACTTGCAAGGCTGAAGAATTGCAGAATTTGAAGACTTGAAGATTTTTCAGACTTGCAAGACTCTACCTTGGGTCGGTTCAGCTATGTATGCTCTTCTCTTAGCTTTGTCGAGGACGACAAAGTCAAGGAGGGGGAGGAGTGTTACTCTAAGGGTTGCCCATAATTTTTCTCATGCTATGGAATCCTTTAGCCCTCATGAAAATACCTTCTTTTTGTAAATTAGGAGATGTCCATATGAACACTCTCCTAAACCCCTTTTTAATATTTCTTCATACTATAGGATAGTGTCTCTCACCTTCATGACCCTTCTAGAAAGATTCCCCACGTAGAAAACCCACGCATGCCCTTCTTGGAGATTGGGTTGTTACAAATTTGATCTTTAGAATATCCTAGAAGATTGGCAGTTAGAGAGAGAATCACCTTTTTTACTTTTCCAAATGAGCACATGGGGAATTATGCAAAGCCTATAAGTAGAGGCTCACTTCTTGTAAAAGGAGGTCCCTTGGCCATGGCCTTGGCCTCCATTTTGGTAATGGAAGAAGGTGTCATTTGTTACTCTCTTGCCTCCTTGTGTGCAATGGCGTTGGTCTTGGTGTATGGATTTGCATGTGTGTGTGCATGGTTGGGAGGATGTTCCCCTTTGCTCCTTGTGACGTTGGCCATTGTTGCCATTGCTCCATGAGCGTGGGTGAACCTCTCCTCTCATTCTTTGCCCCAACTTGGAGAAACTTCTCACTTCCATGTGAGGCAGTTAGGGTTTGTTGTTCCCCTTTTCTCAACAATTTGGCGCCGTTGCCGGGGACGTCGGCCTTTAGCCGTTGGTTTTTCCAAGTTTGGGTGTCCATACTTCGTGAGATGCACCTTCACACTTGGAGGAGGATGAATACGTGTGGCCTTTGGTTGGCCTAGGGTACCTCTTGTCTTTTAATTTTTGAGTAATTTTGTTCTTTATTTTTGTTTGTTTCACAAAAAAAAACACCCCCTAACTCCCTTATCTCTCTTACTCTCTCACATTTACACCTCCACTTCACATCCACCTTTGGCATCACCATCCACCTCTCTCATCTATCTTTAAGTGATTGCCTTGAAAAGAGGGGCAAAGAATGAGAGGAGAGGTTCACCCACGCTCATGGAGCAATGGAAACAATGGCCAACGTCACAAGGAGCAAAGGGGAACATCCTCCCAACCATGCACACACACATGCAAATCCATACACCAAGACCAATGCCATTGCACACAAGGAGGCAAGAGAGTAACAAATGACACCTTCTTCCATTACCAAAATGGAGGCCAAGGCCATGGCCAAGGGACCTCCTTTTACAAGAAGTGAGCCTCTACTTATAGGCTTTGCATAATTCCCCATGTGCTCATTTGGAAAAGTCAAAAAGGTGATTCTCTCTCTAACTGCCAATCTTCTAGGATATTCTAAAGATCAAATTTGTAACAACCCAATCTCCAAGAAGGGCATGTGTGGGTTTTCTACGTGGGGAATCTTTCTAGAAGGGTCATAAGGGTGAGAGACACTATCCTATAGTATGAAGAAATATTAAAAAGGGGTTTAGGAGAGTGTTCATATGGAAATCTCCTAATTTATAAAAAGAAGGTATTTTCATGAGGGCTAAAGGATGCCATAGCATGAGAAAAATTATGGGCAACCCTTAGAGTAACAGTATTTTCTTCACCTTTTTCCTATTTCCTCTTGTTTTCTCATCACCATCATCATCCTCACCATCTCCCACATCCATCTCCATCATCATGAAAAATTTCAGTTTTTGGTCATATCACCCCACCCATACCATTCCCCTCATTTCATTTGTGAGAAAGAGCGAGAGAGCGTTTGTGTGCTTGTGATTTTCTGTGTTTTTTGAGATTTTCTATAGGAATCAGCATCCCCAGCAGTTGCACCAGCTCCAGCAGGTAAAAAATTTGACTGTGCAGGTCCTGAGGCGTTGACCTTTGTCAATCGCGACCGACAGAAAAAATGATCTTTTTGCTAAACAAAGTACATAACCATAATCTACAGGCCTAGAGCTTTCCAAACGTGTGTTTAAAATTTTAAAATTCCTTAGATTTCTGTCAATCGCGATCGCCCTGTCAATCGTGATCGACAAACCACGACGGACACATGCCGACGGCTCTATCAATCGTGACCGACACGTCAATCGCGATCGACAGAGTCAACGACCGACTGACCACGACGGACTGAACCTACGCGTGACACGTGTCAATCGCAATCAAGCCATCAATCACGATCGACCAGTCAATCGTGACTGACAGCCCCGACGGACCTGTCAATCGCGACCGACCCAGTCAACAATTGCTTGACCACAACGGACAAACTCTCGCGACAGACCTGTCAATCACGATCGACCCATCAATCGCGACTGACAGAGTCCACGATCCTTTAACCACGATTGATTGAATTTTCGGGCCACGTGTCAATCGCGATTGACCCATCAATCGTGACTGACAGCCACGATGGACCTGTCAATCGCGACCGACACATCGATCACGATTGACCTATCAATCGCGACTGACAGAGCTTGCGAACGCGATAGACGGGCAAATTTGGCCAATTTTTTAGGGCAAAAAATAGTGGTCTAATTTTTTGGAAAATTGTGGGGAACTTTTAAGGGTTAGAAGAGCATTGTGAGGCCTATACCCAAAGCATTTTGAGAAGTCCTGTCTGCCTGCTAACCTGTTTAAAATCCTGATTTGGCCCAAAACCCTGAATGGACATAACTTCCTCATACGACATCCGATTGCTGTGATTTTTGTTTTGTTGGAAAGCTCGTTGGGAGTACAACCAAAACTTCCACTGGTTACGGTAGAATTAATGTCAGGATTATTAGATAGGGTAATTTGAAGTGACCATATCCTGGGGTAGGAAAACTAAGTTTCCCTTGGGATTGATTTCCATAGAGGCAAAAGGCAATTGGGTCTGTGAATTACTTGCATGAAAGTGATCTGTCTGTCAACTGAATTCAATTCTTGAGCTAATTGTGGACTTTTTCAGGTTCTTTGAGAGCATCGAAGGGTACTCGAAGCAAGAGTAAGTGCGAGCTTGGGAACACGCTTCCTGGGCATACAAGGGCAACCAAGGGAAGAAACTTAAGGTTGGAAATTCTCAACACCCTCTGTCAATCCCTAGCATAGGCTAAGTGCGGATAGAGGTCTTGATTAATTAAGGACACGTTAAGAACGACCAAGTCCAAGAACTCTAATCACTCAAGTGCAAGTGTTAGGAGATTACAATTGCGAAACAACCTAAGGGAAAAGAACTTAAATTGAGCGACCACACTCAAAGTACGATAAAATTTAAGTGTTCCTTGCGACAAAGATTAACTGGACAAGAAGTGACACCCTAAGGGCAATTAAAAAAGAACAAGTGACTAATACAAAAGAACTCAGCAACGCAAAGTGTACTTGGGAAAATTTGGGATTATTCAATTGGGCTTATGAACCTTAGATCAGGAGGACACCTAGGGAGAGATAGACAAAGTCTTAGATCTTTAGAGGCTAGTGTCAATCATACTGCTAGGTCTTGGGCCTAGCAGTTGAGCCATCATTCATACTACCCTAGCTCTGAGACTAGCGAGTCTGAGATGTCCCACAGTATGGAGAGACCTACAGGAAGTTCTAGAGTGCCATATTTACATAGGGTGGAAGGTCCTTACAAGATGCAAGTTGAATACCTTAGGACCAACCAATTAGGTGCTAGCATCTATGAGGACGGCCTAGGAAGATCTGTGGTCCAGATCAAAAACCCTGACCAATCCATTCGACTAGAACATCCAGCGGTCAAGTTTGAAAATGGAGCGTACTTGGACAAAGAAGGGACAATATATGTAGTCACCAGTCATCCAGATAGGACAGATGAATTTGGGAATGTGGTCCAAGAAACGGACTTAGGTGACCTAGAGCAAGGAAACATGGGTGTAGAACCTAGAACCCCCCGAGGCAAATCTGTTCTCACTAGGATTATCACACCAGAGGGGATTCCCCAAGACAATAAGAGCATAGATCTACTCCTAAACCGAGAGAATGATGAAGCCTTTTGGAGGTATAGATCTAATTAGCCGAATGAGGAAGGAACAATCATGATATATGAGTTCAAAGATCCTGATAGTCCAGGTAGAGTGACCTACCTGGATCATGCTTCAGAGAAGGTCTTTGTGGTTACAGAAAATGATAGGCATGCTTACACTTGGAAAGGTGAATTTATTTTCCCCCAACCAAGATCGAATGTGTCCTTTGGGCACCCCGGAGCTGGAACCTCCCACGCTCATGGAACTCAAAGAGACAGACATAGAGATAGACCGGAGGTAAGCTTTGCCAACCCAGTGGGAAGAGACAGAACGAGAACGAAAACAAATAGAGTGGAACCTGAGGGACTTAGAGCCCCAAGGAACCATAGGAATGCTGACGATTTCCCTCTGCCAAGACCTAGGGAACACACCAGGATTTTGAGACTGACTCAGTTAGTTAAGTCCATGAAGAATTACTTCGATGACACAGGAGACCCATATGATCACGTGGCCGAGTTTAGGCAAGTCTTGAGAGCTGAACCAGTTGAGGACCTGTTCACGCAATATAATGCCTTTGGTCTAACACTTAGGAACACAGCCCTTACGTGGCTTCAACCATTGAATGAGAGACAGTTCAGGAGCATAGACCAACTTTTAGAGGCTTTCATCACCGAATTCTCTAAAAGTGGCATAAGGCATAATACTTCCTCATTGATACATAGCTTCAAGCAGACCCCTCAAGAGATCGTGAGACTTGCAGGAAGAAGATTTAGGCAGTATCTTGAGAGATGCCCTGTTCCTGAGTCACCCACACCTGCCAAACAAGTGGCTTTATTCTTGGATGGATTGCTAAGTACAAAGTTGCGATCCTATGTGTACTTGAAGCACCCTAGGACCATAGAAAAGTGTGTACGCATGTGCATCGACATTGAGGATAACCTAGGGGAGGAGTTAGAGCTTTCCAAAATCTACAAAGATTTAGATAGTGCCTCTAGTCTCTCTTCCTCACAATCCACATCAATTGAGGAACTTGCGGAGAAAGTAGCTCAAAAACTAGGTGTCTCTAGTAAAAAAATTCCTAGATTTGCCCCAATAAAGAGGTGTTATACTTGCCGTGGTGACCATATGGCAAACGCATGTCCCATCATGGCTCAACCCCAAGTGAATCCTTGTAGCCAATACTACACCATAGAATGGAGATACACAAATCACACAGCACAAGACTGTCCATACAATAAGCAAGCGGTTAGACAAACCTACCCTCAGCCCTATCCACAACAGGGAAGATACCAGAACCAGTATCCTCCACAATAATATGGTAGACCGCAACAATCCTACCAACAACCCTACCAAAACCAACAAAGGCCACAACCTGTGTTAGCTCAACAACCCCCAACCCCAGCTAATGTGATTCCTATAAAGTATGCAGCAGCTGAGGAAAATTTGAATAGAGCTATAGTGTTAGTAACACCATTGCTTTCAGAAAGTGATCCTAGTGACCATAGCTTTGATTCTACACATATTGATAGTCCCCAGGCCTACTATATGCAGTCTCCTGAACATGGTGAGTCCTACTACAGTGAAGAACCAAGTGAACCTAGTTGGGAGCCAGAGTACACAGATGTAATGTACACAAACCCTAACTCTAGACCCCAACCTAGGCAGGTAAGACCCCCATTCCCTAGAGGACCATGCTACAGATGTCAGGGAGATCACCTCATCTGTGATTTCCCCTTACCTCCACCTACACAACCCCAGTCAGTGACAATTCAAGGCTTTTGCCAAGATTGCGGGAAGGAGCATCTCTTACGAGACTGCCCAAAGAATCCCAATAATATGCCAAAAGTAACTCCGATTAACGTTATTGGGTTAGTTGTAGACTCAACAGAAAGTGTCACTTCCACTGCACCAGTGCAAGTGGTCACTAGGACCTAGGCTTTGCAACAAAACCCAGGAATAGGTCAAGAGAAGAGTGTAGAAGTTAGTGAAATTGAGAGCATAGCCAAGAAACGGTCAAGAGCCTGGAGGGATAGCCGAGAGAGAATGAAAAGACAATGGTCTAAAAAGATGAGTGACTTAGAAGAAAGCATAAGAGAAACAAAAGCCAAAATTATTGAACTCACCTCTCAAACAAACTCTCACATCCCACCACCACCCTCATTTCCATCACCATCTTGTTAAAAGTCAAGCTTCAAGCTACAAATTCGTGGGGAATCTTTCATGGACATGTGGAGCAATCAAAGGAAGCCAAAAGCCACGAGATTCCATCAAGAAAAGTCACTCAACCACTCCCCAATTCATCTCAATTAAATCCTCCAAGTTAGGAGGCTAATTTGGAAAGGTAGTTCCTAGATTTTAGGGGCACACTTCTCACTATAAAAGGAGCATGTATCCCGACTTCTTTTGGGCCATCTTCTTGGAGTTTTAGCACATGTAAAGTGAGCACTAAGTGCTGGAGTTTTGATAAGCAAGCCCCTTGCTTAAGCTAGCCCCTTGCTTGCTTGTTTGTTTTCTTTTAGTAGGCATATCTATGTGTGTGCGCAGGCAGTGTTGCAACTCTCTACCCCTGAGTTGTTAGCATTGGTTCTCCCTCATATTGTATCCATTTGATGTAATTATTATCTCATTGGATAGCTATTAGAGTCTATTTTCTGCTCAGAAATTCTCTTGAGCATTCTCGGAGTAATCTGGGAGCAACATTCAGTTTAGTGAAGTTGTGTGATTGATATCTCTCTCTTTGTGTAGGCTCTGTTGGAAATATTTTGCTCTCTGTTGTAAGGGCTGGTTCTCCTTCTCTATTTATCCATTTGCTATGATTTTGGTGTCATTGGGTAGCTATTAGAGTGCTCTAAAGTTGACCCAAGTTTGAGATTCATTCTTTGTATAATCTTTGAGAAAAGCTTGCTGGAGTGAAGTGAGGTCTCTACTTGACTAGCAGTTGTGAGCATTCAACTAGCTCATGTTGTAGACATTGTTTCTCTTTTTGTAAGCATCCATTTGAAGTAAAATTTGTCTTGTTGGAAAGCTCTTGGTGTCTAATATAGGTCTACAAAAGCTCACTGGAGTTCTCTGCATAAGCTCTGAGTAAGAGCACGTTTGGTGTGCAGAGGTCAAAGAAGGATACCTGTGGAGGTCATTCGCGCTTCGTCGTTGCTTAGGGGTTGAGATATTTCCCCCATCAGTGGTATCAGAGCATTTGGGAATCTTGGAGGCATCACATACAAGCAAGAAGACCTCTTGGAGTTGGTGGTGGAAGATTTGCATCAACAAAAGCTTCTTGGAGGTAGCTCACATCAAGGGGGAGCTATTCTACTCAAAGTTTCAAGAGCACAAGGTGTCCATCTAAGGAAAGCTTTGGATTGAGGTAACCTCAGAGCCTCATTTTCATTTTACACACATTGGAGCATTAGCCAAGGGCTAAGTCAAGTATCAAAGACTAGATATGGGATACTTCAACACTCAAATTGAAAAGCTAGACAAAGGGAACTATCAACCATGGAGATTTAGGGTCTCCAACTATCTTATGGGCAAGGGCCTTTGGGGGTTGATTAGTGGAAGTGAACCAAGACCTAGGTTGGATGAGAATCCAACCAATGACCAGAGAAGGGCCTTTAGGGAATGGAATGAAAGAGACAAGAGGGTTATCTTTATCCTTTCCCAACACATTAGCAATAGCATGATCGGCCATATCCAAGACTTGGATTCAAGCATGAAGGTATGGGAGACACTTGAAAGGCTTTATTCAACAAGCACCAAAGCAAGGAAGATCCAACTCAAGAATGAGCTCAACAACCTTAGGAAGAGCTCAGGGAGTAGCATAAATGACTACATACTTAAGGTCAAGGAGTTATCAGATGCATTGGGATCCATTGGAAGCCACGTAGACGATGACGATCTTGTGGCTTATACTCTCAATGGTTTGAGAGATGATGAGAAGTGGAAACCCTTTACCACTTCAGTATATGTAAGGGATAATCTTCCCAATTTTGAGCAATTGGTTGCTCTCATGGTCACCGAAGAAATGAACATAGGTGGAAGTTCAACTAAAAGCAAGGATGCACAAGTTTTCTATGCAGGTAATCAAAGGGGCAAAGGAAGACGAGGACAAGGAAGGGGCAAAGGAAGGTTTGGAGGAAGGCAAGGCCAATCAAGCAATCAAGGAAATGACCAAGGCACCTCATCACAAAGAGGGAGAGGAAGAACAAGAGGAAGAGGAGGACGACATCAACAAAACAGGAATCAAGATGGCGAAGGATGTTACATATGTGGCAAGTTTGGCCACTATGCTAGAGATTGCTACTAAGGAGGAAACCAAAGGAGCTATAATCAAGGTTCTTCATACAAAGGCCAAGGTAATTATGCTTCTACAAGTCCAGAAAATGACAATCTCTTGATGATGCACATGAATGGGAATTCAAGCAAAGTAGATAACACTTGGTATATTGATAGTGGATGTAGCAACCATATGAGTTGCAATTCTTCTTGGTTTACTAATCTACATGTTCCCAAAGGTAAAGGACATGTAGAAACAGGTGATGATACAGCCCATGAGATCTCCCATGTTGGAGATGTAGCTTTGGATGACAAGGAGGAAGGAAGATGTCTCAAGGATGTCTTGCATGTACCTACTATCACAAAGAACTTGGTGTCCATTGGGCAAATGGTTGAAAGAGGCTATCAAGTAAGGTTCAACAAAGGTGGATGCTTTGTGGAGAACCCTAAGCAAGGTTACAAGGTCATAGCAAGAGGAAAGAAGCAAGGGAGACTCTTCACTTTGGAGGTAAATTCTCATTCCACTCAACATGTCTACTTCACATATGGAAACAAGAGGATTTCGGAGTTGGACTTGTGGCACAAGTGGATAGGTCACATCAACATACAAAGAATGAAGGAAATGCAATTCAAGAGGCTGGTTGAAGGTCTTCCCAACTTCCAAGGACAAGGTATGAAGCATTTATGTGAATCTTGTCAACTAGGGAAGCAAGCGAGACTTCCATTCAAGAAGAGTGGCTACATAAGCCAACATCCATTGGAGTTGATACATACAGATGTGTGGGGGCCAACCAAAGAGCAATCCATTGGAGGTAACAAGTACTTTGTCACTTTTATAGATGATTGCACAAGGATGGTTTGGGTTTATTTCATCAAAAACAAATCAGATGTGTTTACATGTTTCAAAGCATTCAAGGCAATGGTAGAAAAGGAAACAAGTACATATATCAAGAAGCTAAGGTCCGATGGAGGGGGAGAATATTTCTCCAATGCATTTTCTGATTTTTTAATGGATCAAGGCATCAAGAGGCAAGTAACATGCAGGTACACACCCCAACAAAATGGAGTAGCAGAGAGAAAGAATAGATACATTGCCGAGATCGCTAGAGCAATGCTTAATGAGATGAATGTACCTAACATGTTTTGGAGAGATGCAGCAAATACCGTCGTGTATCTTATGAATTGTTGGAATTTGGGGCCCCAGGATCGTTCCAATACTAAAACCTCTTGAGCATACACAACTTAATTGACAAGATGATAAGTGAGATAGAGAAAGAAAGAGATCTTGAGACAAGGATAGGGAACGTAAGCTTGGATGCTTACTTCACTAAAAATAATAGATGTCCAAATTACAACATGGGAGTACTACTCAACCATATAAAGTGGTGCACTCACTAATGGAAGAATAAGAAGATGATGATACAAAATTTAGATTATGTCGAAATAATCAAAGTGTGTGTGAAGAGAATGAAGCAACGAAGCTTAACAAAATAGTGTAATGAAATTGTAAATCAACCACAAGGTTAACTCACAAAAGATAGTTACCACCACCTCGTAGAAGACTTCCTGCTGCAATGAGAGTAGCCTCTCCTTCACCACAACTTCACCTCCTTCAAGAGTGTGAGAACACTCTGTCTTCAAGAAGATCTCCAAGCTCTAGATCTTTGAGTGAGTGAGTATACAAGGAGCCAAGGCCTTGTTTATATAGTTGTTGAGTATCCATGAAAAGCTGTACTAAAAGCTACTTTCGCTAAAATAAAAGCTACGATAGAGCATCATCGCGTTCGACAATAAACGCAACCCGTCCGTGTGTTTTTCCTAAAGGTAAAGTAACTCAAAAAATTGTCTTCGCACTGCACCCGACGGGATTTGAACCCGGGTCTACTGAGGATGCTTTTAGACACGTTGGGCTAGACCAAGTCGACCCGCTTTGACTTGTTGAAGTTATATAGAAGAGAATCTATATATGGATACTGCGCCCGCCTGGAAGGATATGGAGAAAGCTTTTTATGAAGCTATTTGTTGGACCAATGAGGACATTGACTTCCAACAATAGGGCTCCTACCTCAGGGATCCATGGCTTGACACCATATCAAGCCTATTATGGTAACAAACCTGATCTTTCCCACTTGAAGATATTTGGATGTACTTGTTATGTACATGTGCCAAGTGAATTGAGGCACAAGCTACAACCAAAGGCAGAAAAGTGTGTGTTTCTAGGATATTCAAATGATCATAAAGGTTACAGGTGCTTCAACCCAAACACAAAGGACTTGAGGATATCAAGGGATGTAGCATTTGATGAGCTACTCCCTTGGTATAAGAAGTATGATTGTATGCAGGACTATGAAGAAGAAAAGCATGGACATGATGAAGAACAAATCGACTTAAAGCTAAGCGGCCCAAGGTGTTCCATCAATGAAGATAGTTCAAGCATGAACTCACCATGGAGGGGGAGATCTTCATCAAGCTATGAAGCACAATCAATCAACAAAGGCAAAGCAACATTGGTGGAGTTGGATGAAGAAGGTAATGAAGTTGAAGATGATGAAGGACACATGATGGAGAAAGAAGTTACGTCAAAGAAAGAGATCAAGTTCCCAAGGCAAAGGAGGTTTATTCCTCCAAAAGGTGAAGAAAGGAAGTCTTCTAGAGTTAAGTATCCAACTCAAAGGTTTACTTATGATTCATACATGGCAACACATTATGCATATATGAACAAAGTAGTAGAAGATCATGAGCCTGATTGCTATGAAGATGCAAGCAGGTACACCGAATGGAAAGAGGCAATGCAAGAAGAGATCAACGCACTTGAGGAAAATCAAACATGGACTCTAGTGCCCAAGAAGGAGAACATGAAGGTAATAGGTAATAAGTGGGTGTATAAAGTAAAGAGGAATTCAGATGGATCTATTTCTAGGTTCAAAGCAAGATTGGTGGCCAAGGGTTTTGCACAAACCTATGGAGTGGACTTTGAAGAGACATTCAACCCCGTGGCAAAGATGAGTACCATTAGGACACTCATTGCAATGGCTGCTAGCAAAGGATGGAAGCTTTTCCAATTGGATATCAAGAATGCCTTTCTCAATGGAGACTTGGAAGAAGAGGTATACATGGAGCAACCACTAGGTTTTGTTCATAAAGAGTTTCCACATCATGTTTGTAGGTTGAAGAAGGCACTTTATGGCCTAAAGCAAGCTCCAAGGGCTTGGAACCAAAGATTGGTGGACTATTTGATCAAATGTGGTTACAATCAATGCAAGGCGGATCCATCTCTCTTCATCAACAAAGAGGAGAACTTGAAGTCTACCTGTGTGTGTATGTAGATGATCTTATCATTACAAGTAATGATACAAAGGGCATTGAGGAGATCAAGGCAAAGCTTGGAAAGGAGTTTAGGATATCTGATCTTGGAGATCTTAGGTATTTTCTTGGCATTGAAGTTGTATACAAAGAAGAAGGTATTATGCTCATACAAAGGAAGTATATTCTAGACCTACTTGAGAGGTTTGGGATGCTACATTGCAAGCCTATTTCAAATCCCATGGAAGTTAATGTAAAGCTAAGCTCCATTGATGGAGAGCCATTAGAGGATGTAACTTTTTATCGCTCTATTGTAGGCTCTTTCAATTATGCCACAATAACTAGGCCTGACATAGCATATGGAGTTGGAGTGTTATCACAATTTATGCATAGTCCAAGGACTACACACTTGCAAGCTGCAAGAAGAATGTTACGATATCTCAAGGCCACTATAAATGAAGGATTGTTCTATTCATTTGATGATGATATGCAGGTCAAAGCTTATTCTGATGTGGATTGGGCCAGTTCCAAGGTGGATAGAAGAAGTACAAGTGGTTACCTAGTCATGCTAGGTAGCAAGATCATCTCATGGATTTCAAAGAAGCAACCCATGGTGGCATTATCTTCCACCGAGGTTGAGTATAGAGCTTTGGCTCAAGTCACATGTGAGCTAATGTGGATTAATAAGTTATTTATGGAGCTTAATTTGCAGGTTGACACATATCCAATTTTTTGTGACAATATGAGTAGCATTCATCTAGCATCGAATCTTGTCTATCATGCTAGAACCAAGCATATTGAAGTGCACTATCACTTCATGAGGGAAAAGGTGATATCGAAGGAAGTTTCAGTACATCATATTGGTACCAAGGACCAAGTTGCCGACATGTTTACAAAGGCTTTGGATGGAATGAAGATTTCAAAATTCAAGCAAAGCATCAACATGAAGGAGCTTGGATGAGGATGAAGAATTGAAGCTTGAGGGGGAGTGTTAAAAGTCAAGCTTCAAGCTACAAATTCGTGGGGAATCTTTTATGGACATGTGGAGCAATCAAAGGAATCCATCAAGAAAAGTCACTCAACCACTCCCCAATTCATCTCAACTAAATCCTCCAAGTTAGGAGGCTGATTTGGAAAGGTAGTTCCTAGATTTTAGGGGCACACTTCTCACTATAAAAAGAGCATGTATCCCGACTTCTTTTGGGCCATCTTCTTGGAGTTTTAGCACATGTAAAGTGAGCACTAAGTGCTGGAGTTGTGGTAAGCAAGCACCTTGCTTAAGCTAGCCCCTTGCTTGCTTGTTTGTTTTCTTTTAGTAGGCATATCTATGTGTGTGCGCAGGCAGTGTTGCAACTCTCTACCCCTGAGTTGTTAGCATTGGTTCTCCCTCATATTGTATCTATTTGATGTAACTCTTATCTCATTGGATAGATATTAGAGTCTATTTTATGCTAAAAAATTCTCTGGAGCATTCTCTGAGTAATCTGGGAGCAACATTCATTTTAGTGAAGTTGTGTGATTGATATCTCTCTCTATGTGTAGGCTGTGTTGGAAATATTTTGCTCTCTATTGTAAGGGCTGGTTCTCCTTCTCTATTTATCCATTTGCTATGATTTTGGTGTCATTGGGTAGCTATTAGAGTGCTCTAAAGTTGACCCAAGTTTGAGATTCGTTTTCTTTATAATCTTTGAGAAACGTTTGCTGGAGTGAAGTGAGGTCTCTGCTTGACTAGCAGTTGTGAGCATTCAACTAGCTCATGTTGTAGACATTGTTTCTCTTTGTGTAAGCATCCATTTGAAGTAAAATTTGTCTTGTTGGAAAGCTCTTGGTGTCTACTACATGTCTACAAAAGCTCACTGGAGTTCTCTGCATAAGCTTTGAGTGAGAGCACTTTTGGTGTGTAGAGGTCAAAGAAGGATACCTGTGGAGGTTATTCGCGCTTTGTCGTTGCTTAGGGGTTGAGATATTTCCCCCATCACATCTAACCCACCATCTGTCCCCCTACCTTAGACCATCCCACCAACCCCTAGAGTAGGATCAGTATTAGCTGACCCCACTCCTGAAGACACAGACATGATGCTTAAGGCATATCAGGCCAGAATCCAAGAAGGGCCAAATGTGACGGAGCATGACAAGTGCTACCCCAGAGCTGACCTAGAGATAGAAAGAACCAAGCTTTGCGCGAAAATGGTCGCATTGGCTCAGACCATGTTTGAAGCCAGTCGTCTCTTCAACTACTCTAGATCAGCTAAGACACAATGTCACTTGAATGGACTCCTAGAGAAGTTAGAGAGCATAATTGCAAGATCTGCCAAGGAAGAAAAAAATCAAGGAAGAGAGGAGGCAAGCAGAAGAATAAGCCCCCCCCCCCACAGGAAGCTTTTGTGTAAACCACTGAACCAGACACCTCCTCTTCTATGAATAGGTACACACCAGAATTCCTATGGGAGATTCAAGAAGACAAATGGGCTAAAGAAAGTGAAGTCCCTCCTCCCATTGAACTTCTGGATGACACGCAGGATCAATTCCCACAAGATATTCCATCCATTTATGGAGAGCAGGAGAGCACCCAGTCTCAAGAGAGATTAGACTTTGAGTCTAATTCTTTACATGAATTACCTCACTTCACAGGCCCATGGGAAGCCAAGTCAACTTGTATGAGAGCACCCACAGTCATGGTAAGAAACAAAGACTCAGTCATACCTAGGAATACGGAGGTAGTGAAAGACACTAAAGTGCAGTGCAACCTCACTTTAGAAGAGCTACTCAAAGTTAGGCCAGAGTTATGGAAACATGTAGCCAAACAAGTACCAGAGATAGCAAAACCTCGTTCCCATGTAGGTTCTCATAGGACAGTGCCAGAAATTCCTCTAGACAAGATAGGAGATATGAGTGAAGGTGAAGAAGGAAACACCTATCTTCCCATTACCCATCAGGGGTACACAACCAAAGCAATTCTAGACTCAGGTGTAGGAGTTGCTATTGCCACCACTTCCCTATGGAAGCATTGGGGCAAGCCAGCACTCAGGCCCACGAGGATGAAATTGCAGATGGTTGATGGCCACATAGAAAGACCCTTAGGGCTGCTAGAAGGAATAACTCTCACTACATGTGGTGTTGAGTTTGAGCACACCTTCGCCATATGTGACTTTAGCAAAAATCATCCCTATGAGATGATTGGGAAGACCATTTATGCGACAGTTGCAAGTGGTACAGGATTGGGGAACCAATTCCTTGTACCTGCAACACTTAGGTGTTACGACCAAAGTGAATCTCAGGACTACTCTCATAGAGATGTCCCTCCTATCCAATGGAACCCCATCCATAGAGCCAAAGATGATACGGAATCGGTGCATTCCATAGGATCAGGATCCTCATGGATGCATGAAGATACCCACTTATGGATGTGCAAAGTAGCAGTAGAAGAAGAGAAGAGGGAAAAAGCCAGAGAGGTAGGTGCGAAGGAAACACATAGATCAATTCAAGACCCAACCTATGCACCTGTAGTATTTCTTGATGAAGAATTTGAACCCCACGGCTGGGCATAAATCCTAGCATTCATGGATGTAGCCATCAATGAAGAACAATGGACACCCCACTGTGATGAGGATGGCTATGACATTTCAGTCTTCTCCATAGAACCAATCATGGGAGATGTAGTTTTAGAAGAATGCGAACCTAGACCTGATGCGTTTGAGGATGCAAGTGACTCCGATTTAGAGTCAATCATTATGGATCCACCATTTGAATCAGATGAAGAATACTTCTATGAAGTAGAATTCCAACCTCAGAGACACGAAGAGATAACAAACGGTGTACAATTGACCACACAAGTGACTGCTAATAATGATAGCAAGAAACGGAAGAAGAAAGAAGTTCCCCCGGAGGAAGAAGAATCTTTGTTTGAGGTCCCTGAAAACTTTAAAAAGTATGAGATAGACGATAGGAGAGTCATGATAAGAATGCCTAAACGAGAGGCACAATCAGGAGAAGCCTATGATAACAAAGAAACCACCAAGAAAATAGTAGTAGCCCTAGAAGAAGGAGAGGAGAGATGCACATACATAGGCCATGACCTAACAAAGGAAGAAGAGCATGCATTAATAGCCTTGCTAAGAGAATACAGAGATGTATTCACTTGGAGTTACAAGGATTTGAAAGGTGTAGACCCAGACATATGCTCACACACAATCCCCATGACCTCAGATGCTAAACCTTCTAAGCAAAAGCCATACACATACAATGATAATTATGCTGCCAAGATCAAAGAGGAGATAGATAGACTGGTAGAAGCTGGATTTATTTATGAAATTGAGCACACTGAGTGGGTATCCCCCATTGTAGTGGTGCCCAAGAAGAATGGAAAGCTACGTGTATGCATTAACTTGAAGAAGGTTAATGCAGCCCCAACTTGAGATAACTATCCGCTCCCTATCACAGAGCATCTCTTAGAAAGAGTAGCAGGCAAGGAAGTGTACAGCTTCCTTGATGGATTTTCGGGCTACAATCAAGTAGCCATAGCTTCAGAAGATCAGCATAAGACAGCCTTTGCCACAGAGTGGGGTATATTTGCCTTTCGAGTAATGCCACTTGGGCTTACCAATGCTCCTGTAACCTTTTAGAGACTGATGTGCCATGTGTTTAAAGAGTTCTTGAGGAAGAATTTGGAAGTCTATGTTGATGACCTTTGTGCTCATTCCAACATTAGACAGACACATATACCAGAACTCAGGCAAATCTTTGACAAATGCAGAGAATATCAAGTCTGCTTGAACCCAAAAAAGTGTGTTTTCATGGTCAGGCAAGGCAAGATTCTAGGACACATAGTGTCAAAGAATGGCATATCCACCGATGAAGAGAAAGTAAGAGCCATAGCCGAGTTACCTATGCCAAAGAATGTCAAGGAAGTACAAGCTTTCATGGGGCATTGTGGTTATGACTGACGGTTTATACACATGTATGCCATCATAGAAAAGCCTCTGTATGGACTTTTGACTAACTTCGAGTGGATTGATGAATGTGAAAACTCCTTCAATGAGCTTAAAAGAAGATTGTGTTCATCACCAATCTTGACCACACCGGATTGGAATAAGCCCTTCCATGTTCATGTGGATGCATCCAATTATGCTATTGGATGTGTACTTGCACAACCTACGGGCGAAGGCAATATGGATCTTCCAATTGCCTATGCTAGTAGACAATTGAATGCAGCTGAACAAAACTATACAACCACTGAACGAGAGGGATTAGGCATGGTATATGCAATTAAAAAGTTTAGACACTATTTGCTTGCAAATAAGTTTAAAATTTTTACTGATCACCAAGCACTGTTGTACTTGGTAAAGAAGCCATGCAATACACGTAGATTAGTAAGATGGTTTCTCTTACTAATGGAATACGACTTCGAGGTTGTGGTGAGGAAAGGGAAGACCCACTTGAGGGTAGACCATCTCTCTAGGCTCACATCGGGAGAAGCCCCACAAGGAGTATCAGATGACCTTCCTGATGCTTACTTGTTTAATCTGGAAGTTGTACCTCAGTGGGCTAAGCCATTAGTGCCAGTACTGACCTACGGGCCTAATCACCCAGTCATAAACACTCAAGGTAGAGAAGTAGTAAAAGCCCAGAAGTACCATATCATGGCAGGAAGCATGTACAAACAAACAGATCAAGGGATCCTAGCTTGTTGTGTGGAAGAGGATGAGTATGCTAAATGGTTGCAATTGGCACATGTAGGTGCATTAGAGCAACACTACTCAAAACAACGAACCCTACAGACACTAAGAAGACTCGGAGTGCATTGGCCTACTATGGAAGCTGATGTACATAAGATGTGTAAAGAATGCCCAATCTGTTGCACTAAACCACCTGTGGAGCATGCTACTCTTTATCAAGTGTCCATAGTGCCAGATTGGAGTGAACCATTAGTAGATTTCCTAAGGACGAGAACATTCCCTCAAGATATGACCTTGACGAGACAAAGAAGTCTAGAACAAGAAGCCCTAGATTACTCACTCATTGGTGATAATCTATACAAGCGTGGTAAAGATGGTTACCCGAGACTATGTGTCCATGAGAGCGAATATCTCAAGATCTTGGAAGCAGCTCACCAAGGTGTAGCAGGAGGACACTTTAGACCAGATCGGGTGATCAAGGCAATACTATTTGCGGGCTTCTGGTGGCCGACCCTTCACATGGATGCACATACCTATGTGAAACGGTGTGATGTCTGTCAGAGAACTCAGTACCCTATACGCAAGGATGAGATGCCACTGAAACCCATGATGGGTGGACGTGCATTCTCTAAGTGGGGAATAGACTTTGTAGGTCCTATTAATCCCCCAGCCAAGGGTTCACATGTTGAATATATCATTGTGGCCACAGACTATCTAACCAAGTGGGTAGAAGTGAAAGCTACCACAAAGAATGATGCTCAAACGATAGCTAAGTTCTTATTCGAGAATGTATTCACGAGATACGAGCTACCTATAGAGCTAGTTAGTGATAGAGGGACTCACTTCTTGAATGAAGTTATTGAAAATCTTCTCCAAGAATTCTTGGTAGTACATAAGAAGTCTGCCCCTTATCACCCACAAGCTAATGGCCAGGCTGAGAGCACAAATAAGATCCTATGCAATGTGTTGACTAAATTGGTGAATAATAAACGCTCTGATTGGGACAAGAAGCTACACCATGCTGTTTGGGCATACCAAGTGGCCTATAAAACGGTACTCCAAGCCACACCCTTTCAGATGGTATTTGGCCAAAATGATGTGCTACCTTTGGACTTCTTGATTCCCACATTGAGAATAGCACAGGAGCATGAGTGGATTGTTGATATATTTAGGTAGTGATGTGTGTGAACACTCTAGGACCGCCGGGTCACTTTTTTCCCTCTTTAGGAGGTTTTTTTCCCCCGGCTTGTATATACGCCTATTGCCCTAATGGGCTACTTATCTTTGTACATTCTCTAGTAATACATTCAGTCTTGTGTGTTGTGCTCCAAGCTTCTTCTTCTTCCTTGTGCTGTTCGCGTGCTTCCGCAGACGTCTAACTCCAACAATTGGTATCAGAGCAGGTCGTTGCTTCTTCTAGGGCGCCGTCGACACTCCTCCGTTTGCAGTCTCAGATTCGCATGAAATTTGGTGAGCATACTCAGGGTGTTTCCTAGATCAAAACTGCTTCGCTCTGTGGTGCCGAAATCGCGATCTGAGCTCGTTTCGGCCTCCGAACGCACTATCGCAGCGCTTGTGCAGGCTATTTCGTCCTTTTGTGCCAAAGGTATATACCAGTTTCTGTTCGCCAGTTTAAGCGTCTCGAAGTCTGCTACAGGTCTAGCAGAACTCGTCTGGGCAGTTCCGTTCAACTTTTTGAGATACAGTCAATTTTCTGCATCAAGGTATTTTAGTCACCGGCCATGGCTGAAAGCAGTGATGTATTCCGTATGTTGGCTGTTGAGGATAAGTTGGATGGTACCAACTACCCATTATGGGCTTATATGATGCGACATGTACTGGTTGCAAAAGGATTGTGGAACATTGTGCAGGGTGTTGAAAGACGTCCTGTTACACCTGTAACGATAGGTACTGCAAATACAGGTGTTGGAGCTGATGAAGATGGTGTCGAAGATGATATTCCGCAGATTCCTGTTCGTGCTGCTGTTTCTGTTGCACCTACTGCAGAGCAGATTCGTTGGGATGGCAGAGATGCCCAGGCACATGCATTGATAGCTTTGTCTGTCAAACGTGCCATTATCCCTCACATTCGCTCTTGCAGAACAGCAAAGGATGCTTGGGATACACTTACCACTTTGTACCAGGCTAGGAATGAGGCTCGTGTTGCTTACCTCCGAAAACAGTTGGAGAGTGAGCACATGAATGAAGGTGATTCTATGGACAGTTTTCTTACAAAGATCAAAGACCTGAAGGAACAATTGATTTCTGCTGATGAGGTTATACCAGATAGCTCACTTGTGCAGACCGTTCTGAATGGCCTTCCTGATTCATATCAGAGTTTTGCCTCTACTCTTCGATTGATGATGAAAGGCAATCCGAATGCCTTGTCATTTGAGGAATTAGTCTCTGTTCTGTTGCAGGAAGATCAGTCCAGGCAGAACAGGTCCATTATGCGTGTTGCAGATCAAGCTTTCCTGGCTAGTCAGAAGGGCAAAGGAAAATGGAGCTCTTCTACTAGTAAGCAGAAATCTGCAAATGCTGCACAATCGAAGAACCAGGATAAAGATGAGAAGAAATCAGAAAAGCAGAAATTGTTCTGCAAGTACTGTAAAGGAAATGATCATATTATAAAGAACTGTCCAAAACTGGCTGCTAAAGAGGCAAAGAAGAAAGAGGCTGGAATGGTTGTTGCAGAGGCCTCTACACCAAAAACAGAGTCTGCAAATCTTGTGCAGGAAGAAGAATGGGCGTTTACTACTGTCTGCAGTTTTGACCCATCTTCTCATGATCAGTGCATGTCTGCAGTAGACTCAGATGTTTGGTACTTTGACAGTGGGGCGACCAAACATATTACCTCGCAGCGCAGTTTCTTCTCTTCACTCGAGCCTGCCCCTACAGGGAATACTGTCACATGCGCCAATAACTCCTCTTATCCTGTTATGGGAGTTGGTAAGATCATTTTGACTACTGCTGATGGTAGTTCTTTCACTTTGTCAGATGCTTTATTTGTGCCAGGGATCAAAAAGAACCTATTATCAGTTTCTGCATTAGCCAAGATTGGCTTGGTTGTGAAATTCGTTGATGACAGGTGTACAGTCCATGATCTCTCAAATGGCGATGTGATTATTGCTTCTGGCATTTTATGTCGTGGGCTGTATAAGCTCATAGACTATGAAAGATCTGTGAATGATTCGGCATGTGCAGTTCATGATTCTCAGGCTATGTCAGATGCAAAGCTTTGGCATGCACGCTTTGGTCATCTGAATTTTGCTAGTTTGTTACGCCTGCAGAAATCTGAAATGGTGTCTTCTTTGCCCAAACTTGAGGCACCTGGAAAACATGTTTGTGAAGGCTGTATTTTGGGCAAAATGCAGCGTTCTTCCTTTCCAAAAGATGGTTCAGTTCGGGCTATGCAGAAATTGCAGCTTGTACATAGTGATGTCTGTGGTCCTATGCAGACACCCTCTTTTGGAAATTACCTTTACTTCGTGACTTTCATTGATGATTTTTCCAGGCATGCATGGGTATACCCACTCAAAGCAAAGTCCGAAGTGTTCATGTGCTTCAAACAGTTTTTGGTTTTGGCTGAAAATCTGTCAGCATGTAAAATGGGCACCCTCCGTTCTGATCGAGGGGGGGAATATATGTCTTCAGATTTTAATGCATTTCTGGCTGAACGTGGGATAAAACACCAGTGTACAGTGCCGTATACACCTCAACAGAATGGAGTTGCTGAACGAAAGAACAGGTCACTCATGGAGATGGCGAGGTGCATGGTCAAAAGTCAGGCTTTACCACATAGTTTCTGGCTTGAGGCTGTCATGTGTGCAGCATATGTACTGAACAGGTGTCCCACCAAAGCGTTGCAGTCTATCACTCCATATGAGGCTTGGCATGACCGCAAGCCATCTGTTGCTCATCTGCGTGTTTTTGGTTGTTTGGCATATGCATTAGTGCCTGAACAACATCGCAGAAAATTGGATGATAAGGCAGTAAAATGTATTTTTGTTGGGTACAGTTCTGAAAGTAAAGGCTATCGTCTGTATCATCCACAGACTAAACGCATTCTGGTTAGCCGTGATGTTGTCTTTGTGGAAGATGCTATTCAGCCATTGCTTTCATGTACTAAGGAGACATCTGTTAGCTCCAAAGACATGTATGATACTTTGATGCCTCTTTTTACAGGTGGACAGGCTAGTGCTGGTCCTAATGAGGCAACTTCTCAGCCTTTGCAGGTTTCATATGATGATGCAGATCATTCCATTTCTGATGCAGATTTACATGATGCACTTGTTGATGAGAGAGCTGATATTGAACAGGCAAAAACTATGCCAAAATGGCTGGTGCAGACTTTGCGTGACAGCAAATTAGATGCACCTTTGTCATATCGTACTCGTTCAGGCTCTCATAGTACCTCCTTTGCATCAGATTGCTATGCTATGGCTGCATCTAGTCTCTGTGATGAGAATGAGCCTGTTTCTTTTGATGAAGCACAAAATTCAGAAAATTGGATGGCTGCTATGCAATCTGAATATGATGCTATAATGAAGAATGGTACATGGTCTTTATGTGACCTGCCTCCTGGCAAGAAGGCCATTGGCACTAAGTGGGTATACAAGCTGAAGCGTAAACCTGATGGTACAGTTGACAGGTATAAGGCTAGGCTTGTTGCAAAGGGTTATGCGCAGGAAAGAGGCATTGATTTTGATGAGACCTTTGCACCTACATGCCGTATGACTACTGTTCGGAGCATTTGTGCACTTGCAGCCCATCATGGTTGGAATGTACATCAGTTGGACATTAAAACAGCATTTCTGAATGGTGACTTGCATGAAGAAGTGTATGTTTTTCAGCCCCGTGGCTTTGTGCAGAAAGGGCATGAAAACCAGGTGTGCAAATTAAAGAAGGCGTTATATGGTTTAAAGCAAGCACCACGTGCTTGGTATGAGAAGATACATGCCTATCTGATTGCACATGGTTTTGAGAACAGTCCAACTGAAAGCACCTTATATGTTAAGCGTGCTAATGATGTGCTTCTGATCATTGTTGTCTATGTAGACGACATGCTGCTCACTGGTCCTCTTGAGAAGCATATTGCTGATTTCAAGGCTGATTTGCATGCCTCATTTGAGATGTCTGATTTGGGGCATTTGCATCACTATTTGGGCATTCAGTTTATGCAAGTTGATGGTGGAATGGCTTTGTGTCAAACGAAATATATTGACACATTATTGCAGCGTTTTGGCCTTGAAGACTGTAAGCCTATTGCCACTCCTATGGAGACAGGTTTACGATTGAGTCTTCATGATGCTGGAGATGCATTTGATGCTGTTCTCTATCAGCAGGCTGTTGGATGCTTGATTTACTTATGCATTACTCGGCCAGATATTCAGTTTGCTGTCTCACAGATGAGCAGGTTTATGCATTGCCCAGGAGTCACGCATTGGAAAGCGGTTAAGCGCATCTTTCGCTACTTGAGTGGTACTCGGCTACTTGGGTTGTTTTATCCCAAGGGGGGATCACCACCGCCAGATTTGCATGCTTTTTCTGACTCAGATTGGGCTGGTTGCTATGACACTCGTGTGTCCACCAGTGGTTTTTGCTTCATGCTTGGTAGCTCATGTATATCTTGGTTGAGCAAGAAGCAGCCTACTGTGGCCACTTCCAGTTGTGAGGCTGAGTATAGGGCAGCTTTCACAGCGACTGTTGAGTGTGTGTGGCTCAGACGCCTTATGGCTGATTTGGGTGTTGGCCAGTCTTCTGCCACCACCATCTTCACTGACAGTCAGAGCGCATTGGCAGTTGCGAGGAACCCTGTGTTCCATGCTCGCACTAAGCACATTGAGGTGCATTATCACTATGTCAGGGAGAGGTTCTCTGCTGGGGAGATCAGCTTGGCATATGTGCCCACGCAAGAAAACATTGCAGACCTTTTCACGAAGGCTCTGCCTAGGGAGAAGTTTGAAGCTTTCCGCAAAGCTTTGGGCTTACTTCCTTTTGTGGAGTGATTTCCACATAGCTCGGCACTTCCTTATACATGAGTGCCAGCTCCTTGTTCACCGCATCACTCCCAGGGGGGATTTGTTGATATATTTAGGTAGTGATGTGTGTGAACACTCTAGGACCGCCGGGGCACTTTTTTCCCTCTTTAGGAGGTTTTTTTCCCCCGGCTTGTATATACGCCTATTGCCCTAATGGGCTACTTATCTTTGTACATTCTCTAGTAATACATTCAGTCTTGTGTGTTGTGCTCCAAGCTTCTTCTTCTTCCTTGTGCTGTTCGCGTGCTTCCGCAGACGTCTAACTCCAACATGGATGGGCCATGAACTCTCTTCGAGAATTTTTGACCTTGAATGATTAGGTGAAACCAGACTAAGAGCTGCAGCAGGAATATATGCAGCTAAGAAAAGGCAGAAGGCGTATTTTGATGCTCATGTGAAGGATAAAGGATTGAAAGCAGGGGACCTAGTTTTAGTCTACACTTTGAAGCAACATGCATAAGAAATGCTAAGTCGACTCAACACTGCTAAGAAACGCAAAGAAGAAGAAAAACGAGTTCGAGAAGAAACTCAAGCGGAAGCTTTAGAACGCATCAGAAGGATGAAGTTGAGACGGCAGGGTAGGGATCAACCTAGGACAGGTGCCTATGAGGATCCAGGATATCATGTGGCAATGTGTGAAGTCTCAGGAATAAGTCCCCAAAGAATAATCGATAGACGTCCTTTTGTGACCTTAGAGATAGGACAAGGAGTTAGTGCAAAAATTGTGCAAGCATTGATTGACTCAGGTGCAGCCACTAGTGAAATTAAAAGTCAATCCTATAGAAGCATATCTCATAGGATTGGGAGGTGTGGAAACCCCTTGCATGGGCGAGGTGGAACTTCCCCTCTCCATTCAAGATGTTCCAATGACAGTTAAGGTACTAGTGTGTCAAGATGAGGATCTCACTGAGCCTCTGGTCTTGGGTCAAGACTGGATCTATGACCATGCAGTCAACTTAAACCTAAGAAGTGGACTTCTTCAGGTATGGGTAAATCAGAGTCGAATTATAGTTGAGTTAGATAATGGAGCACTCAAGGAACTAGAAAAGGCACAGACTCCTGGTCCTTCTAGGGGTACACATGAAGTTGACCATGTTGTTCTTGTCCAAAGCTATGTGATCCCTTCTTTTCCAAAGGCCAGAGGGAGGCAGCAACCAAAGGCAGATCAATTACTGAAGACTACCTATGCTAGAGGCCAAAAGAATGTGCGAAGCAGAATGACACAGCCATTGAAACAATTGTGGGTGCGAAAAGGCGAGCGGCCTATTGCAGTCAAGTCACAACAACTATCTCAACTTCCTATTAGTAATCAACGACATGATACTAATAAGAGGACTTCCAAACCTTCTTTTGAGACAGTGAAATCTATCTAGGTACCCAAGAAGTCGATGAAGGCTGGCCCACAATCAAGACAAATTTGGGTGCCTAAGGCTTGCTTGCGGGCTCAACTAGTCACGCACAAATCACATCATACACGACAGGGTTCACTCACTCAAGGAGCCGTTACCCACTCTTATTTAATACGAACGAACACACAGTCGAGCAGAAGCACGCACAGACTCACTTGTAAATGGGTCCCAAAAATGCCTCATTCCCAAGTAGACATACTCATAAAGCCCTCCAGATTCCCCACTAAACCAAAACCGAAATCCATCCATTGTGTTTGGCAGCCTAAAATTTGTAATAAAACCCCCGCACCCCATGTGTAAATTCATCCTCACTTGCTAACTACATTACTCATACACTGCATCTTTCCATCTAGCTCGTAGAACTATCCATTCATTAACTACACACACAATCATTGAGCACTCACTGACCCACTAACCCATTACTCACCTCATGATAATGTTGTAACGGGGACAAAAAGTGTTCTATCTTGTCCATTACAATATTAACGCATGATTCTATATTCTCACAGAACCAGCAAGCAAGCAATAACAATGGCAGAAGCAGGAGGCACCAGTTCCCAAGTAGGGTCTAGCGCACAGATTGTGGACATTGAAACCCTCCTCCTTAAACCACCACTCACTGAGAGGCCTCAAGAACTTCAAGCGGTGCATGTTCTCCCTATTCAGGACCCTCCTCAGGGACACACTTCTGAAGTGGGGAAACACGCTCATTGGTTTAGTGATGTCGCAGGGCCATTGGGTGATGGCACCTACTTCTGGGAAGCAGAAATTGAGTTCAATGGCAAATGGGGACGCTAACATTTCTTCACTCGTGAATTTGAGAACTATCAGAATGCAGAAGTAATGCAATCGGTATGGACCAAAGTGGGCTTGGATAGCTATTTCAGAGCACATTTGCCTAAGCCAGATTTCCTACGCTGCTCGTTTTATCAGTACCATCACTCCTAACAGGGCCAAGGGAGGCGATAGTAATTTTGTGCTACCCTCACTATTGCCAGGCCACGAACTCAAGAGATTCAAACTGACCCTCAATTTGGTACGGGCAGCATTGAACATGCAAGGCATGCATATTCCCACTGAGAAAGAAACAATGGTTCCAGGCAGGATGAAGCATAAGGATCTCAACAAATTGAAGGACATGGTAGCAATGACACCTACCATTGCTCTCCACCTACGAACTATTATGCAACATTTTGCTTTTCCCGCCCAAGAACGATTCACTATGCCACCAAAAAAGATATGGTTCAGCTTGTACTTGGCGGAGACAGAGAATCTCACCATCAACATACCGCACTGGATCATCGATCAAATACACCTAGCCCATCAACGCTGGAATAAGAAACAGAAAAATGTACTTCATGGATGCTGTGCTCTCACAAGAATAATTTACAGGTGCTTAGCGTACGACGTGCCCATTCAAAGAGCACTAGTATGGTCCAGGGCCCAAGAGTTCCAAAGACGACTGTCAACGGCGGGTCCTCCATCGAAGAAGATGAGAGGGGGAGTTCAATTACCATGCGCTCAACCCAGGGGAGCCACCACCACACCAGAGGTGAACCCTCCACAAACGAGGCGTGTCCGACCATTTACCATTCGCCTACCCAGACCAAGTGCAGAAGGACCCAACCTGGTGTTCCCTCCGATTCCATCGGACTTGGAGTTTCCTCAAGGTTACACCCTTGCTGATTTGACAGATGAATAAATTGCCCGTTTGATCAATGAGTCTAACCTGGAGACAGAAGCAGAGGAGACCCAAGGACAACAACCCACGACTACAACTTCAGCCTCGACCCAACCTGGAGTAGTAGAAGTAGAAGAGGATGAAGAAGAAACAGAAGAACAAGAAGCAAACGAGGAGTATGATCAAGAATATGAAGAACTTTCAGAACTAGCAAGTGCCCCGGCATACTCGGCCCAAATAAAAAGATTATACGAAACCATGAAGCGGGTCCAAGAGCAGCACAAACTGTCACTCGAGACAGGAAAGATGATCATGAGTCAAATGTTAGCCGAGGAAGGTGTGGATGACATGTTTATCGAATCAATGAACCTGCACGTTGATGCAGTAGGCTTAGATGAGGCTGTTCATGCAGTCATGCCTTATATTCATCGATTTGAGAAACGAGTGCCTACCCGTCCCATGCCATCTGGCAAACAAATCCACATCAATGTATCAGAACCAGGAGCTAACACACAAACAGAAGAACATCAGGCAGAACCACTCTCACCACCCACCTCACCTCTCACTACACAAGTCACCTCACCACCTGGCACTACCATGCCTATTTCTGCCATTACCACAGTCGTCATGTGAATTCCCCTCTCCCTCGGCATCCAATTCGCCATGCCCACTTTCACAACACTCTTCACAAATATCACATCCACCCCACCCACTGTTCCCATCTACACAGTCACACACACGTTCGACACAATGGAAACATCACCAGCCACAGCACCACTCCCCCCCCCCACGCAACCTTAATCTCCCATACCCCCTCCACCTACCTCACCACTTGACTCCACAACATTCACAACTACCTTCCCCTTCCCCATTCCCCCTGCATCTTCATCTTTCCCTGCATCGTTTAATGTAAATAGTATATTCATGGCATTACATCAATGTGTGTATCAACTTCAGAGTGAGTATCAGGCTCTCGAAGACCGTCATCATCAACTGACTACGAATCATCAACAACTATAGAGACGGCTTACAATTATAGAAGAAGAAAATGCAGACCTCAATCAACGTTACACCACTCTCAAGCAAGCTCATCAAACCCTCTTGGAGACACCCCAACCATTACAAGAGTCAGGTGTCAAACAACTCGAAGCCTTACTGGAGGTTTACCAAATAGATAATCTGAGAGTCCGGCGAAATTTGACTCTACTCAGAAAACACATGGCTACAGCCCTTGAAGAAACCAAGCATCTGCAGAAGCAAAACAAAGAAAACCTGGAAGCTGCCATGGAAGGCTCTCCCCATGAAATCGACCCAGAACAATTCAAAGCAGTTCCCTCAGAAACAATGAAAACAATCTTGGAAAGCTATGCTGATTTATTAGAAGCACATGACGATTTGGAAAAGGAACGGGATGAACTACGTCGCCAGATCAGGGAACAGGAGGCACAACCCAAAGTCATAGAAACGACCTCGACTCCAGCAGAAGTAAAGGCATTAACAGAGCAGGTGTCGGAACTGCAGAAGAAGTTACTGGAATATGAAAGGCAGACCTCTCCAGTTGTAGAACCAGAGCCAGATGAATTGGTACCCATTGAGGTGGACGAAATATATGAGGAACCATATGTTCCTATGCCGATGCCAGGTGGTCAGCAAACCTCAGAAGGAATGGACACCTTGGAAGTCGAAGTACCGAAATGGCTCTAGACATTAGAAAAAACAGCTACAACCTATGAAGATCGAGTGGCAATCCAAATCCAATCAATGGCCAAATTAGAAGACACCATCATAAAGTCAGAATATTTCCGCAGTATGTCTCATCATAGATGGATCGGCACCAATGACGATCAGTATGTGCCTGTCACGCGGGAGACCCGGGTTCGATCCCCGGCAACGGCGCCAAAAAATGTTTTGTTTTGGACTCCAAGTTGTCCTCTCCAATCATGAAGTAACAAAGAATCAACAAATCATCTTTATTTTGTCAATCCTAGGAATATCCATAAGACCACAGCCCCTTCAAGATAATAGATTCAAGGAAATAAGAGATTGATGGCTGGATTGCTGAGAGAAATTGAAGATGAAGAGAAAATCTTGAATTTACCATAACTAAGGCAAATCTCCATCATTTTCTATGTTCTTCATGTCAAAACCATGCCATTTCATTAGCAGAATACAAATATGAACTCAAAATTGAAAAATATCACCTGTATAACAAAGACGAGACAATCGCGATTCTGTACCAACAGACGATTTTCACAATTTTGAAACTTCCTTCAGTCCTTTCCACTCATTTACAGCAATAGGTCTTTCTCTTCATACAACTTACTCAATAATACACAAATGTAACTCACAAATCTCCATGATTTAGCAAGAGACAAGCTCACACATCAAAGAAATACACTCAACAGGAGGAAACACGATTTTTGCAGAAACTCTTTCTTCTCTATTGATAGCTTGAGCAAATGACTAACCAACCTCTCCAAAATAGAGAAAATTGACTTATATACATTTTCAAGTGTCCCTTTTCACACTTGAAATTAGGTCTTTTTCTCTAATTTTCTAAAAAATGCTATCTAAGAGTTTCTAAAAATTCTACAAAAATTACATGAGATCCTCAACCACATAAGGAAGACTCTTCCTTATTTTTACAGCCATTGTATAAATATTTTACAAGTTTTTTTTGACTTTTTACTAATTTTTTACATCAAAAATGCTTTTCCAAGAATACACCTTCCAACAGTGCCATACTGTGTACTCCTCACAGATTACAACGCAGAGATCCAACGCCGATGTGGAAAACCTCCAACTTTCGCCACACAATTTGGGCCCGATGATATCCTAGAGAGTGCTAAAAACAGATCCATTCATCAACCCACCTGGAGGATCCGTCTTCTCAAGACCTACCCAGAGATGGTTCGTACTTGGACTAACATGCCACTCTTTATTAAATACAATCCTTGTTATGTTCCAGTCTTCCGCAGACGCACCTGGCCCGAATTTACCATTGCTGTCAAGAACATCAAAGGCTGTGCAAAGTGGTTAAATTATGTTTATCTAGCACCTCCACAAGGACCTTCCACTGTGAATTATATGATTTCTACCATCCGTCACTAGAGCATTCGACTACGGAATACCCCCGATGTGATGGCCCAAATGTGCATGAAAATCTTTGAATTAATGCTGATCACATTCAAGACATTCAAGAATATTAAAGACCCCCACTTCTCAGAAGTTGTCTTTCTTATAGGCAACCAAGATCTGGTATACGACATGAGCACCACCCCATCAATAGAGGTAATATATGCTTGGCACGCCAGAATCAAGTACCTCCCAGCTTGCTTTAAATAGACATTCGAGAAGATGTTCGTAATAGGATTTTGGGAATATCACTCAGAAATATTTGTACCCAGGCCCTCACATCTCCTCCACTTATTTTCTGTGGAAAGAACCATCCAGTCAAAACAATTACGGGTGCCACATCCGGACGTCCCAGGATCAGTGAATTGGGATGCATTGTTAACAGACCTAGCACGGGGGCTACGATTAGAAGAACACCACCTCGCTGCCGATGTTGTTCAATATTATGTCCAACGCACAACTATACAAGGGTCTGTCAGAGACGACAAACGCGAGAGAGGGGGGGGTGTTGGCAGTAGTCAAGGAACTGAAGGAGTCACAAGACAAGGGAGCCTACGTAGGGAGTCGGAGCGAAGAGAAAGCACAAGCAAATACAGTAGTCAAAGAAGATCTGGCAAGTAGGCCATTTAAATTTTTCCGGCATCAAAGAGTTGGGCACACAAGAAGAAGGAGCAAGTAGGGAGCTTCAGGAAATGTATGTCAAAATGTTAGAAGAAATCCCTACAAAAATAGTGATTTTCATCACTAAAAACCATTGTAAATACCATTTCATATTTTTGTAGCTCCATTTTGTGAAAGCCAAGGAGTCCTTGAGCTTGAGGAGCTTTAGAAGTACCTACCTATCAGTTTTCACATTTTTTAGACTCTGTTTGAACCTCCAAATAGGGTACAGAACATGATTTTTAACTAGGCCGGACACTAGGTCTGGACAAGGCCAAAACCTAGTCAAAAACTATAAATAGAGCTAGAGAGCTCATTTTTGAGGTTATCTTGTAATTGATTTGAACTTGTATGAGCTTTTTGAAAGTAATCTAAAGAACTCCATTGCTTCTCACTCTTTGTCTTGCCTTGTGTGAGCGTGTGTGTGTATGTGTGTGCATGTTATGTGCTTCGCACTCACGCACTTGTGCCTTCACTTGCTCGAGGTCATCATACCATCCTCACGTCTTCCCGGATTGACATTAAAGGAGGTGCTACTCATCACTAAGCTACAAAAGGGATCTGGAATTTTCACTGCATTCAATTTTTGGTAGTCCACACAGATGTGTAACTGCTTGTTTTTCTTGGGGACAATGACTATTAGGGACACCCACTCTAGGTTTTTGATGGTAACAATATATCCGACTTTAATTAATTGATCTAGCCAATGCTTAACCTATTCCATAAAATTTGGGTTCATTCTATATCTTTGTAGCATTACTAGAGTGGCATTTGGTTTGAATAAGATCCGATGGTGATATAATTTTGGACCCAAGCCTTTTATGTTGGCGTACTCTAGGCAAACACATCCTTGTACTGCAGCATTAGTACAATCAACACCATCCAAAATTGTAGAGCAAGTTTCACACAAATTTAGACTAGTTTAGGTTCTTAGATAGTGCCTAAATTCACAACTTCTAATTAATCCTCTTCAACACATATTTTTCCCAACTCCATAGGGTCTTTCATTACCAGATCTAGAATGTCTTCACCCTCTGGTTCCAAAAGTGTTGTGCAAATAGAGGCAGCCATGCCATCATAGACTGAATTAACGATCGGTTTCACATCAACAACTCCAAATGATAATAGGTCTCTGTTGGCTTCAAGAAATCGCCATTCTTTGTCCACCTATAGCCCTTCCAACCTGTGTGGAGGTTCTGCTAATATCGGCTTATGTTCTAGAAGATAGTATTGTTCTTCCTCTAGTTGAACCAAAAACTTCACAGGTCCTTTTTAGAATGTAGTGGTCTTAGCATCCCAATTCCGTCGTACCTTGGCGTTCCTCAACCAGGGTTGTCCAAGTAGTAAATTGTAATCCAGATTCTTTCCTTCAAGATCAAGTACCACGAATGTAATAGGAAACACCACATGAGAAATTCTGATGGGAATATCTTTGATCAGTCCCACTGGTTTCACTCGGGATTGGTCAGCCATCCGTAGAAAAAATGGGGCTGGCCCAATACTATTCCAACCCATATGTTTACACATAGTCATTGAAGCAATGTTAATACTTGATCCGCCATCAATCAAAACCTTAGAAATAGCTTTATTTTTATACCATATTGTGATGGTGGGGACTACATAATCCACTACTTTATCCGAAACATTTTTTCCCATACTAACCGTTGGTTCCAAAACCAGGGCCGGTGACTATTTCTTCTTCAATTGCTTTAATAGTTCCTCCTTGAAAGCCAAAACAAAATCCAACAAGGCTCCTAGTGATAATTGAATATGTGAATTTTGTAGAAGAAGTACTTCCTCTGATTACCGAAATCGTATTATTTTGGTTCCATTCTCAAGGGGTCTCTCACTTTTTGGAATTTGTTGCAACGTACTCCGGAATAGTGATGCATAATCTACCACCATCTAGTTGGGCTACTCTACCATATACTATAAACTAATGAAAAACTTACTAGTCATTTTTGCTTTCTAGAGTCGCCTTAAGAAGAAGGAAGGAAGACTTTTCACACTGAAGATTCAAGGAAATATTGGTAATGCCTTGTTCACTTATGGAGGACATAAGATCTTTGAGTTAGATCTTTGGCATAAGAGGCTTGGACATTTCAATGAATGAGGTATTAAAGATATGGTCAACAATGGTTCAGTGCTTGGATTGCCTAATATTGTAGGTCAACATATGACATAGAGATGTGAGGCATGTCAATTAGGTAAGGCTCATAAGCAATCTTATTCTAAGCATGGTTTCATGTATTTAGAGAAGCTTGAATTGGTACACACAGATGTGTGGGGACCATCAAAGGATTTCAGTAAAAATGGTTCAAGATATTAAGTGATTTATGTTGATGATGTACCAGGTGGATCACTATCTTTGTGAACAAAAATAAATAAGAGGTATTTAATACATTCAAACATTATCATGTGTATGCAGGAAGAATCACAGGTCAAACGTTGAAGAGAGTAAGGTCAGATGGAGGGGAAGAGTATTTCTCTAATGAGTTTAGTGATTACTTTTGGAATGCAGGTATAAAAAGGGAAGTTGCTTGCAGGTACTCTCCTCAACAAAATGGTGTAGCAGAAAGAAGGAATAGAACTCTTGTTGAGTTTGCAAGATCCATGATGAAGGAGAAAAATTGTCCAAATTATTTGTGGGCTTTATCTGTGTAATCAGTTGACTGTGTATGCGTGATACACCGTGGTGTTACGAGTCGGTACTGCGATTGTGAGATTCTGTTCGGTAATGAATTAAAGAGTTCCCTGTGTTTTGAGATTCTGTTCTGCGCGCTTTATCTGTGTAATCAGTTGACTGTGTATGCGTGATACACCGTGGTGTTACGAGTCGGTACTGCGATTGTGAGATTCTGTTCGGTAATGAATTAAAGAGTTCCCTGTGTTTTGGGAATTGCACGTATAAGTGTTGTATGTGTAGAACAAGAGTAACTCTATTCTGTTCCGTCGGCTCCATTCCCTCTCCTGTGTATGTGCTTGTGTGCGTCTGTGCGTTATACGCAGTGTTACGAATTGATACTGTGTTGTAGAGATTTCACCCGGTAATGGTTGAAGTATTTCCTAAGCGTTAGTCGACAGGAATGCGTCTGTCTGTTCGTTCTTCTGTGAAGCACGGAAGTATAGAGAACTAACATGGTGCAATTGTGAGTTATGAGTCTCTGTGAATGACTGGGTCGTTAGTTTATCTGTGTTCAAATTAGTACCAGTAGTGTTGTTGAGAGCAGTATGGGCACCCAAGGACTGACTAGACAAGGAAGCCAGGGAACCCAAGGATTGACGAGACAAGGAAGCCAACGGAGAGAGTCAGAACAAGGTGAAGGAGTAAGTAGACAAAGCAGTCGACGCAAATCTGGCAGATAGGCCCTTCAATTTTTCCAATCTACATCTTTTAACAGTGATTCTTATCACTAACAATCATTGTAAATACCATTTCATATTTTTGTAGCTCCATTTTGTGCAAGCCAAGGAGTCCTTGAGCTTGAGGAGCCTTAGAAGTACCTACATATCAATTTTCGTATTTTTTAGACTCCGTTTGAGCCTTCAAATTGGCCCTGGAACCTAATTTTTAACTAGGCCGGACACTAGGTCTGGACAGGGCCAAAAGCTAGTCAAAAACTATAAAAAGAGCTAGAGAGCTCATTTTTGGGGCTAGATTGTAATTGAAACGAACTTGTAAGAGCTTTTGAAAGTAATCTAAAGAACTCCATTGATTCTCTCTCTTTGTCTTGCCGTGTGTGCGCGTGTGTGTGTATGTGTGTGCATGCTTGTGTGCTTCTCACTCACGCACTTGTGCCGCCACTTGCTCGAGGTCTTCATACCATCCTCACGTCTTCCCGGATTGACATTAAAGGAGGTGCTACTCATCACTGAGCTACACCAAATTTTGGCGCCGTTGCCGGGGATCGAGCTTTGAGGACGAGCGTGTGATGGTAAGACGTAGAGTTGACGCGTTGGAGTTGTAGGTATTTTCTTCACTCTCATAGATTTTCTTTTACTTTCTTCACCATCTCCATCACCATCATCATCATCACCACCTACCACCTCCATATCCATCATCGCGAAAATTTCAGTTTTTTGACTATATCCCCACCTCCACCTCATTTCCCTCATTTCACTTGTGAGAGAGAGCAAGAGAGCGAATTTGCATGTGCTGCTTTTTGCATGTTTTCTGAGCTGTCTTGCAGGTACAGGTCACATCACCATCTTCAGCTTTCCGCGCAGGTACGGAACTCGACGAAACTGTCTCGCAGTCGCCGCCTTCTGTCCATCGCGATTGACATAAATTTTCACTTGTTGGTAAATCTGAGTGCACCACAGTGGACTAGAGACCCTGCACACCACATTCCCACTGAAATTTTTGAAAATCTTGCAAAATTTCAGTCCATCGCGATTGACAGCTCTGTCCATCGCGACAGACTGCCTGTCCATCGCGACCGACTGAACCCTCTGTCCATCGCGATTGACTGGGTGTCCATCGCGATTGACTGAAGTCTCTGTCCATCGCGACAGACTGCCTGTCCATCGCGACCGACTGAACCCTCTGTCCATCGCGATTGACTGGGTGTCCATCGCGATTGACTGAAGTCTCTGTCCATCGCGACAGACTGCCTGTCCATCGCGACCGACTGAACCCTCTGTCCATCGCGATTGACTGAAGTCTCTGTCCATCGCGACAGACTGCCTGTCCATCGCGATTGACTGAATTGGGTGTCCATCGCGACCGACTGAATTCTCTGTCCATCGCGATTGACTGAGTGTCCATCGCGATTGACAGCCCTATCCATCGCGATTGACAGCCAATTTTAGCCAAAATTTTTAAGGTTTGTTAATTGAAAAATTGGGCTAATTTTGGTCACAAATATCATACTCTTGAGCACATGGGGAAGTCTTAGGAAAACAACCTGGGGAAAACCTGTTGCACAGTGATCCTGTTTGAACCCTGTCGTAACCCTAGAACCCTGAACGGTCACAACTTTTTCATACGAGATCCATTTTTTGAGCTCTAGGGCTTGTTGGAAAGCTCGTAGCATATACTACACGCCCTCAACTGTTTTTTATAAAGATAAGGCATTGATTTTTAGATAGGGTATTTTGAAGTTGACCATACCCAGGGGGGATCAAAGTCAGGGGTCTTTAGAATTATTTTCCTAAAAGTCAGAATGCACCTGTGTGTTTATGTTACATGAAGGAAGTGGTTGGTTTTGTCCTTTGAATATAAGCATTGAGCTAACCGTGGGTCTTTTATAGGTCCATTGAGAGCAGCTGAGAGCGTACAAAGCAAAGTTTCTTTGCAAGCTTGAGAACCGGGTTCTTGAGCACCATAAAGCAAGGGATCAACAAGTAAGGTCGGATTATTCTCTACTCCCTCTGTCATTTCCTAGCTCAAGCTAAGAACGAGTAGAGATAGGAGTAAGTCAGGGCGACGATAGGCAGTTATCAAGTTGAAGACTATTAAGGAACTCAAGTTCAAGCTAAAAACTTAGTTACTGTACTGTCGATAACCTAAAGGAAAAGAACCTAACGTGGAACGATCAACCTGAAATTACGAAGAACACTCAAGTATTCCGACGACGTGATATCAGACAAGACCATAAACACAATAATTAACTAAAAAGAATCAAGTGACTGGTACCAATTAATCGGCAACGAGGTTGTACTCTGAAAAAAATTGGGCTAATCAGTTAGGCATATGAACCTTAGATCAGGACGACACCTAGCACGAGAGAGACAAAGCCTTAGGTCTTCAGAGGCTAGTGTCAATCACACTGCAAGGTCTTGGGCCCAGCAGTTGAGCCACCACTCATACTACCCTAACTCTGAGACCAGTGAGTCAGAAATGTCTCAAGGCATGGAGAGACCTACGGGAAGTTCAGGTGTGCCTTATTTGTACAGGGTAGAAGGCCCTTACAAAACACAGCTGGAATATCTTAGGACCAACCGACTAGGTGCTAGCATCTATGAGGACGGCCTAGGAAGATCGGTGGTCCAGATTAAAAACCCTGATCAATCCATTGGACTAGAGCACCCAGCTGTCAAGTTTGAAAATGGTGCATACCTGGACAAAGAAGGAACTATATATGTAGTCACTAGTCACCCTGATAGGACCGATGACTTTGGGAATGTAATCTCAGAAGCGGACTTAGGTGACCTGGAGCAAGGGAACATGGGTGCGGAACCTAGAACCCCTCGAGGAAAATCAGTTCTCACTAGGATTATCACGCCTGAATGGGTCCCCCAAGACAACAAGAGCATAGAATTGCTCCTCAATCGAGAAACTGATGAAGCCTTTTGGAGGTATAAGTCTAATCAGCCGACAGACATAGGAAATATCATGGTCTATGAGTTTAAGGATCCGGACAGCCCAGGCAGAGCGACCTATTTAGATCATGCTTCAGAACGGATCTTCGTGGTGACAGAAAACGATAGGCATGCTTACACTTGGAAGGGTGAATTTATTTTCCCCCAACCAAGATCAAATGTATCCTATGGTCACCCTGGGGCTGGAACTTCTCAAGCTCATGGTACGCAAAGAGACCGAAGTAGAGATAGACCAGAAGTAAGTTTTGCTAACCCAGTGGGCAGAGAAAGAACGAGAACAGAGACGAATAGGGTAGAACCTGAGATGCATAGAGCCCACAGGAACCAAAGAAATGTAGATGGATTCCCTCTGCCGAGGCCTAGAGAGCATACAAGAACTTTGAGACCCACCCAGCTAGTTAAGTCCATGAAGAATTATTTCGACGGCACAGGAGATCCCTATGATCATGTGGCGGAGTTCAAGCAAGTTTTGAGAGCTGAACAAGTGGAAGATCTGTTCACGCAATACAATGCCTTCGGTCTAACCCTTAGGAACACGGCACTTACATGGTTTCAGCCATTAGATGAGCGTCAGTTCAGGAGCATAGACCAACTCCTAGAGGCATTTATTGTAGAATTCTCTAAGAGCGGCATAAGACACAATACCTCCTCATTGATCCACAGCTTCAAACAGACCCCCCAAGAGACTGTCAGATTGGCCGGAAGAAGGTTTAGACAATATCTGGAAAGGTGTCCTATTTCGGAGTTACCCACATCTGCTAAACAAGTAGCCTTATTCCTTGATGGATTGCTGAGTACGAAATTGAGATCCTATGTGTATCTAAAGGACCCTAGGACTATAGAAGAGTGTGTACGCATGTGCATTGACATTGAAGATAACCTAGGGGAAGAACTAGAGCTTTCCAAAATCTACAAAGATTCAGATAGTGCATCTAGTCACTCTTCCACGCAGTCCACATCAATTGAGGAACTCGCGGAAAAGGTAGCTCAGAAATTAGGTGTAACTAGCAAACAAATCCCAAGGTTTGCCCCGGTGAAAAGGTGCTATACATGCGGTGGTGACCATATGGCGAATGTCTGCCCTATTATGGCTCAACCCCAAGTAAACCCTAGTAGCCAGTACTGTACCATAGAACGGAGGTACACCAATCACACCGCACAAGACTGCCCATACAACAAGCAGGCAGTTAGGCAACCCTATCCGCAGCCCTACCAACAAGGCCGATACCAGAACCAAAATCCACCACCACAATATGCTAGACCCCAACAAACCTACCAACCACAATATCAAGCCCAACAGAGACCCCAACCGGTACTAGCTCAACAGCCTCCCAACCCTGCTAATGTGATTCCAGTAAAGTATGCTGTTGCAGAAGAAAACCTGAATAGGGCCATAGTACCAGTAACCCCATTGATCTCGGAAAGTGACCCAAGTGACCATAGCTTTGATTCTACACATGTCGATAGTCCCCAAGCTTACTACATGCAGTCTCCAGAACATGGTGAGTCCTACTATAGTGAAGAACCAAGTGAACCTAGTTGGGAGTCCGATTACACGAACGTCATGTATGCAAACCCCAACCCTAGGCCTCAACCTAGGCAGGTACGACCACCCTTTCCTAGAGGACCATGCTACCGATGTCAGGGGGATCACTTCATTCGTGATTGTCCCTTACCTGCACCTACACAAAATCAGTCCGTGACGATCCAAGGCTTTTGCCAAGATTGTGGAAAAGAGCATCTCCTACGAGATTGCCCAAAGAACCCCAATAACATGCCAAAAATCACTCCTATCAATGTGATTGGGTTGGTTGTGGATGCCTCAGGAAGTGTCACTTCCACTGCACCAGTGCAGGTGGTTACTAGAGCTCAGGCATTGCAGCAAAACCAAGAGGCAAGCCAGGAAAAGGGCCCAGAGGCTAGTGAAACCGAGAGCGTGACAAAGAAAAGGACTAGAGCGTGGAAAGATAGTCGAGAAAGAATGAAAAGACAATGGGCCAAAAAGATGAGTGAGCTTGAGGAAAGCATAAGAGAAACCAAAGCGAGGATAACTGAACTCACAGCTCAAACTCCCTCTCACATTGCCCCGCCTCCACCACTCCCATCTCCATCCGACCCACCACCTTCCCCACCGCCTCATCAAATCCCACCACCCCCTAGAGTAGGATCAGTCCTAGCTGACCCCACTCCTGAGGACCTTAATATGATGCTTAAAGCATATCAGGCCAGAATCCAAGAAGGGCCAACCATCACCGATCATGAAAAGTGCTACCCTAGAGCCGAGCTAGAGCTTGAACGAACTAAGATTTGTGCCAAAATGGTGGAATTGGCTCAGACCATGTTTGAGGCCAGTCGCCTATTTAACATTTCTAGTTCAGCTAAGACGCAGTTACACTTTGATGGACTGCTGGAAAGAATAGAGAAGTTAATTGCACAATCAGAGAAGGAACCTGCCCCTCAACGAAAGGAGAGGGCAAGAGAACTGATAAGCCAGCCTCTTCAGGAAGCCCATGTGCCTCCTCAAGAAGCTTATCTTCCCCCCCAAAAGTCACATGAGTCTCCCCCGAAAGCTTATGTACCTCCACAGGTAACCCACATTCCTTCTCAGAGAGCGTATGAGCCTGTTCGGAAAAGTAATAGAATAAGTAATCCTCCCCAAGAAGCTTGTGCTCCAGCCATCCATGGGAACAAGGAGAGAGCCAACGATAGAATAAGCCCTCCTTCCCAGATTGCTTATGTGCCCAATTCTACGGAGCCAGACACTTCTTCTTCTATGAATCGGTTTGCACCAGACTTCCTACGAGAGATTCAAGAAGATAAATGGGATAACGAAAGTGAGGTCGCCCCTCCTTTTGAACTTGTGGACGATGCACACGACCAATTCCCACAAGACATCCCATCCATTTACGGGGAACATGAGAGTACTCAGTCTAATGAGAAATTGGACTTTGAGTCTAATTCCATACAGGAGCTACCCCACTTCACAGGCCCATGGGAAGCAAAGTCCACATGTATGAGAGCACCCACAGTCATGGTAAGGAAGGACGACTCAGTCATACTAAGGAACACGGAAGTAATAACGAACACCCAGGTGCAACGCGATCGCACTTGGGAAGAACTGCATGAGGATAGACTAAACGCGCAGAAATGTGCAGCCAGTCGAGTAACTGAAGTTGCAAAGCCTCATTCCCGGGTAGGATCCCATAGGACAGTGCCAGAAATTCCCTTGGATAAGATAGGAGATATGTGTGAAGGTGAAGAAGGGAACACCTACCTTCCCATTACCTACCAGGACTACACCACTAAGGCAATTTTGGACTCAGGCGCAGGAGTTGCAATTGCCACTACTTCCCTTTGGAAGCGTTGGGGCAAGCCGGCACTCAGGCCAACGAGGATGAAATTGCAGATGGCCGATGGTCACATTGAGAGACCCCTAGGATTGCTAGAAGGAATAACTCTCACCACTTGTGGTGTCGAGTTTGAGCATAGTTTTGCTATATGTGACTTCAGCAAAAATCATGCTTATGAGATGATTTTGGGAAGACCATTTATGCGACAGTTGCAAGTGGTACAGGATTGGGGAACCAATTCTTTGTACCTGCAGCACTTGGGTGTTACGACCAAAGTCAATCTCAAAGATTACTCTCACAGGGATGTACCTCCTATCCAGTGGAATCCCATCCATAGAGCCAAAGATGATACAGAATCCGTGCATTCCATAGGGTCTGGATCCTCATGGATGCATGAAGACACTCACTTATGGATGTGCAAAGTAGCGATGGAGGAAGAGAAGAGAGAAAAGGCCAGAGAAATAGGTGCAAATGAAACCCATAGACCCATTCAAGACCCAGCCTATGCACCTGTAGTTTTTCCAGACGAGGAATTTGAACCCCATGGCTGGGCAGAAATTTTAGCAACAATGGACGTAGCCATCAATGAAGAACAATGGACACCTCACTGTGATGAGGATGGCTATGACATTTCAGTCTTCTCCATTGAGCCAATCATGGGAGAGGCAGTGTTAGAAGAATGCGAACCGAGCCCTGATGCATTTGAAGATGCAAGTGACTCCGATCTAGAGTCAATCATTATGGACCCTCCATTTGCATCAGATGAAGAATATTTCCACGAAGTAGAATTTCAACCCCAAAGGCATGGAGAGGTGACAAATGACGTAAGATTAGCAACACATGTGACCCCGAAGGAAGAAGGAAAGAAACGAAAGAAGAAAGAAGTCTCACCAGAGGAGGAAGAATCTTTGTTTGAGGTCCCAGAAAATTTTAAGAAGTATGAGATAGACGACAGGAGAGTCATGATAAGAATGCCTAAACGAGAGGCACAATCGGGAGAGGCCTATGATAACAAAGAAACCACCAAGAAAATAGTAGTGGCCATAGAAGAAGGAGAGGAGAGATGCACGTATATAGGCCATGACCTGACAGAAGAAGAAGAGCACGAATTGATTGCCTTGCTAAGAGAATACAGAGATGTATTCGCTTGGAGTTACAAGGATTTGAAAGGGGTTGACCCGGACATATGCTCGCACACCATCCCCATGACCTCAGATGCCAAACCCTCCAAGCAAAAGCCTTATACATATAACGATAATTACGCTGCTAAGATCAAGGAAGAGATAGATAGACTGGTCGAAGCTGGATTTATCTATGAAATTGAGCACACTGAATGGGTATCCCCCATCGTAGTGGTGCCCAAGAAGAATGGCAAGCTGCGTGTGTGCATTAACTTGAAAAAGGTTAATGCCGCCACAATTCGAGATAACTATCCGCTTCCCATCACAGAGCATCTCTTAGAAAGAGTGGCAGGCAAGGAAGTGTACAGCTTCCTTGATGGATTTTCGGGCTACAATCAAGTAGCCATAGCTCCAGAGGATCAGCATAAGACAGCCTTTGCCACAGAATGGGGCATTTTTGCTTTTAGAGTAATGCCATTTGGGCTTACCAATGCACCAGCCACCTTCCAGAGGTTGATGTGCCATGTGTTTAAGGAATTCCTGAGGAAGAGTTTAGAAGTCTATGTTGATGATCTTTGTGCTCATTCCAATGTTAGGCAAACTCATATCCCGGAACTCAGACAGATCTTTGACAAATGTAGAGAATATCAAGTCTGCCTGAACCCAGAGAAGTGCGTTTTTATGGTCAGGCAAGGCAAGATTCTAGGACACATAGTGTCAAAGAATGGCATATCTACTGACGAGGAGAAAGTGAGAGCCATAGCAGAGCTACCTAGGCCAAAGAATGTCAAGGAAGTACAAGCTTTCATGGGGCACTGCGGTTATTATCGACGATTCATACACATGTATGCTGTCATTGCAAAGCCCATGTACGGACTTCTGACAAACTTTGAATGGACGGATGAATGCGAAAATTCCTTCCAAGAGCTTAAACGAAGATTATGTTCAGCACCAATCTTGACCACACCAGATTGGAGTAAGCCATTCCATGTTCATGTGGATGCATCCAATTATGCCATTGGATGTGTGCTCGCACAACCTACTGGTGAAGGTAATATGGATCTTCCAATTGCCTATGCCAGTAGACAATTGAATGCGGCTGAACGGAATTACACCACTACAGAGCGCGAAGGATTAGGCATGGTTTATGCAGTCAAAAAATTTAGACACTATTTGCTTGCAAATAAGTTTAAATTTTTTACCGATCATCAGGCATTGTTGTACTTAGTAAACAAGCCATGCAATACGGGAAGATTAGTAAGATGGTTTCTCTTGCTAATGGAATACGACTTCGAGGTTGTGGTAAGAAAAGGTAGAACCCACTTGAGAGCAGATCACCTCTCTAGGCTCACATCGGGAGAAGCCCCACAAGGAGTATCAGATGACCTTCCTGATGCTTACTTGTTTAATCTGGAAGTTGTACCGCAGTGGGCTAAGCCATTGGTACCGGTATTGACATACGGGCCTAACCATCCTGTAGTAAACACACGGAATAGAGAGGTTGTAAAAGCCCAAAAGTATCACATCATGGCCGGAAGCATGTACAAGCACACAGATCAAGGGATCTTGGCTTGTTGCGTAGAAGAGGATGAGTACGCTAAATGGTTGCAATTAGCACATGTAGGTGCATTAGAGCAACACCATTCAAAACAACGAACTTTACAGACTCTAAAAAGATTCGGAGTGCACTGGCCAACTATGGAAGCTGATGTCCAAAAGTTGTGCAAGGAATGCCCAATCTGTTGCACTAAACCACCTGTGGAACATGCCACTCTCTATCAAGTCTCCATTGCGCCAGATTGGAGTGAACCTCTAGTATCATTCTTGAGGACAAACACATTCCCTCCAGACATGACTCTAGCTAGGAAAAGGAGTTTAGAACAAGAAGCCCAGGATTATTCACTCATTGGTGATAATCTATATAAGCGTGGTAAAGATGGTTATCTGAGGCTATGTGTCCATGAAAGTGAGTATCTTCAGATCTTGGAAACTGCTCACCAAGGTGTAGCAGGAGGACACTTTGGACCGGATCGGGTGATCAAGGCAATCCTATTTGCGGGCTTTTGGTGGCCTACCCTTCACATGGATGCACATACCTATGTGAAACGGTGTGATGTCTGTCAAAGGACTCAGTATCCTATACGCAGAGATGAGATGCCACTGAAACCTATGATGGGTGGACGTGCATTCTCTAAGTGGGGAATAGACTTCGTAGGTCCTATTAATCCCCCAGCTAAGGGTTCTCATGCGGAATACATCATTGTGGCAACAGATTATCTCACCAAGTGGGTAGAGGTAAAAGCTACAACCAAGAACGATGCTCAAACAACTGCCAAATTCTTGTTTGAGAATGTATTCACGAGATATGGACTACCTATAGAGCTTGTAAGTGATAGAGGCACTCACTTCTTGAATGAAGTTATTGAAAATCTACTCCAAGAATTCTTGGTAATACACAAGAAGTCTGCCCCTTATCACCCTCAAGCTAATGGTCAAGCTGAGAGCACTAATAAGATTTTATGCAATGTACTGACAAAATTAGTGAACACTAAACGCTCTGACTGGGACAAACAGCTACACCATGCTGTTTGGGCATACCGAGTTGCCTACAAAACGGTACTCCAAGCCACCCCCTTTCAGATGGTATTTGGCCAAAACGCTGTGTTACCCTTGGACTTCCTGATTCCTACATTGAGAGTAGCACAAGAGCACGAATGGACAGGTCATGAGCTCTCCTCTAGAATTTTTGACCTTGAACGATTAGGAGAAACAAGACTGAGAGCTGCTGCAGGCATATATGCTGCCAAGAAGAGGCAGAAGGCATACTTTGACGCCCACGTAAAGGATAAGGGTTTGAAAGCAGGAGATCTAGTCTTAGTCTATACACTAAAACAACACGCGAGAAAGCTAGAAAAGAGAGGCTACGGACCTATGATCATCAATAGGATCTCCACGAGTGGAGCAGTACAATTAGCCACGTTAGAGGGTATTGTTCTCCCTAATTATATTAGCGGTTGCAGAGTCAAGTTGTATCAGGAACCCCTCACGGAGGAAATGCTCAGTCGACTCAACACTGCTAAGAAACGCAAAGAGGAAGAGAAGCGAATTAGAGAAGAAGCTCAAGCAGAAGCTTTAGAACGCATCAGAAGAATGAAATTACGAAGGCAAGGTAGAGAGCAGCCTAGGACAGATGACTATGCAGACCAAGGATATCAGATGGCAATGTGTGAAGTTGCAGGAACCAGCTCACCTAGGATAACTGATCGACGTCCTTTCGTCACCCTAGAAATAGGACAAGAAAAGAGTGCAAGGACTGTAACAGCCTTGATTGACTCAGGTGCCGCCACTAGTGCTGTTAGAGTGTCTTACTGTCAAGAGTTGCAGTTAACTGTCAATCCTGTGGAAGCATATCTCATAGGATTGGGAGGCGTGGAAACCCCTTGCATGGGCGAGGTGGAACTTCCCCTCTACATTCATGATGAGGCAATGACAGTTAAAGCACTAGTGTGTCAAGATGGGGATCTCATTGAACCTCTTGTCTTGGGTCAAGACTGGATCTATGACCAAGCAGTCAACTTAAACCTAAGAAGTGGACTTCTTCACGTATGGGTCAATCATAGTCGAATTACAATAGAGTTGGATAAAGGAACACTCAAGGAACTAGGAAAGGCACGGACTCCTGGTCCCTCCAGGGGTACACATGAAGATGACCATGCTGTTCTTGTTCAAAACCCTGTGTTGCAGAGGAATAATATTTGCAAAAAAGGAGTCAGGGATGCAACGGAACTCCCTTCTTTTCCAAGGGCCAGAAGGAGGCAACGACCAAAGGTGGAGCAAAGGCAAAAGAAGCAGAGTACTACCTATGCCCGACATCAAAAGAACCTGCGCAGCAGAATGTTCCAACAAGTGAACCAAGTGTGGGTGCGAAAAGGCGAACACCCGGTTGCAGCCACGCCAACAGAACGGGGGAAGCCTCTTATTAATAACCATCGACATGTCACTAATAAGAGGTCGTCCGGAAATTCTTCGGCTAAAGTGAAATCTATTTGGGTGCCCAAAAGGTCGATGAAGGCTAGCCCACAATCAAGACAAATTTGGGTGCCTAAGGCTTGTTTGCGGGCTCAGATAGCTATACCAAGAACACACTCTACACAGCATGATCTATTCACCCGCACAGCCTACATCCACTCACTTTCAACATCAAGGCACATGAACACGAATAGAATCAGTTGTAAATGGGCCCCTAAGAGGCCTCAGGTTAAAGCTGACACACCTAGAAAGCTCTCGAGAATCTCTACGGAACCACGAGTAAAACCCATCCACTGCCTTTGGCAGCCCAAGACTTGTAACAAACCCCCTGACCCTATTGTAAATCCATGACCACCTACTAACCGCTTCTCATCAATTCGCTTCAGCTCTTAGGTCTACCTAACTCCTAACTACACACACCAGCACCGAGCACTTATTAACTACTAACCACTCCAGAACTTTAAGTTAATATTGTAATGAGGGACACCATGTCATTTTTGTGTCCATTGCAATGTTAACGTTTATTCATATATTCTCACAGAATCAGCTACGACATTTTCAACATGGCGGAGGCAGCGGGAACTAGCTCTCACACAGAAACAAACCCGCAAGTGGTGGACCTGGACAGTTTACCCGTTTTGCCTGAGACAGTTGAAAGACCAGAAGAGTTGCAGGCCGTCAAAATCATACCTATTGCGGACCCTCCGCGTGGCCACACCATGCCCGTGGGAAAGACTTCACATTGGTTTACCGAGGTAGCAGGACCCTTGGGAGAAGGAACGTATCTTTGGGAATCAGAGCTGGACTACAATGGAAAGCAAGGCAGATACCATTTCTTTACAAGAGAATTTGAGAAGTTACAAAATGCGGAAAGTCTACGTCCGATATGGGAAAAAGCCGGATTGAGTGCCTATTTCAGTGCCCGACTCCCAAAACCTGACTTCATGCGATGCTATTATCTCATCAACACCTTGACTCCAAATCCGAACCTAAAAGGTGCAAGCTCATTTGTGATTCCATCTCTGACAAAGGGGAATGAGCTCAAAAGGTTTAGACTATCAAACAATTTGGTGAGAGAAGCTCTGGATATGCGCGGCATGCATATTCCTACAGAAAAGGAAACCCTAGTACCGGATTACATGAAGAATCGAAGTCTCACCAAGCTCAAGGACATGGTATCCATGACGCCTAATATTGCCATACACCTTCGTATGTGCATGCAACACTTTGCTTTCCCGGCGCAGGATAGATTCACCATGCCGCACAAGAAGATTTGGTTTAGCCTGTATCTGGCAGAAACACAGAGCCTCACCATCAACCTACCCCACTGGATAATTGATCAGATACACTTAGCTCACAAACGCTGGCCACGGAAACAGGTTTTATATGGTTGCTGTGCTCTGACTAGAATCATTTATAGGTGTTTGGCGTATGACATTCCAATCCAACGAGCCCTGATGTGGAATCGGGTAGATCAGTTCCGAGGCAGGACATCCACTGGACCCCCTTCTAAGAAGATGAGAGGCACGGTCCAAGTCCCATGTGCTCAGCCACGTGGAGCCACCCTAACACCGGAGGTCACCCCGCCACCCCGAAGAGTCCGACCATTCACACTCCGGCTTCCAAGACGCAGCACCGATGGTTCCACTTTGCTATTTCCTCCTATCCCAACGGATCTCGAATTTCCTAGTGGTGCAGCTTTGGAAGAACTCACTAATGAAGACTTCGAACAACTACTACAAGATGTCGAGCTGGAGACAGCAGAGGCACAACAAGTGGAAAATGTACAAACGCAGGCCACAACCTCCCAAGCCCCCGTCACCCCTGTTGAAGTGGAGGAAGAAGATGACGGAGATGAGGAGCAGGAGGATGATGAGGAGGACTATGATCAAGAACAACAAGAGGAGCAACAAGAGGTGCCAGAACTTGTAGGTGCACCTGCATATACAGCTCAACTAAGAAGGCTATACGACACTATCAAAGCAGTACAAGAAAGGCATCAGCTCTCTCTGGTATCAGGTCAAGCTTTGATGCAAGAAATGCTATCAGATGAAGGTGTGGACCAACATTTCATTGACACCCTCAAATTAGTGTCAGACTCTTTAGGAGTTCCAGAGGCTGTCCACACCGCATTCCGCCAGTCCGTAAGGTATGACAAACGCAGAGTGGACACGTTACCACGAGCAGGCAAGACTATCAGGATACCTGTTACAGAACCAGAAGTACCTATTGAGACCACAGCCACCCCCACAACCACCACTGACTTCTCCGCTGAAACCTTCGTTCAGACATCACCCATCTCACCCCAGCGTCCTCCATCACCACCTTCTCCACCCCCACCACCACCTCCCACCGTGGGAGAAACGACAGTCATCACCTCTACCTCCACTTATAATCCATCCTCATTCAAATCATTCTCATTTCGAGAACCCACCTCACAAGACACCCTTTTCTCCTTCGTCACCAATCCCTTGTACACTTCGTCCCATCTATCCGCTGAACCCATGACTGGCCATCCCATAATTACTAGCGTGGTTGGAAACCCAGCACCCACGGAAGGAACCCTGTGTTTCCCGACCTACCCCCCAATACGTGTACCTCCATTCCATAACCCTCACTTCCCAGCTGGCCCCTACACCTCTTTCAACCGGACCTCACCACCACAATATCCGTCCTTTGTGGAACAGTTCTTCCGCTCTCCCATGTTTCAAAGCCACCTTCCTCCGATGTTCGCAACGACATCAATTTACACGGACACCACACTCACTTCACCTACCATACCCACCTATATGGTAGCCCCTACACACACCAACTTGTCTGATCCAATGGACATTTCACCAACCACAGCACCTCTCCCCACGATTTCCCCACCTTCCCCTCCACTACCCCCCACCTCCCCACTCACATCATTGGCACACACAGCATTCACTACCCCCCTACCCAATCCCACCTCCTCTGCATTTCAAGCTTTTCCCCTTGCATCTCATAATGTAAATAGCACGTTCGACACATTACTTCAGTGTGCAAATCAGCTACAACACGACTTCCATCAATTAGAAGAACGCAATGCTGCCCTCCAGGCAGAATCTCAACGCTTCCAAGCTAGAGTCACCACTCTTGAAGCTGACTACCTGACGCTCCTAGACGAGCATGCCACACTACAGCAGGCTCACTCCGAACTGGAATCAAAGGCATCAACGGTAGATGACCAAGCAGTTAAGGAGCTAGAAACAGTGCTTCAAGCGCAAATGATATCTAATGCCACGCTCAGACGCAACATTGGGCTATTAAGAAAGCATATGGCCGCAGCACTAGAGGAAAACAAACGACTTCAACAACAAAATCAGGACAACTTTGAAGCGGCTATGGAAGGAACCGTAGGAGCAACCATTAGCCCTACCAGATATAGAGCAGTTCCATCAGAAGACATCCGCATTTTGCTTGAGCAGCATGCAAATTTCCTGGAGTCATATGAGAAACTAGAGACTGAATGCGCCGATCTAAAGAAACAGTTAGCCAGTGTACCCACTGCTCAACAGGAACCGGTAATCTTGCAACAATCTACAGAAGAAATGGAGACCCTTCGGAAACAGGTGGCAGAACTCCAAGCACGCCTCCTACCATATGAACGACCACCCTCGCCCATTGAAGAACCAGAACCTGAAACAGTAGTGGAAATCCCCGTCGAGGACAGCTACGAAGAGCCCTACGAGCCTATGCCGACGCCTGGTGGTCGAACTACAGAAGAAGGACAAGACACGTTAGAAATTCAAGTTCCAGATTGGGTCAGAAGGGTCGAGAAAGTGGGTAAGACACATGATGATCGTGTGGCCGTGCAAATGCAATCTCTCACGAATCTGGAAGAAACGGTCCTTCGGTCTTCCTACTTTCAACAATTATCCCATCAACGGTTAATCACAACATCAGAAGCGCAATACATGCCTTATTTTGTCTTACTACATGATTATAATGCAGAAGTCAAAAGACATACTGGGAAGGAGCCCACATTCGCTACTCAATTTGAGATAGGGGATTTACCGACCGACGCACGTGCTGGCTCGATTTTCCAACCTAATTGGCGTGCACGTTTACTCACCGATTACCCTGAGATGATGAGTACCTGGGCCACCATGCCACTCTATATCAAGTATAACCCATGCTATTGTCCAGTGGTACGTCGCAGATCCTGGCAAGCATTTGCAATCAAGGTACGCAACAATAAAGAGTGCTCCGCTTGGGTTAACTACCCGTATTTTGCTCCCCCTCGAGGACCTCCAACCGTAGCCTACATGATATCGACCATTCGGCACTGGTCCGCACGCCTAAACAATGTACCTGATATCGCAGCGAAAATGTGTATGAAGATATTTGAGCTCATGACCATTGTCTTCAAAACCTTTCGGAATGTCCAAGCTCCATACATCTCCGCTCCTGGATTCGCTCAAGGCAACAAGGATTTAGTCTACGACATGAGCCAAACCCCCTCGGTCACTGTTATCTTTGCTTGGCATGCACGAATCAAGTACTTGCCCGCATGCTTCAAGCAAACATTTGAGGAAATGTTCTCTACGGGCTTCTGGGAATACAATTCCGAAATTTTCATTCCCAGACCCACACATTTGCTACATCTATTTGCAGTAGAACAAGCGATCCATGCAGATCAGTTACGTCTGCCACATCCGGATGTTCCAGGACCAATCGATTGGGATCGTATGATGACAGATTTGGCCAGAGGACTACGCTTACAAGAACATCAGCTTGCCACTCAGGTTGTGGAATATTACATCCAACACCCCCAGCAACAAGGGTCTGTCAGGGACGACAGACGCGAGAGAGGGGGGGGTGTTGAGAGCAGTATGGGCACCCAAGGACTGACTAGACAAGGAAGCCAGGGAACCCAAGGATTGACGAGACAAGGAAGCCAACGGAGAGAGTCAGAACAAGGTGAAGGAGTAAGTAGACAAAGCAGTCGACGCAAATCTGGCAGATAGGCCCTTCAATTTTTCTAATCTACATCTTTTAACAGTGATTCTTATCACTAACAATCATTGTAAATACCATTTCATATTTTTGTAGCTCCATTTTGTGCAAGCCAAGGAGTCCTTGAGCTTGAGGAGCCTTAGAAGTACCTACATATCAATTTTCGTATTTTTTAGACTCCGTTTGAGCCTTCAAATTGGCCCTGGAACCTAATTTTTAACTAGGCCGGACACTAGGTCTGGACAGGGCCAAAAGCTAGTCAAAAACTATAAAAAGAGCTAGAGAGCTCATTTTTGGGGCTAGATTGTAATTGAAACGAACTTGTAAGAGCTTTTGAAAGTAATCTAAAGAACTCCATTGATTCTCTCTCTTTGTCTTGCCGTGTGTGCGTGTGTGTGTGTATGTGTGTGCATGCTTGTGTGCTTCTCACTCACGCACTTGTGCCGCCACTTGCTCGAGGTCTTCATACCATCCTCACGTCTTCCCGGATTGACATTAAAGGAGGTGCTACTCATCACTGAGCTACAAGTGTTCTGAATGCGAGTAGAATGATGATAAAGTACGCGACAAGTTATGGTCAGTAGGTCTTGCGATTTGAATGTGGTACTCGGTAAAATTGTAAATTGTGCAGAAGAATTTCGTGTTGTGGTCGTGTTAAGTTACCAGCAGTGCACTTTGTGTATTGATTCTCAGTCCGGACTACTGCTCAACTGTTATAGCAGGTAGATCTTGGAGTACGGGATTCTAAGACGTTGATAGCCTTGGTTGATCAGAACAACTACTGAGCTAAGACGCGCTGACCGAGTGACGAGTGAGTGAGAAGTTGGGAAAATAGTATAGGGCCTCTGTCTAACAGACCCCTACCACTCCCAAGGACCCACGTGGCTAGAGTCCGTCTATCCTTGCGGTAAGATTGAGTACAGAGAAAGAGAGACTCGGAATATCTGGTACGCAGGTGTGGAACCAGATTCTGGAGTCTCCGAAGGATTGTTGTTTTAAACTAGTAATTAACAGCTGCGGTAAGTAGTTAACAGTTAAGTCAGTAAACGACGATTATACCTTTAACATTTGGTGCCGTCTGTGGGAAAGTGGCATCCGTTTGCCAGTTCTCTGACCCGTTGTATGTGGGAAAGTGGCAACAGATTACCAGTCTCTGCGGTAAAGTAGCATTTGATTACGAGTCACTTGTGAGACAGTGGCATTAGAGTGCTAACGGTTTGTAAGAAGCAAACATCCAGCAACATTTTGCTTCACTGACAGTAGCAACAGATCCAGATTGTTGCGAACTGCTCAGACAGTATCACTGGGCAATGATACATGCCGGTCACTCGATCGGGCGAAACATATCCTAAGAATCGTCAGATTGAAGCACGAAAATCACAAAAGATAGCCTCGGGAGAAGTAGGTATAACTAGATCTGACCAAGTGGTCAAGAAAAGTGGAAACGTTACAACTGATTCCGGTCATATTCCGGTAGAACGGACAACGCCTTCGATACATTCGGATGCTATTTCGACCCGGCCTATCGAAGATATAGCAAGTCCAGACTCTATCAAAACGCCGTTGGAACCTAGCTTAACAATATCAGAGAGTTATCCACGGTTAGAATTACGTTAGGAAAATTCGGCAAAAGTAGTAAAACAGGGCATTCTGGCCCAAGTTTGGTTCATTCCGGCGAGATTCCGGTGATAGAATCACCGATCGCTGGCAAAGGTTTAGCCTTTTTTGCGGAATCATCAGCTCGACCTTCGTGTTTGGAAGAAAGATTTCGAATATTAGACATCCAGAAGGAAGGAAAGTTGTTCGAAACAGAGATCCGAAGCATCTTAAGTCGACACAGCACACCAGAAAACGCACCATCCGGCGATACAAGTCCCGATAGTTCACCCAATCAATCCTGACATATAGAAGGAAACCCTGAACCCTTCACAATGAGCGGGCAACACCAACAACAACACCAACAACAACAACAGCTAGGACCGCCAAGACCAACCCCAATAGGAGTAACTTACACGAAATTCGGTGGATTCCCAGGAGACAACCCAGACGCCCACGTACGAACTTTCGAGATAAGTTATGCAGTTCTTAACCATCCACAAGATCAGGCGTATAAAGCCATTGTTTTCCAATCGACACTGATCAATGAAGCGGCGAGATGGCTCACGGAATATGATATCAATCATTTCGGTACTTACGATGCAGTACGAGACGCCTTTTTACAGCGATTCAGACTAAAGAAGAATCCTGCTGAAATCTTTGAGTATCTACAGAACAACAGACAGAAGGTAAATCAGACCGTCCAGGAGTACGCTACCCTCTTTAGAACACATTTACGGCAGATACCACAGGCTCACGCTAATCTACCCGATGATGTCATCTCTCAATGGTTTATCAATGGATTAACCCCACAGCTGAAGCAGATCATGATCATAAGATGTGTCGGAGCTATGACCTTGGATGCCGTCATTGCAATGGCTCTACAGCTAGAATCCAAGGTTGGTGGATTTTCAGAAGACTTGGAATGGTTAAAAACAAACAAAAATATGGCTGAAGATATCACCAGGCAAGTATACTGCACCACATGCAAAAATTCGGGGCATACAAGTGCCAACTGTGCACTGAACCAAGTGTTTTGCGCTATCTGCAACACTACCGGACACACCACCGGAAACTGTGTCTACAACGCTAGAATACAAGGGACAGCAACCGTCAATGCAGTCATCCAAGAACATGGCCAACCAGTAAATCATTATGTGCCTCCGCATCAGAGAAACAATCAACAACAAGGATATCGGAACTACCGAGGACAGAGAAACAACACTTATAATGCCAACCGATGGCAGAATGGACCACCACCGGAAAACCCTGAGTTACCACCTCCACGTTGTCATTTTTGTGGCGAATTCGGCCACATTAGAAGGTTTTGTAAAGACGCAATAGAGTATGATCAAAGAAAGAAGGAACGCCAGAATCCAATGGCCAACATGGTAAAAATTACACCGATCGAGACACAGACTGCTACAGTCCAGACCCGTTCTGGTAAACAACTTCAGTCGGCAGCAGAAATCTTTGAACCAGGGATACAAGAACAACGAAGGATGTATAACAAAGCTAGTCACTGGACCACAACAGAACCACCAATGTTCCCAGAACTTATTCCGGTGACTCAGGCTTCTTCATCAAAGGACGAAACAACACAAAAGGATGCATCAGTAGGGCCATCATCATCAGTAGAGACAACAACAAACACTTCTGCGTCAGTAGAACCTTCAAGTCCAAAAGAACAAGACAGTCAAGCTCAACAGGCCTGGGAAATGTTGTCCAAGGCATCCATCACTCTGCCTCTAGGCCAACTGCTGGCCTTAGTGCCTGGGATCCGACAACAGTTTCAGCAACAATTCAGTCCAGTACCTTCTTGCATTCCTACGACAGCCGCTGTTCAACCGGAACCTGATGCTGCGATTGACCACGCAGTGCCCTTGATCACAGTATGGTATAAGAACCAGAAGATCATGCAAGTATTGATTGATGGAGGCTCAGGCTTACTACATTGCGACCGCAGCATTATGCAAAAAGCTAGGCTGGACCGAAATTGAACCAGTGCAATTCTTTGTTCGAATGGCGGATCAATCGAGAGTCCACCCTGTAGGACTTGTGCGGAATGTACCCATCACTCTACAAGGTACAACTTTCAAGATGACTTTTGTCATACTAGATCTACCCGAATCCACTTTGGATTACAATCTTCTTTTCGGCCGACCTTGGCTGAAGCATGCGAAGGTAATACAGGACTGGTCTGCACAAGAGCTTACATTCAAAGATGCCCATCGTAAATATGTGGTGAAACTAGATGCTATGCAATCTTGCGAACCTCATGCCAGACCGTACTTTGCTGAACCAGTTCATATGTTAGATGGACTGTCAGATGATGAAGAAGAGCAATTTCTGAAGAGTAATGCCGATTTAATGTCTCTAGGAACTGTTGACCTACAATCCGTCATAGATAACTGGAACACGTCAGTATGTACAGTAGTAGCTATTACCGGAAAGTCGGTCCAGGAAGATGCTTCCTCAACCCATGACGACGAATTACAACCACTGTTCAAGCCAACAGATGATACAGAGAAACCTCAACAATTTTATGTCCCAGAAGACCAGTTGATCACGTATAATCTAGGAGATAGAGACCACCCACGACCTGTGAAGATGAGGCAGAACTTACCGGAAACATTTAAGGAGGATTTGATTAAACTTCTTCGCGAATTCGCAGACGTCTTTGCATGGGATTACAAAGACATGAAAGGATTAGATCCGCGCATCTATCAACACAGGGTCATGTTGAAATCGGAAGTGAAACCAAAAAGACAACCCAGCTACAGAATGAACCCCCATTATGCATCACAGGTAAAAGCCGAACTTGATAGACTATTAAAAGTCGGATTCATTGTACCAATAGAACACGCTGAATGGATCTCGCGCATCGTGATCGTGCCAAAGAAAAACAAGCAGTTACGAATCTGTGTGGATTACCGGAAATTAAATGCAGCAACAGTACCAGATCCTTTCCCGATCCCCTTTTTGGATACCATGCTTGATAGAGTCGCAGGTCATGAAATGTATTCATTTTTAGATGGATACAGCGGGTACAACCAGGTTAGAATGGCTGAAGAGGATATACCAAAAACTGCCTTCATTACCAATTGGGGTGTTTTTGCCTGCACAGTAATGTGGTTCGGATTGAGAAATGCACCAAGCACATTTCAAAGATGTATGCAAGAGATATTTTCTCCTTACCTCACTTCATTCATGCAAGTCTACCTCGACGACTTCTCAATCTTTGGGAAGATGATAGCTCATTTGTTTCACTTACGATGCTGTTTTCAGAAATGTAGAGAATATAGACTCTGCCTTAATCCCAGCAAATCCGTGTTTGCAGTTTCATGTGGCAAACTACTTGGGCATATTGTATCTGCCCAAGGTATCCGAGTGGACCCAGATAAGATTTCAGCGATTTTAGAAGCCCCGACACCCACAACTCCGAAGGAAGTAATGCGTTTTATGGGTCAAATACGGTGGCATGGCAGACACTTACGGTGGCTTGCTCACCTAGCAGTGCCACTGAACAAGCTAATCACAAAAACTCCCCGACAGTTTGAATGGACTGAAGAATGTCGAACTACATTTGATCGACTCAAGTATCTCCTGATGCACGCTCCAATTTTACAACCACCGGACTGGGACAATCCGTTCCATGTTTTTGTCGACGCTTCAGATATTGCAATCGGCAGTATTCTGATGCAGCAAACAGATAAGTGGTTTCGCCCTGTTTATTACGCCAGTAGAAGGCTTGCACCGGCAGAAAAGAACTATTCCACCACTGAAAGAGAATGTCTAGGATTGATCTACTCGATCAAAAAGTTCAGACATTATCTACTAGGCCGAAAATTTACCTTTCATGTGGATCATGCTGCCCTTGTTTATCTAGTAAGACAGCAGCACTTAGGAGGACGATTGGCACGATGGGTGCTACTTTTACAAGAATTCGATTATGATGTCATTCACCGACCCGGAAATGCACATGCCTTAGCAGATTTCTTATCACGCCTAGATTCCGGTGAAGCTCCGGTAGGAATAGATGACACGACTCCTGCGATTTATAATACTGAACCACTACCTGATGAGACGCCCAACTTACAAACACCACCTACATACTATGATCAGATTCTAAGTTTTCTCACCGAAGGACGCTTTCCAGCCGAGACTGCCAAGGCAGTTCGAAGAAAAATCGCAGTTTTTAGCCGCCGATTTCGGTTAGTTGCTGGAGAACTGTATTATACAGATCATACCGGAATCCTACTTTGCTGTATTCCACCACATGAAGTTAACTCAGTTATCACTTTGGCTCACTCAATTCCTTCCGGTGGCCATTTTGCAGCAGACTTAACTCACCGGAAAATTCTGCAAGGAGGACTCTGGTGGCCAACTATGTACAGAGATATCTCACAGTTTTTCAGACAATGCGATGCTTGCCAAAGAACTGGTCAGCCTTTACAACGGCATCTTTTTCCCCTACAACCCATCTTACCATTAGAACCTTTTCAGAAATGGGGTTTAGATTTTATCGGGCCAATTACACCTCCAGCAGTATCCAGTAGCAATCGATACATACTGACTTGCACAGATTACGCAACTAGATGGGCAGAAGCTTGGGCGTTGCGGTCTGCTACAACAGTTACGGTAGCAAAATGTCTACTCACGAATGTCTTCCCACGATTTGGTTTACCACTGGAAATTGTCTCAGATCAAGGCACTCATTTTGTAAACAATTTAATGAAGGCTCTCACACAGTCCTTCCAAGTCACACATAAATTTAGCTCTCCTTATTATCCACGTGCCAATGGATTGGCTGAAAGTACAAACAAAGCACTGTTAAACATCCTCCGGAAATTGATCATGGAAACACCAAAAAGATGGGATCAACTACTACCTGCAGTATTATGGGCATACCGAACTACATATAAAGTAACAACAGGCTTGACACCTTTCAAGTTAGCTTATGGCTTAGAAGCAATCGCTCCCATGGAAGTAGTCATCCCAAGTTTACGGGTAGCAATCACTCAGAAGATGCTACCGGAATCTTCACTGACAGCACGAATGGATGCACTCAGAGAACTTGATGAGCACCGATGGCTCAGTTTTTTAACTATGTGCGAAGTTCAACTAAGGCAAGCTAAGATACACGATCGATATTTGAAGATGCCAATCTTTTCGGTAGGACAGCTTGTACTCTTCTATAACGCAAAATCGGACAGAGCAGCAGGAAAATTCAAATTACGATGGTTCGGCCCTTTCAAGATCTCAGCACAAGTAGGTCCGGCAACTTTTCGGTTGACTACGTTGACCAAAATTCCACTTCCAAAAGTAATTAATGGATCGAAGTTGCGGCCGTATTATCCCACTACCAGTACGCCTTAATTATTCGGCAACGAGCCACGTTTTGTATAAATTTTTATGTTTTGCTTTTAGCCGTCTTTTGTACAAATCTTTATGATACCAGCCGCCTCTCCCTACCGGTCATTCAGTACGCACGCTAGCATGCAAACCATATCATTCCCGCACCACACAATGATACTCACCCCCACACCGTGTTCTCCATATTTAACCCCCTGAGTTGCGCCAAAAAAACCGCTATTGTGTTTTCGTGATTGTGTGTGTTATCTCAGTATTCTGTGTTTTCTGTAAGTGTGCACTGTGAACGCCATGGAAGCGCTAGCCAACTACGCTTCTTTCCGCGAGGGTATCCCTACAGACGTAGGCGAATACCTGCGATGCAGAGGGTTGGCTAACTTCGCTGAGTTGCCTTGGCACTCAGTGGAAGCCCATCCCTTCTCCGCACAGATCATCCAAGCCATTGCCCAAAGCTCCGCCACCGAGCGACAGTGGGTCTTCCTTTCCCTCCCAAATAGAACCGTCATCACCTTCCAAGCCTTCGCCGACGCCTACCGCCTCCCCTCGCAAGGCCGCGAAACCGGTCCTAGCATCCCTTCCGCTCGTATGTCCGAACTCTTTCCCCGCTCCTCATCAAACGAATACGCCATCCTATGCCGCCCAGAACCCGAGCGATCCGCCCTCCAGTTCCTTGTAGCCATCCTTAACTTGCAGAAACGAACATATGGCATCTCTCGCCCCTTCTACTCCGCCTTAGACTTAGCTTCCCGCGAACCTGTAAATTTTGCCTCCTATTTTTTCCTTAGAATCCACAAAGAATGTGTAGCTATCGTAAAACAGCTCCAAAAGGGTTCTACCCCCCGCTCTCGCCTTCCACACATCATCTCCTTCCTCTTCCCGACCATCCTCGCCGCACAACCCCCACCCGAAGGCCCCGCACTTCGCCACGAAGAATCCGCACAACCAATCGAAGACACTGAAGAAGAAGACGAAGAGATTAATCAGCTCTTCCGTACCAAGCGAATTCGGATCAGCTCCTCGGAAAGTGAATTCCAAGGATCCACCAGAAAAGATCAGGAGACCAAGCCCGACGACCAAGAGGAAACATACCACGACACCGCCACACACATTGAAACATCGACGGAGCAACCAGACCAGCAGGATCAAGCAGAGACAGAAATAGTATCCACAGAAAAAGAATCTGAGCAGCACCAGGATGAACAGGAATCGGCCACCAAAGCCCTGGATCAACTCATCGACGCCATCAACCAGACAGAAACCATACAACAAACACTCGCCAAGGTAAACCCCTCAGATACCGTCCTCCCTACACCACCTCCTACCAAACCCCTACCCCCACCGGAACCACCCCTCCCACCCACCAATGAACCCGCAGCATCTTCCTCTTCCTCCCCTAACTACTCTCCGCCAAACTCCCAGCAACTACTCACCGACACATCCTCTCAACCTCGTCGTCCTCCACCACCACCGCCACATAACGCATTCTCGGAACTTGCCGCCATGGGGCAGTTCCTCATCCAGTTATCACACCAGCTGCCCGCCCAATTTACCGCAGCCACGGACCACCTGAAACTCGAATACCAGCACAAGGTAGACACCCTGGAAGCCGACATCGCCCCCCTCCAGGAAGAAGTTGATGCCGTAAAGACCGAGAATCATCAACTCCGGACACAGCTAGCAGAACTCGAAGCACGAATTTCGACAGAACAGACGCTAGTACAACAACGAAATGCAGCCCTGGACCAGCTAACTGCCAAAGACCAACTCATACACGACGCACATGAGGAAATTCGAACACTGAAGGCCGCCCTTCAAGAACAAGAAGGTATCAACCTAGCTCTCGAAGAATTGATCGCAGACACGAAGCTTCAATTACAAGAAACCACCTAGAAGATGCAGGAGCAACAGAAAGAAGCCGACCAAGTTCAAGAACAATTACGGCGAGCCGAAGAATGTGCCGATGCGGTCAACAGTATTCTCAAAAAACAGTTAATAAAGGAAGGCCAATACCAAAAAGATATTGAAAGGACGCGCAGAGAACGGGATTCAATCAAGAAATCTCTGGAATTTCAAACCCAGCAGTTTGAACGCAACGACAACCAGATACGCAACCAGAAGGAGTGCATCAGAGAGATGCAGACCAAACTGACTGAAATAACGACAGCCCGAGATGCGGCATTAGCCAACGAATTTTATCTCCAGGAGGCTTTTCTTCAAACCCAAGCCGAAATTTTGTTACATCAAGCCATAGCCCTCAGTGCCGTCAGAACCGACACCCAATTATTAGAACCTACCACCTTAGTGCAAATGTTAGAAACCCTCAAAAAGAAAATTACCCGGACATTTAGGCTCGCCCGAAGTATGTACTTAGAAGGCATAGTATCCGAACCATAGGTACTTGCATGATATACTTTTCGCACGTGTAAAAGACGTTCCAAGTCCAACATCGATCTCCAGAATGATGATTTTTGATTCTAGAATCTCGGTAAGCAGCATGAAGTGTCATGTCCGAATGAAATATCATCATTCTAGCGTATGGCAGCTCAAGGTCTAGCACTTATAAATGCGTATACCCGGATGATGAAGATGACTCAAGAACTTCGACAACATCACCAGAGGATCGGACTCCTACAGTTTGCTAAGTTACCCTGGGAACAGTGGACTTGTTCCGCCACTGGAACAAGTGCGATCAGAAAGGATTGAATCCTGGCATGGACCGACAGACACTGTAAAAGGATATTTCAGCCAGGTGGTGATAGGATACTGTATGGTTCCATGGCTTCTGCAGAAGACATGGATATTTTCAACAAGTATGACACAAATATATCCATGATGGTAAAACACGCACAAACTTTCAAGAAGAAGACGATTCAACAGCACAGAGGGTACTTTGATTCCATAGACGAAGCGCTTAAAGCACATGATCAAGAAGGTGGGTCCAGCTGAAGAATACGAGTATGTCAAGTATGAGTTTTTTGAGGCAACAGCATATAAGAAAGCGGGACTTCATAAAGAAGCAACTCGACCAGCTATACGAGTTTGAGGAAGTTCTGGAGAAAGCAACGACCTATCACGTACAGTGACACATCCGGGATTGAAAGATATTTGCTGAAGCACCAGCAGGATATGGACATTATGAACGATTAGCCAGAGTCTTTCTGATGCATAGCCCCAGGCAAAAGGATATCACCTACAGTATTGTACTTGCGGGTTCGAGTCCACCGTGCGTGCCAGTGTTAGACGGCCGCCGAATAAGGACAATTGTACTTAGACAGAGGTTTTTAATGTAGAAAGAACCCTTCTGGAAGTACGCGGTAAAGAAAGATTCGCGCAAGCCTTGTAACAAAATTCTATTTAAAGCAATGAAAAGGGACGAGAGAAGGAGTCCCGCTTTTTGGGAGCTGCGAGTATATTGAGAGAGCCCTGATTTGGGCTTAACTCTTCTACTGTGTGTAAAGGAGTAGAGTATCTTGGTTATGTTCTGTTCTGCGCACTTTATCTGTGTAATCAGTTGACTGTGTATGCGTGATACACCGTGGTGTTACGAGTCGGTACTGCGATTGTGAGATTCTGTTCGGTAATGAATTAAAGAGTTCCCTGTGTTTTGGGAATTGCACGTATAAGTGTTGTATGTGTAGAACAAGAGTAACTCTATTCTGTTCCGTCAGCTCCATTCCCTCTCCTGTGTATGTGCTTGTGTGCGTCTGTGCGTTATACGCAGTGTTACGAATTGATACTGTGTTGTAGAGATTTCACCCGGTAATGGTTGAAGTATTTCCTAAGCGTTAGTCGACAGGAATGCGTCTGTCTGTTCGTTCTTCTGTGAAGCACGGAAGTATAGAGAACTAACATGGTGCAATTGTGAGTTATGAGTCTCTGTGAATGACTGGGTCGTTAGTTTATCTGTGTTCAAATTAGTACCAGTAGTGTTCTGAATGCGAGTAGAATGATGATAAAGTACGCGACAAGTTATGGTCAGTAGGTCTTGCGATTTGAATGTGGTACTCGGTAAAATTGTAAATTGTGCAGAAGAATTTCGTGGTGTGGTCGTGTTAAGTTACCAGCAGTGCACTTTGTGTATTGATTCTCAGTCCGGACTACTGCTCAACTGTTATAGCAGGTAGATCTTGGAGTACGGGATTCTAAGACGTTGATAGCCTTGGTTGATCAGAACAACTACTGAGCTAAGACGCGCTGACCGAGTGACGAGTGAGTGAGAAGTTGGGAAAATAGTATAGGGCCTCTGTCTAACAGACCCCTACCACTCCCAAGGACCCACGTGGCTAGAGTCCGTCTATCCTTGCGGTAAGATTGAGTACAGAGAAAGAGAGACTCGGAATATCTGGTACGCAGGTGTGGAACCAGATTCTGGAGTCTCCGAAGGATTGTTGTTTTAAACTAGTAATTAACAGCTGCGGTAAGTAGTTAACAGTTAAGTCAGTAAACGACGATTATACCTTTAACACATATGTGCCATCTGAGTTGAGGCATAAATTGGAACATAAAGCTGAAAAGTATGTGTTCATTGGATATGATGACAAGCAAATGTGTTATAGGTTGTGAAGTCCATCCACAAAGCAATTTCTTGTATCAAAGCATGTTATATTTGATGAGCAAGGTACTTGGTTTGCAGGTACAATCAATAGTCATGCAGGTGATGAAGAAGTTGTACATCAAAAGAAAGGTAAATCAAAGGTTCAAATATTTGATGAAGAAGAGAACAATGAAGTATAAAGGTATGGTTGAAGTTGCAAAGGAAGTCATATGGCTAAAGACTCTTATGAAGAGTTTTGACATCATTCAGAGTACACCCACTGTTCATGGAGATAACATGAGTTCATTGTATCTAGCTGCTAACCCTGTTTTTCATGCAAGTACTAAACACATTGAGATTTAGTATTACTTTCTAAGAGAGAAGGTCATTGATAAGGAGATTTAAGTCATACATACTTCAACAAAAGATCAGATTGCAGATATGCTAACCAAAAGCTTGGATGGACCAAAGATTTAAAGACATGGTAGGTATAAAGAAGATTGAGAAAACCTCAATTGATGATTGAGGGGGAGCTGTAGGTGCAAGTCAATCACCAATTGATGTTTTGGATAAAGACTTGAAGTCAAAGAATGAAGAAAAGATCAACAAAATGAAGATTGAAGATAAAGCATGTTAAAAAAATAAAGACTTGTATACATATGTACATTAATTTATAGTTAGCTCACTTATATCTTTTGTATGGTCATGAGCTTGTACATATATGCCTATATATACAAGTAAAAAGTCAGGGCAAGTATGTGAGAGAATGTGAATAGAAGAATTAGCAGTTAGAATAGTCATTAGGCACTTTTAGAAGTGAAGAGATCTCTCTTATCATTCAGATGTAAAAATTTTCAAAGATGAAGAAATATTGTGCCCGATCTTTTGCTAAATAATCCTTCTGTGTTTAATCTTTTGTAAAATTCTTTCGTACAAGTCTAATTCTATAGTTGATTGACCTCTATACAAGTTTTTAGATCCTAATTGTGATCAGGCTAAGAGAATTGAGTAGGAACATTTACATGTATAAATGTGAAGAAGTGAAGTTGCAATAGGCGTAAAATGCGATGCTAATGTTTTGGTCAGTTCTCCTTCTACAATGTAAAGTTTTGAGCAAGCAAGCATAAGTTTTGAGCAAGCAAGCATTGATTCTTTAAGTTGGAAGGTAAGCTACCTATGGCTAAAAGCATTTGAATAAATGGGTTGTATTTTGAGAGAAGCATGCTTTAGAAGTTACAGGTGTTAAGGTCGATTGTAGAAAAGTACAGTTTTAGACATAGGTGAATTGTGAGGATCATTTCTCAAGATCTACTGAATCTTTTGAGATAATTTAAATTGGGAAAGGTGCGTAATCTATAAAAAACACATTCTGCAAAGTTTCATAAAAAACTTTACACATTTGATCAGTCAATGAGTGAATTATGTGCAGCAGACTTTTTGAGTATTAACTCTCTTCACAGTTTGTTCAAGATTTTGATAATTGAGTATTGATCCTCCAAATTGGTAAAGGTTTTGAGTTGTTTTTGATATAGAGGTGCTCTAACATCAAGAATAGCTTGTTCTTTTTGAGGTTAAAACTCTCCATCAATGCTCACACTTCGACAATACTTCTTGCATACTTAAGGTCCAAGAGGTAAAGCTTTGAACCCAAATTTTAAGTAGATACCTCACTCATTTAGATTTAAGTAAGTTTGAATAGCATAGTGTGTCATGAATTTTAGGATAGGTAATGTGTAACTAACTAAAGCATGTTGTGCATGAAAGCAAAATGAAACTGATGTGAAAGAGCAACTAGAGAGGACAAAGTAGGAGCAATAACAGAGAGCAGAACATACATAGTACAATTTCAAATTTCTTGTACTCTGAAAAAAAAAAGAAAACAGAACATACATAGTTCAATTTCAAAAATCCATTACTAATAAAAAGTATCAAATGATGGCATAATTGTTCACCCATGTGCTCTCAAGGTAGAGTTCGAATGCTGGTCTAGAAAATTTTAGATGGGATATTACAAGGTATAGGTGTATTGGCTCAATTCAATGTCTCATCTAATGTACAAATTATTTATAAATAGGATAATGTAAAGGTATGTCCTTCCACGCATAGGGGACATTGGTGGTCACCATCGACATATTCCTCATATGGTGTTTAGATTAATTCAACTGACCTAACAAATATGAATATTCCTTAGTCGATCAGAGAATATTTCCTTTAGCTTCACATTGGGGGATGTTTCCTTGAGACCATGCGAGAGGGTCATAGGCCTCTTTGGAACCCCTCATTAGAGTTATGCATGGCTACCCTCGATCCCACATTAGGAGACCCTAGCAAATCCCTTTCCTTATAATATCTTAAAAGGCCCAAATTGACCTCCATCCAACATGTATATTGGGACTCCATCAAGACTAATGCGTAATTGTCTTCACCTCATAATTTGAGCCTTATAAAATGCACAACCAAATAAACAATCATGAGAGGTAAACATTGTTCATATACTAAATATTGAATGTATAGACACAGAAAAAAGTAGACTAACGATTCATTCATCGACATTCCAAAAAGGTTATAGACTTGTGATTACCATGGCTGGTCGTAATGACTTCTGTGTGTAAAGTTGGGGAGTGCTCAATGTACGTAACCAAACATTATCTCCAAGAAGCAATAGGTGAATGCCTCAAAGTTCCCCCAAGATGGGTGCCTCTACCTTACGAGGTCGGGTGTGTGTGTCTTTCCAAGTCATTTTTAGGGGGGGTTGCTTTGAATTCTTGCATGCTGGAGTAATAGTGGTTTAAGGGTTTCGTCCCGCTTTACTCTCGAGTCCCTCCCCCAAGCTGGGAGGGAGCTCTCCCTCCTTCGCCCTTCCCCCTCGCACAGGGGGGGGGGCTTATCGGCCCACGTTGGGAGTCGGTTCTCTCTGTGGGCATTGCATGGCGCTGTTTGAAGCTCTACGCAATGGTATCTCAATTATGGAAGCTCCTCAGATCGGTGGTGCAGAAGCAAATGCGGCAACTAAGCCAAGCTCTTCGAGCGAAGGTCCACAGGTAAACTCTGTCAATCATAGAGGGCAGAATGAGCCCACGAGGGATGATGCATGTGTTAGCAACCATTTTGATCATTCATCTTCTGGCTATCGCTCTCCTCAGAGGTCTTATGCTGAAACTATAAAACAGCAAGGTAATCCCCTTCCTTCCCCTTTTGGTTTTGCCCATGGTGTGAGGTCGCAGTGCAACGAAAATGCGATAGATAAGGGTAAATCTAAATGTCTCAAGCACCCCCACACGTTGTTAGTGGATGATGTTGTGAGTGAAGAGGAGGAAGACACTTTTATAATGGACCACTCATCTCTTGATAGCTGGCATGAACACTTGACTGGTAGGGTTGTTATTGGGCTATGTCACAGTCCTAGACCTCCGCACGAAGTTCTAAAATCCTGGATAAAGACTCAATGGGATGCTCGAGGGCTGATAGTAAAACATATTCAATATTGCACAAACAATTTTTATCTATTTTTTTTTAGGACGCTAATAGTGCTCTGCACGTTATCAGTGAAGCCCAATGGCTTATACGAAATACCCATATTTCTTTTTTTTAGTGGCATATAGGGTTTAACCCGAAAGGCCCAAAGCCTACTAAGATCCCTATGTGAGTTGAATTCCCCGAGCTGCCCATCGACTTTTATCCTTGGATTGAACAGTTGGGAAATATGGTTGGTAGAGTCTTGGGGCAAAAGTTGAGAAATAGCATTATCAACACTAAATGGGATCCACAGGTCTTAATAGAAGTAGATGTGTCCAAAGAGATCAAGACCCAAATTTTGATTAAAGACTCCCAAGGGCTTAAGCTTCATACTCAAAAGATTTTGTACCGGAATCTCCCAAACGCTTGTTATAACTGTTATAAACAAGGGCACCTAATTCGTGATTGTCCCCTTCTCCAAAATCTAGTAGAATCTAGTAGTCACGACAAACCAGAAGTACACCCAATGCCTAATAATAGTCCTAACTTGCCGGGTAAGAAACAGGGGCAAAAAACCAAGAAAAAAAGTTTTAAGTCTGAAAATCTCTATGATATCTTATTAAAGGACATTTCCAACCCATTTGATGATAATATTAACTCTGGTATCTCTTCTAATGGTGTTGACCAGGATGAAAATGTTGATACTAACAAAATTGTTACAGGTGAGTCTAAAGATGATCAGGTAGTCGTTGTTGACAAGGTCTCCTCAAAAAATTGGAAAACAGTTGGCAGAAAGAATAAGGTGGTACAAGAAACAGTCAGCCTTAAAAGTAATCCGTGCTACTCTCAACAGGTAAAGGATGTCCCCCCTCCTATCTTGGAATGTTTTGGTCAAGAGCTAGAGGCCATCTACTAGGACGCTATTGATTGCATGGATGGGGAAGGTGAACATTGTGACTATGTTCCTATGTCCCAAGATGTGGAGATCCCTAATGACCACTCTAAAGCCTCTAAACCCAAAAGGAAAGACACGGTTAGGTTGTCCATATCTGCTCCTAAGCCGACTAAGAATAGTCGTAAATAACTTCTTTTTTTGCTCATGTTTGACTTGGATATCCTTTCTATAAATGTTAAAGGGCTGATTGATGTGGTCAGGCCCAAAATGTTAAGTTGTTGGCTACATTGTGGCCTCTAATTTCTCTTGGTACCACACCAACCACTCTAGTGGTAAAGGTGGTGATGTGATCGGGTTGTCTAATGCTATTATCAGTTCTTGTCAGGATGTTTTATACAACAACTCCCATCAATGGTGTCCTGTCAGCCTTGGTGCTCCTTACTACTGTTTCTATATATGCTTCTAACCTTTGCAATGAAAGGAAAGCTTGTTGGGATGAACTGTGTAATATTGTTGGGCCTGTCATCCTGGTTGGGGATTTCAATATGGTCATTAATCTTCGGGATAGATGGGAAATAAAGAAAACTGTATTAGTGGTGCTGAAAAGATGTCTTGGACTAATTTGTGTAATCACCATGACTTGTCTTACATTTCTAGTAACTCAGGGTTTTCCTGGTCTAATAAGCAAGCGGGCAATAACTATAGGTCGGCTAGACTGGATAGGTGTTATGCTATTACTGATGTTATTCACGGCTGTTGGGATATCAGTTGTAAAATTGATCATTCCCTTCTTGTCTCGGATCACAAACCCTTATGTATGTCCTTTAAGCAAGACAGTCCTAAGTACAGGTCTGGTTGGCTCCACATTGACTATAGTCTGCTCAGACTGCCTAATATTTTAGCTCACACCAAGGATATTATTTCCTCCCACTTTGGGAAGGTTAGGTCCCCTACTGTGGCCTGGGATCGATATGTTACTGACATCCAAAAGCTCTTCACCATGTATAGGAAGCAAGCCTTGGAGTTAAGGGCTCAAAGGAGGAACTCTATTATGAATCAGTTGAACTCCCTTGAGGTTAACTCTCAAGAGTATATTGAATGCTCTTTGAGGCTGTGTAAGGAAAGATATCTTGAAGCTAGAAACTCCCTTGCTATATCTAGAGAATTTTGGAGTGAGAATATGGACAGGAATAATAAGCATATGTTTTCTCTCATAAAAAAAGGAAAATTAGGGATTTTGTCCCTCAACTAAAGAAAAAGGAAGAAGGTTTCTTTACTAATATTGAGGAGACCTTACAGGAGGCCAAGTGCTTCTTTATGGATGTTTTCTCTGTATCTCCCAAGTGGGGGGAGGACATCCAGAGGGCCAGAGCCACCATTGCCATGAAAAGGAAAAAAATGGTTCCTCAGAGCCTGGCTCCCCTTCTGGACCTGCCCCTCAGTGCCGGTGAGATCAAAGAAACCATCAATAAATTGAAACCCTATAAGTCTCCGGGAATGGATGGCTTGCCTAATGAATTCTTCATCATCTTAAGGGATTTTCTCACTCCCTACATTCTCTTGATATGGGAAAAAGTGTCTAGTAAAGGATTTCTCCCTTGCACTATTAACACTGGGGTCATTGGGCTTATTCATAAGAGGGGGCCCAAAGATGACCTTAACAACTGGAGGCCTATAACCTGCTTGAACACTATTTACAAAATTTTTGCTTCCACCTTGGCTAGGAGACTTAGCCCCATGATGTCGCATTTCATCCTTCCGGAGTAGAAAGTTTTTATTAAGGGTAGATTCATCCTTGATGCTATCATCTCCCTTTGGGAAGGCATGGATTATGCTAGGGACTCTGGTCAAGACTACTACTTTTTTAAAATTGATTTTGACAAAGCCTATGATAGGATTGAATGGGACTTCATCTTGCTGTCTCTTCATGACTTAGGGTTGGGAAGGAGATTTATCAAGTATGTGAGTACTCTTTTTGGAAATGCTTTCTCTAGGGTTGCTGTCGATGGCCACATGTTTGAACCCTTCAAGTTGTCTAGGTCCATAAGACAAGGTTGTCCTCTTGCCCCCCTGTTATTTGCCATAGCCAGTGATGCTTTGGGTTGGCTTGTGAAGGATGCTATTGCTGTTGGAAATATTGAAGGCATTAAGATTCCTAACTCCGCCTCCCCTCTTTGTCTGCAGATGTTTGTTGATGATACTAATGTTTTCTTGAAAGCTGGAACCAATTCTCTGACCAAGTTCTTGGAGTCTTTGGATTTATTTTGTCTGGCCAGTGGGTCTAGAGTTAACCACAGCAAAACAGGTTTTAAATATGCTAACAATGTGATCCCTGACCTTATTACTCAACTTGGCTGCAGATTGATAAAGGAAGGTGAGGTCTTTAGACTTCTTGGGATTCCCATGGGATTTAATGTATCTTTTGCTCATAGGTGGGAGTGGATGTATGACAAATTTAAAAGGGATATGGCTCTTTGGTATGTTGCTAATAGCTCCCTACCCCATAGAACCTTTATTCTCAATCACTACTTGCTTCCTAAACTTGTCTATTTTCTTTCTTGTTGGTCCCCTTCCAAGAAACAACTCGGACAGGTTATTTCATTGGCTAAAAGGTTTTTATGGGGTGGCTCTACTAACAGTAAAAAGATTGCTAAAGTTTCTTGGGATATATGTTGTCTTCCTAAAGAGAAAGGGGGTTTGGGTATAAGGTGCCCTTTAAAGATGGCTGAAAATTTGGCTGCTAAATGGATCTTCAGGAGCATTGGGTGCACTGAAATATGGTCTACCTTAATCCACAGGAATGTTCATAAATTTTTTGTTTCTAACTACAGATCTTGGCATAACTTAAACCTGTGGGATATTATTTCTTGTCCCCACCCCATCCCCCCTGTTGGAAGCCCTCTGGTGTGCAGATTTTGGACCAGCAAGCAGTCTTTTCTCCAATGGTTGATCATCCAACAAGGGCTGTGGGTTGGCCCCAGAGTCAAGAAAATATTTGTTGATGGTGGCAAATGTGCATTCTGTGGCAGGGTGGAGGATGTTTATCACCTCTTTTTTGAATGTGTTCATGCTCAGCCTTTTTGGGAACTTGTGGAAAACTTCCTTCGAAAAAATAATGCTCCCAAGCTGCAGAAACTGGATGCCTTGATTGGCTATTGTAAGAATATGGATCTCCTACTGTGGAACACATGGAGAGGTCACATGCTGTGGGCCATTTGGTTGAGCAAGAATAACCAGGTTTTTGGGCAAGTGAGGAAGAACTTCCTTATCCCCCTACATTGTACTCTTAGAAAGGTATCTATTAAGTGTGTCAAATGTATTACCAAGCCCTCTCACTCCCCTCAGGAAATCCAATGTATCTTTATTGAGCACAAGTACACTAGATGGAAGTCTCTCTTGGCCCAGATATATTCTCACCTCAGATTCGCCATGTTGGCATCATTGTAAATTTCCTGGGTGTGAGGTGCTCCTGCCCCCTGCACTGATGTAACTTGCCTTGTTAATTTATATTTTCTTGCTTTTTTCAAAAAAAAAAAGAAGCAATAGGTGGAGTTATGTGTTGTAATACAAGTGATTAGGAAAATCCTTTCGTGTAGTAAATTCGCCATCAAGCTGTTGCATGTTCTATAGACATTTGGGCAAAGGATGGGCATTGGACATGGAACATAACCTAGTTCATCATCATCATCATCATCATCATCATCATCATCATCATGAGGCTTGAGTGACAAGAGATGGTGGCTTGTATACTTGAAGTTATGTGTTATGGGACAGCAAATGGAGCCCTGCAGTGAAGCGATCCTTAAAGCCCAAGTCCTCCTAGACAGCATATGTTGCATTGCGATTCAGTACCTTACCTTACCTTTCCACAGGACAGACACATGCTTCTGTCATGTGGCTATAATGGCGTGCGCCCACTCCGTCAGGCTGAGAGCATGGCTGGTAAACGAGAAAAAAATGCACATTAAAGAGGGAGATGCTAATCATCCATGGCTGAATCCACTGCGCATGTCCATCAGCAGCTGATTAGAGGCGTTACGCGCTCTGTTATGGGGCGACCATCGAGTGATTTTCTCAGAACGGCGGCGCTGCTTGGGCTGATGGCGGCGGGTCTGCTTCAGGGAATCGAGGTGCAGGGTGCTTGGCGGCGACGAACAGTAGGTGGGACACCCAAAGCAGCTCATGAGACGTCCCAGCAGGAGGAAGATCCAGATGACTGCTCGAGAGCTGCTCGAGCGTGCTCCTTGGCAATAAGGGCGCAGACAGGCGCTCAACAGGTCGATCAGATGCCTAGCGGAGCCCATAGTGGGGATATAAAGCCGCTCCCCGATTTCCTGCCTGTTAAACTGCCGCCCTTCCCGTGGTGGGCGCTGCCCATTGTGGGCGCCAGCCGCAGCGGACTGCCTTGGAGCGATCCCCACGCAGGCGGCGTTCCTCATTTCCCTATCCTCGATAATTTGTTCCTTCTCCTCAAGGTCGCAGAGTCATGCGTGAATTGCACCTTCTTCCTACCGGTGGACACACCGTTACTCTTGGGTGGTGATGAATCTGATTTCGAACGGCGTCTGGATGTGCCGCCATCGAACCTCCGACTTTTGTACTACCAGGTCGTACCTTTCCGCCTTCCTTTTGCCGCCCTGGAGCCATTGCCTCTCGCTTTCCGCATTCCTTCTTTTTTGAGTGGCTCGTACCTGCTTGTCACTCGGTCCTCCTCTTCCTTCCCACGGGACAACTTCGTCTCTCTCAACTACCAACGGCTGCTTGCCCCCGATCTCTACCTCTCCAATTCCATGGTTGTACATGGCATTTCCGGCTTCCTAGCTCCATTCACTTTATCCATACCTTTCTAAGATGGATCCACACGGCATATTATATTTCTCCCTTGTAAGATTTTTGAAAAAGAGTTTTGTTATAAAGGGTTTTCTTATAAGTTTGTGATCTAGAAATGAGTTCTCTTCACCAGTTTTTATGTTTCGTTTGTTTTGTAAACCCATACAAATCGATCAATTCATTAAAGTCATGAGGCTCACAACACCTCCATATAAGGTGTAGGAAATGTATATGTCATCTTCTAAGGCTTATTCATGAAATTTTGGGAGTTATTCAAGTCCCATTTGCAATACAATTGATAGATTTAACTTATAATTCTATCCAAAATTCTTCACACAAAGATTAGGTCATGAATATGACTGCCTTGGAGTGATCCCCACGCAGGCGGCGTTCCTTATTTCCCGATCTTCGATAATTCATTCCTCCTCCTCAAGGTCGTAGAGTCATGCGTGAAGTGCACCTTCTTCCTGCTAGTGGACACACTGCTACTCTTGGGTGGTGATGAATCTGATTTCGAATGGTGTCTTGACGTGCTGCCACCAAACCTCCGCCTTCTATACAACCAGGTCGTACCTTTCCACCTTCCTTTTGGAACCCTCGAGCCATTGCCTCTTGCTTTCCACATTCCTTATTTTTTGAGTGGCTCGTACTTGCTTGTCACTCGGTCCTCCTCTTCCTTCCCACGGGACAACTTCATCTCTCTCAACTACCGACAGCTGCTTGCCCTCGATCTGTGTTGGTGCAAGAGAATCCAAGCCCATATACTTGGATGATTAGCATATATCTCATGGAGTCATATATGATCAATCCCTTGTAAAATCAATTATATTTTACCTTTGTAAAAGTATCTTACTTCCACGTGGAGTTAGAAAGCATCAAATCTCGATTCGTTTGGTAGATGATTGATGAGAGAATATATCCTATGGTTTTGGATTTACTTTTAGGTGAACGTTTGAATTTGAATCCAAGATTGGCTCCAAACTCAACTATAAAGGTGGATCAAAAGACTCGTGTGGAATGCCCAACTTTGGAGAGCAATAGAGAGGGATCCTATGTGATTTGAGAGGTCACTTCATAGCTCAATCACTACCCTCACATTGTGCAATAGATTATTGCCAATGACATTGTATTTTTATGTGATCTAATACATACATTTTGGTTATATCTCTACTTCACTTCTCTGCCATGACTACATCAGTATAGTGATCTTCTTGGAGCTTGTTCTCACTGTATGGTTGATCATTTGTCATGATTTAAAGCATCATAGGTTCAATATACTGTCTAGTTTATAGGTACAAAATCTCATTATCATTGGTTCTCTTAATTGTGAGATATCATCACATCTTTACTCTCTGGTGTGTACTCTAATGCATCCCAAAAATGTCAGGGAAGTCCTATGATTTGTTAAACATCATACTCAACATGTAATTCATCTTTTTTATTGAAATCACTCATGATTGGTAGCTATCTAAGTTGATTAGACACCACATCAAAAGGAATTAGACTAATTGTTATCATGCTCAGAGCATTGTTCATTATACTGAACAGGTGTAGAGGCTAAAATAGTAAGTCTATGACTTTGGATTAATTTCCTATTCGTATGTTTTGATCCATTGATTAGTGGATCATGTTCCAAAGAACATAAGTGATTATTTATGATCATTAGCAAGCTAAAGAGTCCCACTGCACTCTCCATTACGTTTTCTTGGCTGGTGTGAAGCAGGTTTTAGCAACATCACTTCATCTCTAAAGACTATCCATCATCTCCTCCAACAGTGGTATCAAAGCAACAACAAGCAAGATGGGAGACGGATTTCGATCATTCATTGATAAATTGGATAGAAGCAACTACCCAACATGGTCACTAAGGATGCAAGCCTACCTCCAAGGGGGAACTTTATATGGATACATCTGAGGAGATAAAGAGATGCCAACATTCAGGAGCAAACATCAACCCACAAGGGAAGAGCAAGAAAGGCTGACCACATGGTGTGCAAAGGATGCTCTTACCATGTCTTATCTACTAAACTCAATATATGATTTTGTGTTACCTCACATTAGGAATTGCAAGACCTCCCAATAGATTTGGGAAGTACTTTCTTCATACTTCTCATCAAATACAAGAGCTAGGAAGAATTAGCTATGGATGGAGTTTACAACCCTAAAAAAGCAAACAAAACAAAGTGTAGCTAATTATGTGATCAAGATGAAGGATGTGGCTGATCAACTTTCAAGCATTGGAGAAGAGATAGAAGAAGAACACACAGTAAGGTAGATCATAAATGGCATCAAAACTTATGATAAGTGGGAGTCCTTCACCACAACAATGGACCATTATATGGATATGCAGATATCTGACCTCAACACTTTTGATGGGGCAACTCTTTACCCATGAGATAAAGCTCAACAAGAATGGTGACAACTCTAGAGGTAACCAATCTTCTGCCCTTTATATTGATAGAAATAAAAGTAAGGATAAAGATAAAAGCAAAAAGAATGAAGGGGCTAGTACCTCTCGAGTGAACTTCAGAGGTAGTGGAAGACTAACTTCACCACAAAAGAATGCTTCAAGAACACAAGGAATCAAAGGGGAAGAGGCTTCCATAGAGGGAGCTATGGACAATCGAGAGGTAGGTTCAACAATGGAGGAAACAATTACAATCACAAATACAACCAAGGCTATAACAACAACAATTATCAAGGAGGTTTTAGAGGAAGAAGAGATTATAACAACTATACAAAAGACCAAGAGGATTCTCTACTCATCGTGAATATGACATCCAAGCAAGGTAAATATGATGAGCATCTTTTCTATATTGATTCTGGTTGTTCCAATCATGCGGCTAGACATGCTACTGGTGAGTATTTTTCACATAAATTTGATTCACTCTTATAGGACAGAGGTATAAGGAGAGAGGTCACAATAAGATATACTCCTAAACTAAATGGAGTAGTAGAGAGGAGGAACAAATTGATAGTAGAGGCTACAAGATCAATGTTGAATGAGAGAAGCTACTCAATTATCTATGGGCATAGGTTGTTTCCACAACCACATGCTTGATTAATAGGCTCCCATCCAAATCCTTGGATGGAATGACACCCTATGAGGCATGGAATGGCAGGAGACCCTCATTGGACCATTGCAATGTCTTTGGGTGAATTTCTTATGCACATATACCCTCACAGATTAGAGGGAAGCTTGATCCTAAAGTTGAAAAGTGTATATTCATTGGCTATGACCAAAACCAAAATAGGCTATACAATCCCACTAACAAAGGATTTATAGTTAGTAGGGATGAAGAATTTGATGAAAATAATTCATGGTTTGAAGATGATTGCAGGAAGATCAAGTTATCTTATGATTTGGAAAGTGATTTTCCAACTCTCACTCAAGAAGAACAACAAATACCAGAAGATGTCAATTAAGAGGATGAAGAACAGATTGACTTCAAGGCTTGGAAGTCAAGGGGCAGGACCAAGTTCAAGCAATTGGAAGACATTCCAGAGTCCTCCAACCAAGCACTTAGAAGATCTCAAAGGGAGAGTAAAAAACCAATAAGGTATGGCTATGACACATCTGTTGGTGCATTTTGCCCAAGCCTACATGCTTGATATGCTTGATATTATCCTCATTTGTAAGTCACATGAGTAGTCATGTGAACACCTCTTGTAAAAGAGTACATTTTATCTCTTGTAAATGAAAAAAGAAAAAAGTAAAAGGATGGCTTACCTCATCCATGATGTAAAAGCAAATTCGTGGCTCCAACTACCAAAATCACGAATTTTTGAGCTGAGGGAATCTCTCCTAACTTTGGGGATCACTTTTAGGTGGAGCCATTCGAATTCGAATTCAAAACTCCCTCCAAGAATTGCTATAAAAGGAGCAAGAAGGAAGAGGCGATTAGCAAGCCTTGTACGTGACCACTTCATGTCATTTTGTAGAGATTGAAGAGCTTACTCCATAGCTCTATCATTCTACTCCCATTGTGCAAAGATTCATTGCCAATGTGGTTGTAATCATATGTGAATCTATACATTTATTATCATCTACCTCTCTGTTTTGTTCTCTGCTATACTCACTCAGAGCAGTAACTTCAGAAGGTCATATCTCGAGTTTTACTGAACCTTTTTCAGTGTTTTAAAGTGCGTTGGATAGCTCTGACTGTCTAGTTTCTACATATAAATTTTCAAGGTCATTGGATTTATACTTTTGGAGATATCTGCATTTTACTGCTTACTGGTCTATCTCTGCAGAGCCCCGAGAATTGTGGGAATGTTCCAGAACTTGATGAAACTTTTTCTCAGTGCTCAGTCCATCATTTGAAGTGTTTTAACTTGGAATAGGAAGCTTGCTAAGTCTATTTGCTATGCCCAAAAGGAATTTTTCTAATTCCTTCCAGGTTGAGAGCACTGTTCATTTTTTCCAGCAGGTGTATGTCCAAAAATAGCAAGTTTTGGGAGCTAGTCATTTCGCAACTTATCGGTCTTGACTTAAACTTTTGGGATACATGTTCCAAAGTACTTGGCTGATATTTTGGTGGATTTAGGAAGCTCAAAGGGTCTACTAATCAACTCTGAAGTCTCAGTTGGCTGGTGTGAAGCTGGTTGTAGCGGCACCTACTCATCTTTGGATTGCATCCACCATCTCTCTTCACAGTGGTATCAGAGCATAGTCAAGCAACATGGGAGATGGATTTCCATCAACAATTGACAAATTGGATCGAAACAACTACCCGGCATGGTCTCTAAGGATGGAGGCTTACCTTCAAGGAAGGAATCTATATGGATTCATATCCGGAGATGAAGCAATGCCAACCATGAGGAACAAAGGGCAACCATCACATGAAGAAGTGGAAGGACTTTCGAATTGGTGTTCGAAGGATGCACTTGCAAGGTCTTATATTCTAAACTCAATCTCTGATTTTCTTTTACCTCATGTCAAGGGATGCAAGACATCAAGAGAAACCTGGAATGCACTTGCTTCTTTCTTCTCTTCCAACACTCGAGCAAGGAAGAACCAATTGTGGATGGAGTTCACAACAATGAAGAAAAGCCCGAAGCAAAATGTGACTGATTATGTCACAAAGATGAAGGAGATTTCCGACCAACTTGGAAGCATTGGAGAGGTAATTGAAGAGGAGCAAATCATAAGACAAATCATGAATGGAATCAAAGCAGACGACAAGTGGGAGTCATTCACAACAGCCATGGATTTATACATGGATATGCATGTACCCGACCTCAACACACTCATGGGCCAACTCTTCACTCATGAAGCAAAGATTAGCAAAGGTGGTGAGTCCTCAAGAGGTAATCAAACTTCTGCCTTATATTCTGATAAAGCTAAGGTCAAGGACAAGTCAAAGAATAGAAAGAATGAAGATGAAGGAAGCTCTTTCCAAGCAAACTTTGCAGGTAGAGGACGAGCTAGAGGAAGAGGCAGAAGTGGAAAGCAAGGCAGGGGGAGATTCCAATCATCTCAACCTTGCAACATATGTGGCTTATCTAACCATACTACTGAAGAATGTTTCAGGAATCCAAGGAACTCAAGAGGAAGAGGATTCAATAGAGGTGGCTATGGATCAAATAGAGGTAGGTACAATGGAGGTTACAACAACAACAACTACTACAACAACAATTACAACAACAACAACAACTATCAAAGTGGCCATAGAGAAAGAAGAGACTACAATAACTATGCAGAGGACCAAAGTCAAGAAGATTCATTATTGATTATGAATCTATCAACGAAGAAGGGTAAGGATGACGATCACATATTTTACATTGATTCGGGATGCTCGAACCATGTAGCAGGAAATGTGGCTTTACTTTCTGATTTGGAAGATCCTCATAACAAGCATGAAGTGCAGACAGGAGATGACACAAAGCACTCAGTGGAGAAGATAGGTAATGTGAAGACATCAGATGGGAATATGAACCTCTTAAGCAAAGTCTTGTATGTCCCTACAATTACCAAAAATTTAATAAGTGTTGGACAGATTGTTGAAAAAGGATTGCAGGTTAGATTCAATCGATTTGGAGCATATGTTGAAGACCCAAGGCAAGGCTTTCGAAGGATTGCCAAAGGAGAAAAGACAGGAAGGCTTTTCACTTTTGAAGTGGAAGATACAAAGAACATAGCTTTGTTTAGCTATGGATCTCAAACTCTAACAGAGTTGGAGATATGGCACAAAAGGCTTGCTCACATTGGTGAGAGGACACTCAAACAGATTTGCAGGGACCAAAGTGTACTTGGTTTGCCTAATATCACAAGGCAACACATGATTTATAAGTGTGAAGCTTGTCAACTCGGCAAGGCTCATAGACAACCTTTCAATAAGAAAGGATATATGTATCAAAATCCTTTGGATCTAGTGCACACGGATGTGTGGGGTCCAAGTAAGGAGCCATCTATATCAGGCTCAAGATATTATGTGTCTTTCATAGATGATTGTAGCAGGTGGACCATTCTGTTTTTCATGAAGCACAAGGATGAAGTGTTTAATTGCTTTAAGAAGTATATTGCTCTTGTTGAAAACCAAACAGGTAGGACTTTGAAACGACTCAGATCAGATGGTGGAGGAGAATACTTCTCTTTTGAATTTGATGCCTTCTTGCATGAAAGAGGCATTAAAAGGGAAGTCACTACAAGGTATACACCCGAACTCAATGGTGTAGCAGAGAGGAGGAACAGAGCTATTGTCGAAGCTGCAAGGTCCATGCTCAACGAAAAGGGATTGCCGAACTACCTATGGGCAGAGGCTGTGTCGACAGCCACATATCTCATAAATAGACTTCCATCTAAGTCACTAGATGGAACCACTCCATATGAAGTGTGGAATGGAAGAAGACCTAGTCTAGAGCATTGTAAAATCTTTGGATGCTTAGCCTATGCTCACATTCCTTCTCAAGTAAGAGGGAAATTGGATCCCAAGGCAGAGAAGTGTGTATTCATTGGTTATGATCAAAACCAAAAAGGATATAGATTGTACAATCCAACCAATAAAGGATTTTCTGTGAGTAGAGATGTAATTTTTGATGAAAACAAATCATGGTTTGATGATGACAGGAAAGTGAAGCTGCCGTATGACTTGGATGAAGACTTTCCCTCACTTCAACCAAAGGAGCCAAAGCAGATTGAAGAAAGTGATTCGGAGATTGACCTAGAAGACTTGGAAAGACTAAAGCTATGGAAGAACAAAGGTAAAGCAAAGATGCAGGATGCTACATATGGACCCGAGAGCTCACATCAACCACTTAGAAGGTCTTCGAGGGAGAAGAAGAAACCAGAGAGGTTTGGTTATGATACTTCTTTGGTCACCAAGCACTCAATCTACATTGCAAAGGATTCAACCAATGAAGAACCTACCACATTTGAAGAAGCACAAAGCAAGAAAGCTTGGAGAGATGCAATGGATGAAGAAATGGAAGCCTTGAAGGAGAATGACACTTGGGAGCTTGTACCTAACAAGCCATCTATGAAGATAATCGGATCTCGATGGATATACAAAATCAAGAAGAATCCAGATGGAAGTATAAATAGACACAAAGCAAGGTTAGTTGTTAAAGGGTTTGCTCAAACCCATGGTATTGATTATGAGGAGACTTTCTCTCCTGTTGCAAAAATGCCTACAATTAGGGTTCTCATAAGTCTTGCTGCATCTAGAAATTGGAATCTTTATCAACTTGATGTAAAGAATGCTTTCTTGAATGGATGGATTTCTGAGGAAGTGTATATGGCACAACCTCCTGGATATGAGGATGCACATCATCCTAACTATGTATGCAAACTAAAGAAAGCTTTGTATGGATTGAAGCAAGCTCCAAGAGCTTGGAATTTCAGATTGGTTACTTATTTGCAGGACCAAGGATTCAAAGCTAGCAAGGCGGATACCTCTTTGTTCATAAAGAGGAATGGATCTGAAGTGATCTATTTATGTGTGTATGTTGATGATATTATTATCACAGGCAATGATCTTGAAGGAATCAAACAGGTAAAGAGTCAAATGAAGGAGGAGTTCAAAATAAGTGACCTCGGACCACTCACTTATTTTCTTGGATTGGAGTTGATCTACACAGATTCAGGTATATACATCACACAAAGGAAGTATGTCCATGACATGCTCGTCAAGTTCAAGATGGAAAATACCAAGTGTGCAGGTACACCTATGGAGCAAAATCATAAGCTTAGTGCTTATGAAGGAGAGCCAATTGAAGACATCACAAGCTATCAAAGCTTGGTTGGAAGTTTGAACTATGCAACACTCACAAGGGTGGATATATGCTATAGTGTTAGCATATTGAGTCAGTTTATGCATAAGCCGAGAAGACCACATATGGAAGCGGCCAAGCGAGTCCTCAAGTACCTAAAGGGGACCATGAATGAAGGTTTGTTCTATTCATATACTTCAGATATTGAGCTAAAGGTCTACTCAGATGCAGATTGGGTCGGATCTAAAGATGATAGAAGAAGCACATCAGGGTATATATCATTTGCAGGTTCAAAAATCATTTCTTGGTCATCGAAGAAGCAACCAACCGTGGCATTATCTTCTACTGAAGCTGAATATAGAGGTTTGGCTAATGCAACTCAAGAAATCATGTGGTTAAAATCTTTGTACACAGATCTTGGACTTCATTCTTCAACACCTCACATTTTTGGTGACAACACAAGCTCACTACATCTAGCAGCTAATCCGGTATACCATGCTAGAACCAAGCATATTGAAGTCCACTACCATTATGTAAGGGAGAAGCTAATGAGCAAGGATATTCAACTATCCTACGTCTCTACAGATATGCAATGTGCAGACATGTTGACGAAAGCTCTTGATGGTACGAAATTAAGTAGATTCAAGTTGATGATTGGTTTGCACGAAATCAAGGACAATTGAAGACTTATTTGGAGGCCAAGCATGTTAGGCTTGAGGGGGAGCTGTTGGTGCATTTTGCCCAAGCCTACATGCTTGATATGCTTGATATTATCCTCATTTGTAAGTCACATGAGTAGTCATGTGAACACCTCTTGTAAAAGAGTACATTTTATCTCTTGTAAATGAAAAAAGAAAAAAGTAAAAGGATGGCTTACCTCATCCATGATGTAAAAGCAAATTCGTGGCTCCAACTACCAAAATCACGAATTTTTGAGCTGAGGGAATCTCTCCTAACTTTGGGGATCACTTTTAGGTGGAGCCATTCGAATTCGAATTCAAAACTCCCTCCAAGAATTGCTATAAAAGGAGCAAGAAGGAAGAGGCGATTAGCAAGCCTTGTACGTGACCACTTCATGTCATTTTGTAGAGATTGAAGAGCTTACTCCATAGCTCTATCATTCTACTCCCATTGTGCAAAGATTCATTGCCAATGTGGTTGTAATCATATGTGAATCTATACATTTATTATCATCTACCTCTCTGTTTTGTTCTATGCTATACTCACTCAGAGCAGTAACTGCAGAACGTCATATCTCGAGTTTTACTGAACCTTTTTCAGTGTTTTAAAGTGCGTTGGATAGCTCTGACTGTCTAGTTTCTACATATAAATTTTCAAGGTCATTGGATTTATACTTTTGGAGATATCTGCATTTTACTGCTTACTGGTCTATCTCTGCAGAGCCCCGAGAATTGTGGGAATGTTCCAGAACTTGATGAAACTTGTTCTCAGTGCTCAGTCCATCATTTGAAGTGTTTTAACTTGGAATAGGAAGCTTGCTAAGTCTATTTGCTATGCCCAAAAGGAATTTTTCTAATTCCTTCCAGGTTGAGAGCACTGTTCATTTTTTCCAGCAGGTGTATGTCCAAAAATAGCAAGTTTTGGGAGCTAGTCATTTCGCAACTTGTCGGTCTTGACTTAAACTTTTGGGATACATGTTCCAAAGTACTTGGATGATATTTTGGTGGATTTAGGAAGCTCAAAGGGTCTACTAATCAACTCTGAAGTCTCAGTTGGCTGGTGTGAAGCTGGTTGTAGCGGCACCTACTCATCTTTGGATTGCATCCACCATCTCTCTTCACAACATCACTAGTCACCAAGCATTCTGTGTACATCACTAAAGAATCTATGACAGAAGAATCTACTTCATTTGAAGAAGCCAATGCAAAGAACAAATGGAGAGAAGTAATGTCGGAAGAAGTTGAAGCACTTTAAGAAAACAATACTTGGGATTTGGTTCCCAAGAAGCCAAGCATGAAGGTAATAGGATCCAGATGGATATATAAAATCAAGAAAAATTCAGATGGTTCTATAAACAAGTACAAGGCAAGGTTAGTGGAAAACGGATTTGCTCAAACCCATGGAGTAGACTATGAAGAAACTTTTTCACCTGTGGCTAAGATGCCAACCATTAGAGTTTTGTTAAGTATCGCTGCTTCCAAAAATTGGAACTTATATCATGTAGATGTTAAGAATGCATTCCTAAATGGATGGATCTTAGAAGAAGTATATATGGCTCAACCACCAGGGTATGAAGATAAGGATAAACTATAAAGAAGGCAAACTTTGAAGTTATTTACTTATGTGTCTATGTGGATGACATTATCATTATAGGGAATGATGCTAATGGCATCAAGCAGGTTAAATCTCAACTAATGGAAGAGTTTAAAATCAGTGATCTTGGTTTATTAATGTACTTTCTTGGCTTAGAACTTGTGTATACAGATTCTGGTGTGTTCATTACTCAGAGAAATTATATTCATGACATGTTGAGAAAATTCAAATATGGAAAACATCAAAATTGTAGGTATTCCCATGGAACTCAATCAGAAGCTTAATTGTCATAAAGGAGAACCTCTTGAGGATACTACAGGTTACCAAAAACTTGTTGGGAGTCTCAACTATGCAACCCTAACAAGAGTAGACATTGCTTATGGAGTAAGTACATTAAGCCAATTTATGCATGCACCAAGAAAGCCTCACATGGAAGCTACCAAGAGGGTACTAAAGTATCTAAACGGTGCTATAAATGAAGGGTTGTTTTACCCATTTACTTTTGACTTGGACATAAAGATGTATTCTGATGTAGATTGGGCTGGCTCCAAGGATGATAGGAGGAGCACCTCAAGATACTTGTCTTTTGCAGTTTCAAAGCTAATATCATGGTCATCTAAAAAGCAACCAACTGTGGCTTTATCATCTACAGAGGTAGAATATAGAGTTTCAGCAAATGCAATACAAGAGGCTATGTGGCTCAAGCAAATCTACACAAATTTGGGGTTACATTCTTGCACTCCAATGTTTTTTGGAGACAACACTAGTTCACTTCATTGGCTGCTAATCATGTATATCATGCAAGGACTAAGCACATTGAAGTGCACTATCATTATGTAAGGGAGAAATTTCTTAGCAAGGACATTCAATTGTCCTATGTATCAACTCAATTCCAATGTGCACATATACTCACAAAGTCTTTAGATGGAACTAAGATGAACAGGTTCAAATTGATGATTGGTTTGCAGGAGATCAAGGAGGAATATAAGACCAAACATGTTAGGCTTGAGGGGGAGCTGTTGGTGCAAGAGAATCCAAGCCCACATACTTGGATGATTAGCATATAATCCCTTGTAAAATCAATTACATTTTACCTTTGTAAAAGTACCTTACTTTCACGTGGAGTTAGAAAGCATCATATCTCAATTTGTTTGGTAGATGATTGATGAAAGAATATATCCTATAGTTTAGGATTTACTTTTAGGTGCACATTTCAATTAGAATTGAAGATTGCCTCCAAACTCAACTATAAAGGTGGATCAAAAGACTCGCATGGAATGCTCGAATTTGAAGAGCCATAGAGAGGGATCCTATGTGATTTGAGAGCTCACTCCATAGCTCAATCAGTACCCTCACACTGTACAATACATTATTTCCAATGACATTGTATTTTTATGTGATCAAATACATACATTTTGATTATATCTCTATTTCACTTCTCTGCCATGACTACATCAGTACAATGATCTTCTTAGAGCTTGTTATGAATGTATGATTGATTATTTTTCGTGATTTGAAGCATCATAGATTCAATATACTATCTAGTTTATAGCTACAAAATCTCATTATCATTGGTTTTCTCAATCTTGAGATATCTTCATCTCTCTCAACTACCAATGGCTGCTTGCCCCCGATCTCTACCTCTTTGATTCCATGGTTGTACATGGCATCTCCGACTTCCTTGCTCCATTCACTCTATCAATATCTTTCTAAGATGGATCCACATGGCATATTATATTTCTCCCCTATAATATTTCTGAAAAAGAGTTTGCTTAGATGTTTGCGATCTAGAAATGAGTTCTCTCCACCAGTTTTTATGTTTCATTCGTTTCGTAAACCCATGCAAATCAATCGAAGTCATGAGGCTCATAATATCTCCATATAAGGTGTAGGAAATGTATGTGTCATCTTCTAAGGCTTATTCATGAAACTTTGGGAGTTATTCAAGTCCCATTTCTAATACAAGTGATAGTGTGAACTTAAAAAATCTATCCAAAATTCTTCATGTAAAGATTAGGTCATGAATATGACTGTCTTGGAGTGATCCCCACGCAGGCGGAGTTCCTCGTTTCCCTATCCTCGATAATTTTTTCCTTCTCTTCAAGGTCATGGATTCTGCATGAATTGAACTGTCTTCCTGCCAGTGGAAACACGGTCATACCTTTATACTGATTTTGATGAATCTGATTTTGAATGGCATCTAGACGTGCCGCCATCGAACCTTTGACTTTTGTACTACCAGATCGTACCTTTCCACCTTCCTTTTGTGGCCCTCAATCCATTGCCTCTCGCTTTCCACATTCCTTCTTTTCTCAGTGTCTTGTACGTGCTTGTCACTCAGTCCTCCTCTTCCTTCCCATGGGATTGTACATGGCATCTCCGGCTTCCTTGCTCCATTCACTCTATCAATACCTTTCTAAGATGGATTCGCATGACATATTACATTTTGCCCCTGTAAGATTTCTAAAAAAGAGTTTCCTTAGAAGTTTGTGATATAGAAATGAGTTCTCTCCACGAATTTTTATGTTTCGTTTGTTTTGTAAACCCATCAATTCATTGAATTCATGAGGCTCACAATATCTCCATATAAGGTATAGGAAATGTATGTGTAATCTTCTAAGGCTTATTCATGAAATTTTGGGAGTTATTCAAGTCTCATTTGTAATACAAGTGATAGTGTTAACTCATAATTTCTATCCAAAATTGTTCATGCAAAGATTAGGTCATGAATATGTCTTTTTTTTAATAAAGTTTGAAGTTTTGAATACAACAAAAATATTATTGGTTGATGAACGTATTCAAAAATTTATCAAAGAGAATATGAAACGTATACAAAGGAAAACATACACTAGCTTGGACTTCAATTTGAAGGTTTGAACTCAATTATTTCTTCATAAATCATATTAACTTTCTATTGAGATATTAATATCTCCATTATGTTCTAAGTTGAGATGATCCCAAAAGTATGTGGTGTTTAAAAGTACCAATAAAATCTAATGAATGATTTTCAAATATTTTAAAATCACTAAAAGCATTTTTTAATAAATTTTTCAAGTACAAAATACGTTTCTCTATCACAAGTTGTTTGATTTAGAATTGTATTACATGTATAAGAATGCCTATTCTTTGTGCAAATATATCCAAAAAACCAAGGAACCATTGTTTTGGACAATAAGCTTTCCAACTCCTCTAAGGATTGACTCCATAGCTTTGGTAGAATCAGGTAAGTCCCTTGCATATTCCAAATTACATGATACAATGTATCATAAAAAAATGGTATTATTTCCATCCAAATCATGAAAGATTTTCTAAATTACATCCAAGTTCTTATGATGCACAAACTTATATCTGATGTGAATATCAATTTTTTGGCATGCACTCTATCTTGCTATAATATGAAACCTATGATGGTGTTTTGGAAAGCATAATGCGAGTGTTATCTGAGCTCTTGATAATCTTTATATGGTCCAAATTCACACTTCAAAAAGATCGATACAAAATTTCAAGAAATATAATGCATCCTTGTGAACATAATATGAAATCTTGGGTTCTCTTCAACAAAATCCATATGTTTTTGCAAAGATTCAGAAAGTAGATCTCCCCTTTCCTTATCAACTATATTGAGAAAAAAACCATTCATTTCCATAATTACTACCCTTCTTTCATCTCTTGACAATGAAGAAAATCTTTGCTTTGTTGTTGAAGATTTATGTATGTGTGAAGATGAGCAACACACCAATCACAACCTTGTGTTCTCTTTGTAATTTGAATGCAGATTAGCATAGATTTTTCAACAAAGAGACAAAGATAATTAGATTAATGTCAAAATGAGTTAAAATTGATGATATAAAAAAATCTACTATATGATTTTAATGCGTGATTTTATACTCAACCGATTCTACATTAATGCATAAATACAAATTAACACGAATCATTTTTAATTAATATGTTTTCATTTCTCTCAATATTCAAAACTGAAAATGAATTAAAATTGATGATACACAAGAAAATATATGGCATGATTTAAATGCATGATTTTATATTTAGGGAAATTCTATGATACACCTGTACATTTGTTCTTTCAATCAGTTTAAGCAAAGGGAGATTAAGTTTCAAATTTACTTCATCTTAAAAAAAAATTATGATACACAAAGAAAATATATTACATGATCTAAATGCATGATTTTATATTCAACTAAATCTATATTAATGCTAAATAAGATTAAGAAATAATTTTTTATTATAATATTTTCTAAAATATAAACAATGAAATAGTTACAAAGAAGTTTAATCTAGTTACAAGGAAAATTCACAACTTTTCTTCCCCTTCATGAGGATCTATCTACATTTTTTGTACATATAGTTAATTATAATGTAAAGTTTGTTTGTCAAGAAAAAGAATCTCTCATTAAAAAACGAAAAAATAATCATGGATTATCTTCAAACCATATAAAAAATTTCTAAGGAAATTTTAAAAGCCACCTTGCCATGAATGGTTTTATTTATCATGTAAATGAAAAAATTTCTAAATATTGATTGTAGTAATAAGAAAAAACATAAATATTGTAAGAATAATTTTTCTTATTACCTATAAATTTAAAGTATGCCTTTTGTAACCTTCTTGTGTATGATTTTTTTGCTACAGCTTCACTTAGGAAATGACTTTGCAGGTAGCCCAATCTTATAACATAAACTATTGCATGATTTTCTCTTATACATTTATAATTTTCGTAGCACATTTGTAATAGTTTAGGTTGATGTTTATTTAAAAATGGAATTCCAAATCATTTGATGCTATTATTGTTTGATATTCCTTTTCAATTCCCTTGCATTTTAATGGAACATCTTGCTTTTTATTATAATTCTTTTGTACTTGAGAGTAAGCAAAAGATGATACTCTCAAGTTTTTTGAATGATCATTTGATCCACTTAAATTTTTCTGGTCTCAAATAGATGAATGCTCCATTGCAGCTCGAAACATAGGAATAGGGCATGTTCTTTGATGATAGGTGATTTTACAATTCAATTGAGCAAAATAATCCTTCAAATATCATCCATATGGATTAAGCTCAAAAGTTAGGATAAAAAGATCATTCAATGGTGTATGATCGTCTTCCTTGATAAGGGTTAATATAGATACAATTTTATATTGGATTGATACAACCTTTGAAAGGACTATCATCAATGAGCAATGTATTTTTTCTGGTGCAAAAGCCTTGGAAGTACCACCAAACTTTATGTACCAGCTGAAACATAGACTAAACATAAAGTTAATCTGGCTTATATATTTCTTCTAGATGATGCATATAACAATATTCTTGACTCCATACCATGAAAAAGGGATTTCTTTTCTTTGTATTTTTGTATGTTCTTCAATGAGTCTTACATAAGAAAGAAAATATGTTGCAACATGGATGACCAAACACCAACATGAAAGTATTGAAAAAGAAAATCAAAAAATTCAAAACATACTAGATGTATAGATATCTTTTTGATGGCACCATTTGTATGAATTTTGACATAATCTTTCTCTAATGAATTCCACCTTATATCGTGGCTCAACAGGCCATTTAGATCAAGGAGTACATGCTTCCTTGTATTGATTGGATACTAAATAGTTTATGCATATAATGAAAAATAAGTATAAAAAAATATACAAAAAGCATAAACAAAAATTTAATATTACTTATTGATATGAATATATGCATTATCTTATAGAATACATATTACTTGGACAAACTTTCTATTTTATAGAAAGAATGGATTTTGAATTTGCAATAATATTCAAATCTACAAACATGAAAGAAATTAGCTAATCAATGAGTTAAAATTCAAATAAATAGATTATAAATATTACACAGTGTACCTAGTCAAAGCCAAAAGGGCCTACCATGTTGTTTCTCCATAAACTTACATAGCTTATCTAATGTTTGAGAAGAGAATTGCTCATGTATGGTACTCCTTTCACTCTCTAGATGGCCAAAATACCATCATCACTTATTGATGGGGGATGATTCTAACACCCCAATGCAAAAATGGAAGATGGCTGCCCTCCACTAGGTCCAAAAGCAATGATATATGCTCACTGTTCTGAACTTTTCTCTGCACCAGTACAGAGACTTAAAATGAAATTTTGCACACTTGTAGTAGACTATAAGAGCTACCCAAAAAGCTTTAAATCATCCCAAATGGATATTCCAACTAGGATGACCATCCTTTGCAAAATAGGCTACCTGTTTGCAACACTCTTTGCCTATGTGCAGAGATATACCTTCACAAAGTTGGCAATTTCTCACAATTCACTCAACTAAATAACTTGAAACTTTGGCAAAGTTCAGGACACAATATGAGAGACCAAATGAAGCTTGAAATCAATGAAAATGAGTACAATGAGAGAGCAAACAATGCTCTGCAATCTGGTACAATCAGATTTGGAAAAGCCTAACTACACCTCTAGATAGAGCAGAGCAAAATCATGAGAAAATGAGGTAAGCAAGCAAGGGGGCTGATTTTTGGAGTTTATGACTTCACTAAACTAAGTGGGAAACTCATGGAATGCATACAACTCAAGAAACAAAGGCAGGATGATGCTTATATAGATTTTTACTTTTCCTACAATCTAGCTAACCACCCACCAATCAGTTTAGGTGCACCTTTTGGTGGCTGATTTAATGAGATTTGAATTTGATTGAGTTTGGTGGAGCTTCTAACTTTACTCCACGACTTTGGGTCCTCCTTTTTGATTGGTACACTTGAAAAACTCGTGGTTGAGGCTTTTTGCATGATTGAGACTTGATTTTCAACACTCCCCCTCAAGTCTCGATGCCTAGGTGCTTCATTCCAATGCATGCCTTGAAGTGTTGTAGGTTTACTCCATCCAATGCTTTGGTAAACATATCTGCATATTGGTCCTTTGTATTGACATGCTCCACCTTGACATCCTTTGACATGATCTTCTCTTGAATAAAGTGGTAATGCACTTCTATATGCTTCGATGTTGCATGGAACACTGTATTTTGAGCCAAGCATATGCTACTTATGTTGTCACAAAAAATAGGTAATTGCTTAACTTGAAAATCAAGATCAACAAACAACTTCTTGAGCCACATAAGCTCACATGAGACTTGTGTTAAGCCTCTATACTTAGCTTCGATCGATGAAAGAGCCACGGTTGGTTGTTTCTTGGACATTCATGAGATGGTCTTCTTCCATAGCATGATAACATATCCGCTAGTGCTCCTCTTGTCATCTTTGGAACCTGCCCAATCAGCATCACAATAAGCTTGTACATTTAATCCATCATCCAGTGGATAATATAGACCTTCATTTACTGATCCTTTGAGGTACCTAAGTACCCTTTTGGCTGCAACAAGATGAGGTACTCTTGGTGCTTGCAAAAATTGAGATAACACTCCAACTACATGTGCAATATCAGGTCTTGTCATAGTAGCATACAAGAGAAAACCAATTATTGACCTATACATGGTCACATCCTTCACTTCTTCACCTTCATGAGCACTTAGTTTAACATTTACTTATAATGGATTTGAAATGGGCTTGCAATCACACAAGCCAAAATTCTTCAAAAGATCAAGAATGTATTTCCTTTGCATCAAGTATATACCTTCCTCTTTATATAGTACTTCAATCCCAACGAAGTACCTTAATATCCTTAAATATGAGATTTTAAATTCACATCCAAGCTTCCTCTTTATGTCCTTGATGTTGGCTTCATCATCCCCTGTAATGATCAAATCATCAACATATATACAAATGAAAACAAGTTTGCTACCTTCCTTCTTCACAAAGAGTGATGGGCCTACATGACTCTGATTGTATCCACATTTTACTAATTAGTCCACAAGTCTTTGGTTCCAAGATCTTGGGGCTTGCTTGAGTCCATAAAGAGCCTTCTTTAGCCTACATATATGATGTGGAAACCTCTCATCTTCAAAGCCTTGGGGCTGGTCCATGAAGACCGTCTCTTCAAGTTTTCCATTTGGGAAAGCATTCTTCACATCCAACTAGTACATCTTCCAACCTTTTGAGGCTGAAATTGCAATCAAACTTCTTATGGTGGACATTTTAGCTACTGGGTTGAATGTTACCTCAAAGTCTATGCCATAGGTTTGAGCAAAACCTTTGGCAACCAGCCTTGCTTATACCTAGAGAAGCTCCCATCTGCATGCCTCTATACCTTGTACACCCATTTGTTGCCAATGACTTTCATGTCCTTTGTTCTTGGCACCAATGACCAAGTATCATTTTCTTCAAGTGCTTTGACTTCCTCCTCCATGGCTTCAATCCATTCCCTATGCTTATTTGCTTCTTCAAAAAAGTTAGGTTCTTCACAAGCTATAACTTGACTCATGTAGGCATAGTGTCTTGCAATGAATGAATCATACGTTAACCTTTGAACAGGGTATTTAACCCTATTGGATGACCTTACCTCATCATTAGGTGGTAGGAGTCTCCTCCGCCTTGGTTTAGATGATTTAAATCGTGGAGTTTCTAATTTTTCCATATCTTCATCACTTTGTAGATTCCATGTCTACCCATCGATGGTCTTCGTCATTTGCCATTTCCTTTCCTTTGCTACTTCCTTCACTTGAATGAGCTTCATTCCTTGTCCTTCCATGCCAAGATGATGTAGTACTCTCCTCTGATGGTGTGTTTGAAGTGGTTGGACCACTTATCTCCATGCTTTTTTGTTGCTGTTTGAACTTCTTCTCAGCTTCATATGCATCATCAACCTGTAACACATTTTTCCTACCATATCAAGGCAGAAACTCATCAAATATTACATCCCTAGATACCTTAAGCTCTTTGGTGTAGGGGTTATTGCATCTAAAACCCTTTTGCTATGAAGAATATCCAAGAAATATACACCTATGTGCCTTCAGGTCTAACTTGTGTCTCAATTCTTGATGTATATGAACATAACACACACAACCAAATACTTTGAGATGTGAAAGATTGGGTTTCTTACCACACCAAGCTTCATAAGGTGTAACTCCATGTACTCCTAAGTTTGGAAACCTATTCATAATTACCTTGGTTCCTTTTGTATCCTTGATTGCCTCCTCCTTTGGATCAACAATCTCGTGCATAATGGCCCGGTTTTCCACAATTGTAGCATTCTCCATTGGATGCTTCTCTTCCATGTGATCTTCCTCTACTCCTTCCTCTTCCTCTTGATCCATAGCTTTGTTTGGAGCCTTCTTGGTTGCTTGAGCTTGAGCTTGACCTTCGTCTCCCTTTGCCTTGGGAGTTTTCTCCACCTCTTTTGCCTTTGCCTCTACCTGCATAGAAAACTTGGGCTTGGCTTCCCTTTGATTGTGAACCTCCTTGGTTCATCTCCTTGGTCACCATCAATGTGACTAATTGATCAAATTCTAGTAGGGAATCCCTCACATAAACTGATGTGGTGAATGCTTTCCACCTTTCATCCTCTCTCAAGCCATTGAGAGTGTGTGCAACAAGATTATCGTCTTCGATTGGGCTCCCAATTGAGCCTAAAGCATCTACAAGTTCCTTAACCTTCAAAATGTACTCATGTATGTTAGTACTTGGTGATTTCCTAAGATTATTCAACTTATTCTTGAGCTGAATCTTCCTTGCCTTGGTTGATGAAGAGTACAATCTCTCCAAGGTCTCCCAAACCTTCTGGATGTGTCCAAGTCTTGTATATGCCCTATCATGCTATTGCTTATGTGTTGAGATAGAATGAATATGACTCTCCTATCCCTTTCTATCCATTCATTAAGTGCCCTGACCTGCCCTTCAAGTGGTGGATCATGTACATGAGGCATTGGCTCCGTGACGCTCACTAATCCCCACAATCCTTTGCCCATAAGGTAGTTGCTAACTCTAAATTTCCATGGTTGATAATTGCCTTTCTCAAACTTCTCTATTTGTGCATTATACTCAACCATACTCAGCTCTAAGATACTCCTATAGCTTCTCCTCAAGTGTTTGTATGCTTTAGAAGGTGTGGATATTACCTTTTGATAGCTTCTCCCTTGCTAACCTTCGACTAGTTGAGATCTCGATTGACATAGCCCCCTTTTGACGTCTTCTTGCTTTGATGAGTCCTCCTTGTGCTTCCACGAGTTGTCTTGATCCCTTCAAGTCTTCAATATGATGCCAGTGATGTCTCCAAGCCTCCAAAATGGCTCTGATACCACTGATGGGGGATGATTCTAACACCCCAATGCAAAAATGGAAGATGGCTACCCTCCACTAGGTCCACAAGCAGTGATATATGCTCACTGTTCTGAACTTTTCTCTGCACCAGTACAGAGACATAAAATGAAATTTTGCAGACTTGCAGTAGAGTATAAGAGAGCTACCGAACAAGCTTTAAATCATCCCAAATGGATATTCCAGCTAGGAGAACCACCCTCTGCAAAACAGGCTACCTGTTTGCAATACTCTCTGCCTATGTGCAGAGATATACCTTCACAAAGTTGGCAATTTCTCACAACTCACTCGACCAAATAACTTGAAACTTTGGCAAAGTTCAGGGCACAATATGAGAGACCAAATGAAGCTTGAAATCAGTTAAAATGAGTACAATGAGAGAGCAAACAATGCTCTGCAATCTGGTACAATCAGATTTGGAAAAGCCTAACTACATCTCTAGATAGAACGGAGCAAAATCATGAGAAAATGACGTAAGCAACCAAGGGGGCTGCTTGTTGGTGTTAATGACTTCACTAAACTAAGTGGGAAACTCGTGGAATGCATACAACGCAAGAAAAAAAGGTGGGATGATGCTTATATAGAGTTTTACTTTTCCTACAATCTAGCTAACCACCCACTAATCACTTTAGGTGCATTTTTTGGTGGCTAATTTGATGAGATTTGAATTTGATTGAGTTTGTTGGAGCTTCTAACTTTATTCCATGACTTTGGGTCCTCATTTTTTATTGATCCACTTGCAAAACTCGTGGTTGAGCCTTTTTGCATGATTGAGACTTGATTTTCAACACTTATGAAATGTTTATCTTTGTTAACATCTATATCAAGAAAAAGTGTGATTCAAAAGATATATATACAAATATTCAATAAAATATGGAACATATCACTACTATTTTCTCAACTAGCTTCTCTTTCTCACATGAATAGCTTATACATATAAACAAAACCACACCTACAAACCTTTTTTTACAAAAAAAATGAATAAAGATTCAAAGATATGTTCAAAATGAGGCTTGATTAATTTGAAGCATTAACCTAGAGTTTGAACTCTTAAGCTTGGCTTGACTTTTAAAATGATCATATAACATCTTATGAACCAAAAACTCTTTGAGCTTAGTTCGACCCTCTCTTAATCCTAAAAACATAAGTTTGAAACTGTAAAGTGAGGGAAGGTCCAATCTTAAGGTTGATCGTATTTGGTTCGAAATTTAAGCCCAAGTTCTAATATTGAACTTAATCTATGCATCATACATTTAAAAAACAACAAGTTTATGATTACTTAAACAAATAAGAGATTTTTTATTTTAGCAAGCTCACATTTCAACCTGATCTTATGTTCAAACCTCATCTTACTATTTTGTTTAGACCTTAAGCCTAAGTTTTAATTTTGGAATTAATCTATGCATCATAGATATAAAAACAAGTTTAAGATTAACTCAAATAATTAAGAGATTTCCAAATTGAGCTCATAAATATATGAATCCATGCATTATAGATTTAAAAGAATAGATGAATCTATGCATCATAGATTTCAAAAACAACAATTTTAAGATTACTCAAATAGATAAGAGATGTCAAATTTCAACTCATAAATATATGGTATTATTAATAAATAAAAGATTTAAATAACAATAGACTCGCATCACATTACTCAACAAGAGGCAATATGTTTATAATAAAATTTAATTGTTAGTAATCCTTATTAGATTAACATAAATGATTGACATGAATAAAATCATTGATAACATAAAAAAATAAATTCATGCTTTGAAAATTATAAAGTTTATTAAAATACGATCAATGTTTTTTTCAAGGTTCATTTCCTACTCCTATATTTGAAGTACCTGCTATATCTTCATTCATTATAAAAATATCTTTTTTGAATTGAGTATCCTATTGATCACTTTCAAAATCTTCTCCATTGGTTGTAAATCAATATCAAACATTTCAAAACATTTCATTTGTATTATCTATATCTTTATTATTGATATGGCATGATTAATGCAAAGAAAGGTCATTTTCAAACAGTGTAGAGCAACTTGATTCTATTTTTTTCTTCAACATCAGCTAATAATATACCAAAACATCTAAGTTTTTTGAATAAACTTCTCTAAAGAACAATTTTGCAATAATACAACTCTACAACATAATTGTCTTCACAAGCAAAAGTCATGATGAAATCATCAATGAAATTTTTCTCTATGAATTCATTAGATCCTTTTTGAGCAAGAATATTTAAATTTTCTCAATTTATTAGATCAATTAGCTGAAAATTACATTCTTTGCTTTTGTACATAAGCACTATTGCAAAATTCAACTCTGCTTTAACCCAAGGATTATTGCTATGAATCACTCCAATCTAAATGTCATCTTCGTAACAGTCTGTTGACCTCCTTCAATAAGAATATGAACATGAAGAAAATCAATAAAAGATATCAAAATATATTCTGTCTCTGAGTTCAACCCACTAAGTGCACAAATCAATATGAAGAAGAAGGTTGTTGAGATACATTTATTTCGAGCATGTAAAATGTAAAGTTATGAATAAAATCTAAAGCAAACAATGTTGAATTTTCTCTGTACAAGAACTTTTCAACTTGTTTAATTAAAAAGTAAATCCATAGATTGACCATGGAATAATATCTATTGTGATCTTTATGCCCATTGCAGCTCTATATAGATGATGAAGAAAAGACACAAGAACCTTCGGAAGAGGAGGAGATTTCTTTGCCCTGTGAATGTCTGTACCTGCAAATATGGACATCCTTTTTATGAAAAAATGTTTATGTTTGTGTTTCAAAATTTGATTCATGTGATTATTTTTACAATAATTAGGTTTATTGAGTAGCATTGATAATATTTTCTTATTTGTCCTTTTTGTAAGTAAAAGCAAGTTGACAACAGAGCAAATTATAACTAATCAACTTGAAGAAAGAGAAAAGTGGAAAAGGAAGAGAGTCATCTTATTGGATCATGAAAAGCATGAAAGATGTGAAACTTTCTATTATTTTATTGGTAAATTTTTCAAATGCTATAAATTGTAAAGAGTTGGGAGAAAGTTGCCAACTATGGAGAAAACTTTAGATCCATTAGCCCTAAACCCTAAAAAAATTTCAGCTTTGAAATTGGTTAGTTGGATTATACTCCAAATCATTATAGAAGATGATGATCCTATGATACACAAACTATGCTCTAACTCATTGAAGATGATAACTGCAATGGTATTGAGGATGCATATTTTTAAGTCATAAGATTAATTATTCTCCAAAATTAGGCATTAACTCATTGTCTGGAGATGATAATTGCAATGGTATTAAGGATGTAGATGTTGAAGTGAGAGAGAATAATTATTCTTTTGCTATTGATATTAAACATTTCTCTAATGATATACAAGTTGTTTCTCCTCTTCAAATGGAATATGATCCACAAGATGATTTTCAAATTCTTAGGTGAACACGAAAAAAAGGAGTTATGCCCAAAAGGTGAGAGTGCATAATAGAAAGAGTATTACGTTGAATATTAATAAGAGATGATCATTTCAAAGCACTCAAATGATTTCAATGCATGACTATTGTGAACAAAGATGATGTCAACTAGCAAGTAGAGCCAAAATAATGGATGCAAGGTTAGATGCAAATATGCATTGGATTGTAGGAATACGGTCTACAAAGGTAATAGTGTGAACTCAAGTCACTATTACTTGAATTTGAATTTCACATTTGATGCAAAAGATGTACCAAGCATGTCATCTAATTCATGCTATTGGAAAAAGCTCATTTTATAGACTTTGAGATAAGTTTTAACTTGTTCAAACGGTATCTAGTTTGTTGTTAATGCTCCTAACAAAAAATTGCTCTGACAAAATGTTAATGTGAGTTCACGTTATTTCTTCTTCCTCTGATAAACTTGTGATAGTAAATCATGACTCCTTCTCTCCGTGACATTCAAATTGTTCACCATTTCAAATAAAGCTTTTCTCCATTGAACTTCTGTTTCCGGTCTGACTATCACATCCTTTTCAGATACTTTGTGTATGCAGCTTCATATGTGGTAGATTCTTATGTAGTATGCCATCAAACGAATTCTATCTGGAGTTTCACTCATGTCAAAAAGTAAAGCATCTGTGGGTGAATTGAATCCTATATAATTGAGGGTTCTCACTTCTGTATGTGTAAAAGTTTCTATACATGCTACGATAAGCTGCATAACTCTGACTACTAATATACAGGCAGGATCATTTACATATTTATATGTTGATATAACAGAATCTGTAGTATCAATCATCTAGTTTTTGGTTGACCACGATCTTGCTTTGGGTCCTACAATTTTTGGAAAATTTAACCATGTTGCTGGGATTTGCCCTTCCTTTCTTTTTTCTCAAAAAACTGACCAATCCCTCCTTCTAGCCACTGGGCAATATGCTGGATTTATCTTTAATTGCAGTGGCCTTCCTTCCATATCTTCCTACAGTCTTTGTTGGAATCTAACCACCTATTTCTCCATCTAGGGTTGGCCTTTTCAAATAATTCTTTAGTGACATTAATGTCCTCTTCATACTCCACATACCTATTAGGTGATAAACCAACTCTTGTAGTCTGGTAATTTTTGACACTTTCAAGAATCATACAGAATGGTATTCCAAGAACATCTACTACCCAATGATGTTGATCTGGATTTACTCCATTTTCTAAAGCAAATTTTACAATCTGAAGATCCTATTCATCATGCATCTTTCTAATGAACTTCATCCTTGACTCTTTGTTTGTCAAAAGCATTTGTACAAATTCATCTGAATAATCTTCAATGCTCTTTTCTTCTTGCTCATGAAAATCCTGAGATGGTGAAGTTATTCTATTATCTTCTACCAATTCCTGCTCCTCTGCTTGCATATTCACTGCCTGTTCTTCATGCTTTTTCTGTTGGATTTCCATATTTCTCTTTAGCTCTATCACTTCCATCAATAATCTTTGCTTTTGAGACACTAACAACTCTTTTTCTGAATTCCATTCAATTCTTTCCTTTTCTATGCCCAAGTGTAATTTGTTGTATCTCACATGGCATTTGCAGCATGTACACTAGCTTGTTTTCCCAACTCCTTGGTTTCTTTGAGTTCTTCATGTAACTTTTGAATTTCCTTCCTCACCTTTTCCATTTCTTCCTGATTCATCTATGTAGTTTGATTTTCTGCTTTCATGTGTCCTTCTTCCATCAATAGTTTGTTTATATCTTCACTGTCTTTGGCCATTATTTGATATGAACTTTGAAGTTTTCTGAACCTACCTTCCATTTTCTTCAATTCACTTTCCACTTTATTACTATGCTCTAATTGTTTAGCACATTTATTTTCAAGAAACTGAATTTTGTTCTGATTTTGTACTTCCTATGCTTCCAATGAAAACATCCTCTTTGTCAAAGTTTCATTCTTTTCCTACAATGCTCTTATCTGATCCTCTAATTGTTCCTTCTCTTTCTTTTGCTCAGTAATAATCCTGCTTCCTTTCACAAGCTCAAATTCAGCAACCATAACTGATATAATCATATTTCTAATGGAGGGTCTGAATTGCTCTATGTTACTCATGATGATTTTGCAAGAAGATCTAATATCCTTGGGTATGCTTTCAAGACCAGTCTCCAATTCCAATTGCTTTACTTCTATTTGTTTTTCTTCCTTCAACTCATCCTCCTCTGCATCCTCTTCTTCATAATATGTTGCCTGATCCTTTACCTTTCCATCTTCTGTTTCCCTCTCTATTACTTCTACTTCCTCTGTTACCTGCTCTTTTTGTCTCTGCTTATTAATTGGTAATTCTTCCTTATGAACCATTTTTTCTTGAAACACATTTGATTCCATCTTCTAATCATCGTGGTTTCCAATTTGATCATTTAGGTCCCCCTCATTTCCTCCCATTACCTGATCATCTATTTCCATTAATTCTACTTCATATTCCATATTGTGATCATCCTGATCTGTTTGTTCTTCTTGATGTCCCAAATCAATAAGTAATTCTTCTATTTTTTGCTTTACATCTGCTTCTGTGTCCTTATTATCTTCATAATGATCTTTGAGCTCTTTCTTCTTCTGAGCTTTAGCTTCTTCTTTATCATTGCCTGTATTCTCTTTACTAAACAGTTGGTTGTAGGGCTTTTCTAATGGTTTGGACATAGCAGATTCTTCTTTTGATGCTACTGTTCCTTCATGTATTCCCTCCTCTAGAGTCATACTTCCTTTAATTACTTTGCCTCTTTCTCTCAAATTTCTCTTTTCTTTAGCTACAACATTGTGCCCCGGTTGCTCTTTCACATAAGGTTAACAATATTGTTGTTCTGAAGGTTTAGTCCAAATTGTTGGTGTAAATCACAAGCCTATACATTTGGCTTGGAAGTTATCATGAAGACTCTACATACATGAAGAACCATAGGAACATATGCTAGTGGTTAATTACCACTTTATCTCATTTGTAAAAGTCAAAATGACTTGGAATCTTTTGTAATCACCTACCAAAGTGAGTCGTGGAAAAAGTAGCCTATTTGATTGAGAGAATATCTCCAAGCTTTTAGGACCTTGATCATAGGAAGCCAAAATTTGAATTTGAATTCAAATTTTTACACATATCTTATAAAAATGTACTTGGAAAAGACGCAAGTAGATCACTTCACTCCCGAGCTTCATTCTTCTGTAATTGAGTGTGTGTGAGGACTATACCATAGCCTACACCTCTCTACACCATTAGGCAATGCTATCTATGCCAATGGGATTGTACATGTGTTAACTAATAGATACATTTACATCATTCAACTCTGTGTTCTCTACTAGTCTTCTCAAAAGTCTGTCAACTTGTCAAGGGCCTATCTCAGTCAATACTAATCCAAATTCAGTGATTCAAAGCTTGTTGGATTCAGCTTAAAGTCTAATACATGCTATCAAAAATTTAAGACATTCCATTTAGCAGATTCAGAGAAATATTCGTCGAGGTGCTCACTGGTCTATTTCTACTACAGTCCTAAAAAGTCGGGGGTATAGCTAATCTTGCTAGATTAATTTCTCTGAGTATAGTTTATCATTTTACATCATTCCACTTGAAAATGGTAGATTAATAAGTTAATTTAATACCCCTAGAAGGAATTTTATCAATTGCTACTGTGCTGGTCACACTGAGCAAAACATCCAGCGGGTGTCTAGACCAAAATAGAAGGTTTTCTTGAGTTTGTGACTTCCAAAGTTATCTTTTTTTATTCAATCATTGCACAAATCATTTACAAAAGACATAGGCCATTTCTTGGTGTCATTGGAAAGCTAAGGAAGTCCACTAATCAAGTCTGAAGCAAAAGACGGCTGGTACAAAGCAGGTTTAGCAGTAGCTACTCAGTTTCTTGGATCATCCATTCATCTTTCCCAACAGTGGTATCAGAGCAAATAAGGTAAAATGGGAGATGGTTTTCCTTCATTTATTGACAAATTAGAGAGGAACAATTATCAAGCTTGGTCTCTAAGGATGAAGACCTACTTACAAGGAAGGAGTCTCTATGGATACATCTCAGGAGATGAGGAATTGCCGTCATTCAAAGCAAGAGGTTTGCCTACCAAGGAGGAACAAGAAAAACTCAACACATGGTGTGCAAGGGATGCATTGGAAAGGTCTTATTTACTCAACTCTATATCTGATTTTCTTTTACCTCATATCAGAAATTGTAAGACTTCCCAAGAGACTTGGGAAACCTTGTCATCATATTTTTCTTCCAATACAAGGGCTAGGAAAAATCAGTTGTGCATTGAGTTCACAACACTAAGGAAGCAACCTAAGCAAGCTGTTTCAGAATTTGTGACCAAGATCAAAGATGTTGCAGATCAGTTAGCAAGCATAGGAGAATAAATTGAAGAAGAACAGATTGTGAGGCAGGTAATCAATGGAATCAAGGCTGATGACAAGTGGGAAAGTTTCACCACTGCAATGGATCTCTACATGGACATGCACACTCCAGATCTCACAACTCTCATGGGTCAACTATTCACACATGAAGCAAAGCTCACCAAGAGTGGAGATACATCCAAAGGTAACAACTCTTCTGCCCTATACACTGATAAGAAATCTAAGGATAAAGGCAAGAGTAAGAAGGTGGAAGATGAAGGCTCTACCTCCCAAGCCAACTATGCAGGGAGAGGTAGATCTTCAAGAGGTAGGGGCAGAGGAGGTAAGCAAGGTAGGGGGAGACCCTATAACACATCACCATGTAACATTTGTGGTTTGTCAAATCACACCACAGATGAGTGTTATAGAAATTACAAAAATTAGAGAGGAAGAGGCTACCAAAGAGGTGGATACTCACAGTCTAGAGGAAGGTTCAACCATCACCAAGGCCACAACAACAATTACAACAATAACTACAATGGCAACTACCAAGGAGGACCCAGAAATAGAAAGGACTACAACAACTACACAGAGGAGCAGGATGACTCTCTCTTGATCATGAACATGACTTCAAAGTCAGGTACAAGTGATGATCACTTATTTTATATTGATTCAGGGTGTTCAAATCATGTGGCTGGTAATGTGGCACTACTCTCTGATCTTGAGGAACCAAAAGGTAAACATCAAGTCCAAAAAGGTGATGATACAAAACATTGAGTGGTTAAAGTTGGTAATGTTAAGACTTGTGATGGTAATCAGAATTTGTTAAGCAGGGTACTCTATGTACTAACCATTACAAAGAACTTAATGAGTGTTGGTCAGATTGTAGAGAAAGGTTTGCAGGTGAGATTCAATCAATATGGAGCATTTGTGGAGGACCCAAGACATGGATTCAAAAGGATAGCTAAGGGAGAAAAATCTGGTAGACTTCTCACTTTTGAGTTAGAAGACACAAAGAATATTGCACTATACAGTTATAAGGATCAGACACTTTCAAAGCTTGAGATTTGGCACAAGAGATTAGGGCATATAGGAGAAAGGACCTTGAAGCAAATGTGCAAGGACCAATGTGTGCTTGGGATACCTAATGTATCCAAGCAACATATGATTTACAAGTGTGGTGCTTGTCAATTTGGTAAGTCTCACAGGTTACCCTTCTCCAAGAAAGGATGTATGCATGAAGACTATCTAGAGCTTGTACACACAGATGTATGGGGACCTAGCAAAGACCCCTCAGTCTTAGGTTCAAGGTACTATGTGTCTTTTATTGATGATTGTAGCAGATGGACTGTATTATACTTTATGAAGCACAAGGATGATGTATTTAATTGTTTTAAGAAATATCTTGCATTAGTTGAAAATCAAAGAGAAAGGAATTTGAAGAGGCTAAGGTCAGATGGAGGAGGTGAGTACTTCTCCAATGAATTTGAGGACTTCTTGCAGGACAGAGGCATCAAAAGGGAAATAACCACAAGGTACTCTCCTGAACAGAATGGGGTAGCTGAAAGAAGAAATAGGTTGATTGTTGAGACAGCTAGATCTATGCTTAATGAGAAGAAACTGGCTAACTATCTATGGGTAGAGAGTGTTTCTACTGCCACCTATCTCATAAACAGGTTACCATCAAAGTCACTTGATGGTATGACACCCTATGAAGCTTGGCATGGTAAGAGACCATCATTAGATCATTGCAAAATTTTTGGGTGTGTAGCATATGTACACATTCCTTCACAGATAAGAGGAAAGCTAGATCCAAAGGCTGAAAAATGTATTTTCATTGGATATGATTTAAATAAACAAGGTTACAGGTTTTATAACCCTACCAATAAGGGATTTATGGTAAGCAGAGATGTGATCTTTGATGAGAATGATTCTTGGTATGAGAATGAATGCAGGAAGGTCAAACTACCCTATGATTTGGAAGAAGAATTTCCAAAACTTACAAAGGAGGAACCTACTCAGGATGTAGACTCAAGTTCAAATGATGAAGCTACTATCAACCTTGAAGAGTTCAAGGCATGGAATTCCAAAGGCAAAATGAAGATGAAGAAGCTTGAAGACATACCTGAATCTTCAACTCAATCAATCAGGAGATCTCAGAGAGAAAGCAAAAAACCTATTAGATATGGGTATGATACATCTCTTGTTACTAAACATTCATTTTTTCTTGCAAAGGATTTGTCAAATGAAGAACCAGGTTCATATGAAGAAGCAATCACCGAATCAGAATGGAAAGAAGCTATGGATGAGGAGATTGAAGCACTCAAGGAGAATGATACATGGGAGTTAGTACCCAAGAAGGACTCCATGAAAGTAATAGGATCTAGATGGATCTATAAATTGAAAAGAAATTCTGATGGCACAATTAATAGGTACAAGGCCAGATTGGTAGCCAAGGGTTTTGCACAAACCCAAGGCATTGACTATGAAGAGACATTTTCTCTTGTGGCCAAGATGCCAACAATTAGAGTGTTGGTTAGTGTGGCTGCATCAAAGAATTGGAACATGTACCAGTTGGATGTCAAGAATGCTTTCTTGAATGGATGGATCTCAGAAGAGGTTTATATGTTACAACCTCCTGGCTATGAAGACCCTAAGAAGGTAACTTATGTTTGCAAATTAAAGAAGGCTCTATATGGATTGAAGCAGGCACCTAGGGCATGGAATTACAGGCTAACTACTCCAAGACCAAGGTTTTGTCATGAGCAAGGCTGACACTTCTCTGTTCATTAAGAGAAGTAATTCAGAGGTAATCTATCTCTGTGTTTATGTTGATGACATCATCATTACAGGTAATGATGTCAATGGAATCAGAAGCATCAAAAGCCAGATGATGAAGGAATTCAAGATCAATGATCTTGGATTATTGAAGTATTTTTTGGGACTTGAATTAGTTTACACTAATTCAGGAATATACATTACTCAAAAAAGGTATGTACAGGATATGTTGAAGAAGTTTCACTTGCAGGATGCTAAAGCAACAAGCACTCCAATGGAGGTGAATCTAAAGCTAAGTGCCCATGAAGGTGATGAAGTCCAAGACATTACAGGTTATCAAAGTATGGTAGGTAGCTTGAACTATGCTACTCTTACAAGAATTGATATTGCATATGGAGTTAGTGTGCTAAGTCAATTTATGCACAAGCCAAGGATACCTCACTTAGAGGTTGCCAAAAGAATCTTGAAGTATCTCAAGGGTACATAGAACCATGGTTTGTATTTTCCTTACACTTCAGATATTGACATAAAAGTCTATTCAGATGCAGATTGGGCCGGATGCAAGGATGATAGGAGAAGCACTTCTGGATACATTTCGATTTGCATGTGACAAACCAATTTCATGGTCTGCAAGGAAGCAACCAACTGTTGCATTGTCTTCTATAGAAGCAGAGTATAGAGGGCTAGCTAATGCCACTCAAGAAGCAATTTGGATTAAGCTTTTGTATATAGAATTGGGCTTATATACTAGGCCTCCAATTATCTTTGGAGATAATACAAGTTCTCTTCACCTTGCAGCTAATCCTATCTATCATGCTAGAACAAAACACATAGAAGTTCATTATCATTATGTGAGAGAGAAGTTGCTAAGCAAGGATATTCAGCTCACTTATGTGTCAACCAACATGCAATGTGTAGATTTGCTGACTAAAGCTTTGGATGGGACCAAACTTTGCAGGTTCAAATCTATGATTGGATTGCAGGATGTACTTGAAGATTGAAGATGAAGACTTAAGCCAAAATGTTTGGCTTGAGGGGGAGCTGTTGGTGTAAATCACAAGCCTACACATTTGGCTTGGAAGTTATCATGAAGACTCTACATACATGAAGAACCATAGGAACATATGCTAGTGGTTAATTACCACTTTATCTCATTTGTAAAAGTCAAAATGACTTGGAATCTTTTGTAATCACCTACCAAAGTGAGTCGTGGAAAAAGTAGCCTATTTGATTGAGAGAATATCTCCAAGATTTTAGGACCTTGATCATAGGAAGCCAAAATTTGAATTTGAATTCAAATTTTGGAAATGTACTTGGAAAAGTCGCGGGTAGATCACTTCACTCCCGAGCTTCATTCTTCTGTAATTGAGTGTGTGTGAGGACTATACCATAGCCTACACCTCTCTACACCATTAGGCAATGCTATCTATGCCAATGGGATTTTACACAAGTGTTAACTAATAGATACATTTACATCATTCAACTCTGTGTTCTCTACTAGTCTTCTCAAAAGTCTGTCAACTTGTCAAGGGCATATCGCAGTCACTACTACTCCAAATTCAGTGATTCAAAGCTTGTTGAATTTATATTGAAGTCTACTACATGCTATCAAAAATTAAAGACATTCCATTCAGCAGATTCAGAGAAATCGTCGTCGAGGTGCTCACTGGTCTATTTCTACTACAATCCTAAAAAGTCGGGGGTATAGCTAATCTTGCTAAATTAATTTCTCTGAGTATAGTTTGTCATTTTACATCATTCCACTTGAAAATGGTAGCTTAATAAGTTAGTTGAATACCCCTAGAAGGAATTTTATCAATTGCTACTGTGCTGGTCACACTGAGCAAAACATCCAGCAGGTGTCTAGACCAAAATAGAAGGTTTTCTTGAGTTTGTGACTTCCAAAGTTATCTGTTTTGATTCAATCATTGCACAAATCATTTACAAAAGACATAGGCCATTTCTTGGTGTCATTGGAAAGCTAAGGAAGTCCACTAATCAAGTTTGAAGCAAAAGAGGGCTGGTACAAAGCAGGTTTAGCAGTACCTACTCAGTTTCTTGGATCATCCATTCATCTTTCCCAACACAAATGTGTTTTGATCTTGTATCTACAACTCCACTACTGAATCCTTCATTTTCTGCATCATCTTCTTGCAACATTTTGCTCTTTTACCATTTAACCTCCTCTTTTCTTCTCGAGGACTAATTTTCTTTATGGATTCTTCAAAAATCTGGATTCCCTTTGAACTCTCAATCAATTCTTTTGATGATTTGTTCACCTCTGATGCTTGAACTGATTTAATTGGTGTACTTGGTACAAACATGTTTAAACTCTTCAATAAAAAATTCTCAATATCACTATCTGAATCAGAAGAAAGTTTTGAAGAGGCTGCTACTTCAAATCCTCTTAATTGATCCTGAGTTCTTTCTTCCTTGATAACTGCTTCCTTATGATTCTTTCCTTCTGTTGGTGTCTTTACTGCCTCTTCAACTATCTCCTGCTTAACAACCTTACCTTTATCCTTCTTGGTTGATTTGTTTTTCTGAACAGACTTCATCTGGATCTTTCTTTTCACAACCACTGTAGTTCTGGTTTCTCAAGGTCCCTGCAACTCCTTGAAGTAAGCTAATAGTTCTACTTCTTTTCTTACAAACACTTCCTCAGATACTGCTGCCATCATTTGATCATGCAATTCCTCATAGTGTTCAATTTCTTCTTGCCTCCAATCTGTTGCTTTATCAGAGTAAATTTTTAGCATTTTTTGATACTGAGCTTCATGCAATGCTCTCTTATCATTCCCTTGAGACAAATATGAGTACAATTGTTCCTTGCTTGTCTGTGGTGAATGAGGCTCCTTAGAGGGTTGTACTTCCTTCTGAGCTGCTTCATATTATTCTTTTGTTACTTCCTTCTGTTCCAGCTCTACTTTCCTAGGATCCATTCTTCTTTTCTTGCTTGGAATTTCCTCTTCTAAAATAATTTTCCTCTTTCTATCTGATCCTCTCATACCTATTTTGATTCCCGGTTCTCCAACTGGTATGAATTTGGATGGGTTCTTGCCATTAAACTTCTAAAATATTGAGCTTGAGGTGCCAACTTCAACTAGTCCTCCATGTCCAAAATATGATATATAATTCTGGTAAAAAATTGAGCTCCATTTATAAATGTCTTCTGTTTCCAATGCTTAGCAGCTTCCTTCAATTGTTCATGAATGTAAGGAGTTACATCCATTACTCCAAAAGGTTTAGTTTTGTCTTTGTTATTAAGCATAATCAGAGTAATTGGTTTATGAGGCATTGTGTATCTTGGTAGCTTAGGAAAACAAAAGAATTGTAAAAACATCCTTATGGTAAATTCTTCATTCTCTCTGCCCTTGAAATCTACAAATTTGGAATAGCCAACATAAGTTGCTGGATTCTTCTTGACAAAACTGCCATCCAATTTAGTTCCCATGGAATAAAACTGAATAGCTATTCTGATATGTTCTGCCTTAATGGTGATTTGTGCCTCCTTTCCCTCCTTGTCCTTCACTGAGCATCTGAAATATGCTTCATTTCCTTTTCCTAAATCCAATCTAGATAAAACTTGGGAGACTCTTTCAAAATCTATTAGAAAGATGGGTTCTTCCAAAATTTTATGGATTCCAACTGCCTTCCACCTTTTGTAGTTAGGATTCACCCTCTAGAACTTATAGAACTCTTGGCATAACATGGCATATTTATTTCCTCCTACATTTACTCTAAAGATGTGACCAATAACACTGATTGTTTCCTTAAGTTCCTTGATTATTTGTTTAGCTTCAAGAAGGTCGTGTTCTTCATCAGATTCTAATTCCACCACTTCCTCCACTGTCTCACTATCTAGGAACCAATGTCCCCTTGACAAAGTAACTAATTCAGCTTTAAAATCATGAATGAGAAGTTCTTTTGCATTCACCATCTTGGAAAAATTATAAACACACCACACCAAGACTTCCACAACATGAGTCATAGAAAACATAAAAAAGAAAAGAAAAACTTTCTTTAGAAGGCAGAAACAATCCTCTTCCAAGTTGCATCACATGTGTAGCAAGAAGAAGTGATCATCACATGTGTAGCAAGAAGAAGTGATCGTCACATGTGTAGCAAGATGTCTATTATTTTATAGTGTTGATTAGAAGGTGATAGAAATGTAAATAAAAATATCAAAGGTATATTAAAATTTTCAATAAAAATTTGGAGAACACTCAACAACTATATCCTTCTCCGAATTGTACCCTATATCTTGCTTGTGCTTGTGAATAATGCAAAAAAAAAAAAAAGAAAATCACTGAATTTGAACTTGAAGATTTTTGAGCTCTCTTCCTTTTTTTTAGCTATATATTTTTTCTTTTTTTTCAAATTTGGATTTTTTTTTCATCATTTTTCCTTTCGTACATTTTTTCCATTTCTTTTCTATATTTTTTCCATTTTTTTTTCGGTAATTCGTATCCCTTGGATCCAATATTCTAGGATCCTTTGCCTTCTGTTTCTATTGCATAGGTCATTGCATTGCATAGTCAATTTCTTGAGGTAACTCTCTTCCCCTCCTACTCTTTTTCCTAGAAAAAGAGTTATGCAAAGTACATGGGAATAATCTCACGTGCTTAGTGAATTCATGGCATTTTAATGCTGCCCTATTGATGCATACTCCAGAAATGCAATTTTGAAAAAAATGCAACTCTGAGGTCTTAGGTAAAAAACCTAAGTGGTTATCTGAAGATAAGGCTTCCCTATCCCTAACCTATGAATCTTCATGCTTCTGTAGTTTTATGATGTCTTTGTCCTTGTTAATTGTCACTTGTAGCAGATCTGATTTCTTTATCCAGCGATTCTTTGTAATGAACTGTTTGTCCTTTTGACTCCAAGAGACTTCTCCCATTGAGCAATGTTTTAACACTTTAGGCCTCCATACCCATTTTGTCCTTAGATTAAAGCTTTTCTGGAAGTTTTTAGGTCTCCATACCCAAGCTTGTTTCCAGCAAGATTGCTTTCTTTCAACTTCCTTCTGCTTACTAATGAATTTTGTTTGGTCATGGAAGAGATTTTCCTGTAATTCCTCTGTGTCTTCTATTGGAAAGATAAATTTTTTCCAATTCTGATTTATAGATTTCCTGTTGAACTCCCTGCTCATCATTACTCAAAAAAGGCATTAAAATTTTCTTGGCATTTACTTTTAATTTAAGATTCATCATCTCAAAATTCAGAATTACTTTACCTTGTTTCATCCACGGTTGCCCTAAAATCATTTTCTTAGTCATCATATAGTCAGGCCATTCCTCACAATCTATTTTCATCTTTTCCTGATTAAACCTAACTGTAATTGATTTTGAAGACAAAGTTTGTACTACCTATCCATCTAGTGTTTTAATAAGGGTTTTACTTGTGTTCCTTTTGACATTGAATTTATTGAACAATTCAAAACTTATCAAATTGACTTGTGCACCTGAATCTATTAAAACCTTAATTTGCTCATTGTGAAGATTCATTGTAATCACAGGCAAACGCTCTCTTACCTCCCCTGAAGGTCTTTCACACATGAAAACTTCTCTAATTTCTTTGGATTTCCTCATTCTTTCTCTAGCTTCTTGTTGGGATTCATATCTAATTTTTTCCTCTTCTTTTTTCTATTTTGAGCTTGATGTATTCTTCTCCATTCTAGAGTTGTCAATGGAAGATTATATCTTTGTATTCTACATCCACTTATGAAATTTGGCATGATTTCTCCATCCATATTGGCTAATTGGACAACTCCATTGTTACTTATCTGACTGATAAGGTAAGGTCCATGTCCTTTTTCTTGAAGTTTCTTCTAGTGTTCTTTCAAGGTATATGGAAAAACTAGGTCTCCAACTTGCAAGTCCTTATCTTTAAATATGAATATCATGATATGCTCTTTGCCTCCTTTTATCTGCATAAATACTCATGACTGCTTGAAGTCTTGAAGCTCCAATTTTTTCTAATTCTATCACTCTTTCCGATAGTTCATGTCTAGTCCACTCTAATTGATTTACCACCTGTAATGTAGGTATGCAAAATTCTAATGGCAAAATTGCATTCTATCCATATACCAAGTAAAATGGTGTTGTACCAATAGCAGTCTTGTATGCCACTCTATATGCCCATAGAACATGATTAAGTTGTAAATCCCAATCAGTCCTATTTGTATTTACCAATTTAGACAAGACAGTGCAGAGTACTTTATTAGTACTTTCTGCTAATCCATCTGCTTGTGGATGATAAGGGGCTGACTTTCCATGACTAATCATGAAGTAATCAGTTATATTTTCAATTACCTGATTTAGGAAATGAGTTCCGCTATCACTCACCAACTCAATTAGTAAACCAAACCTGATGATAATATTCTCATACAGAAATCTTGCAATAGTATGAGCATCATTTCTTTTTGTAGCCTTAGCTTCTGCCCATTTGGTCAAGTAATCCGTAGCTATAAGTATATATTCTGCATGAGAATGTTTTGCAGGAGGATGAATAGGTTCAATGGAGTCCAACCCCCATTTTCTAAATGCTCTGGCTGAAATGAGTGGTGTCAATGGCATATCATCTCTTTTATTAGGTTGACTTGTTCTCTTACAAATGTCACACTTTTCACATATGTCCTTGCATCAAGAAAGAGAGTTGGCCACCAAAATCCAGAATACAGAATGAGTTTAGCAGTTCTCTCACTTGAAAAGTGACCTCCTACTACTCTTGAATGGCCATCTCTAACATTTCCACATACTTATCTTCAGGAACACATATTCTCAGATATCCATCTGTTCCTTTCTTGTATAATTGGTCTCCTATCAATTGATACTCCTCGGCGATTATCTTTAAATTTCTAGAGTTTGCATTAACTTTTCTTGGCTCAAGTGATTGGTCCTTTCTCAATTCCTCAATAATGTGTGCACCCCAATCTGGGTTTTTCTGGAACCAGTACAAAGTTACAATATTTATGTTTTTCAAAGTTTGACATTTAAGACAACTAGAAACATATTTCTTTGTTGGGTGTGTGTATAAGTGCGAGAGACACACGCGAAGCACACACAAGCAGCACAAACATAACAAGACACACAGAGAAGACGATGTCTGGAATAGCTCTCTCTATTGACAATGAACTGAACTGAAGTAAGAGCTGAATAACATCCCTAAGTACAAAGTACGACCACATATGAGAGTATCAAGTATGTGGTAACATGGGGAAAAAACCTCTAGCCAACACTAGAGTAAAAAGTGCCCATCTATAGGGAAAAGGTTCACATCAAAGCTACTCGAGGAACACATAAGTGTAACAAACCCCCCTTAAACGAATGATGTGAACACATACGGGGAGTGACAGATCAACCCCCACAAGGTAATAAGCCTAAAGCTTTGCGAGAAGCTTCAAATTTTTCCCATGGAAGAGCTTTGGTGAATATGTCTCCCACATTATCTTGTGTAGGCACATATACCAAATCAATATCTCCTACATGAAGGCGCTCTCTCACATAGTGATAATGCACCTCAATATGTTTGGTCCGTGCATGAAACACTAGGTTTCGTGCAGTAGCCAAAGCACTCTGACTATCAGTGAGAATATGCGTAGTAGCATCAATCTCCATGCAAAGATCCATCAATAGGCATCTCAGCCATGTACACTCCACTGTAGCTGTGAAAACTGCCCTGTACTCAGCTTCACAACTTGATGTCACCACTGTAGGCTGCTTCTTACTCAACCAAGATATGCATGAGTCTCCAAGGAAAAAGCAATTACCACTAGTGGACACGCGAGTATCATAACAACCAGCCGAATCACTATCTATAAAAGCATGCAAGCATGGCTGAATATCTCTACCATAAAAGAGACCTAAGCTCAAAGTGCCTTGGAGATATCTAAACACACGTTTCATTGCTTACCAATGCTTAGTGTCAGGGCTATGCATGAATCGACTCAACTGGGAAACTGCATACTGTCTATCCGGCCTTGTGTTGCATGCATATATAAGACATCCCACAACTTGCTGATAAAGAGAAGTGCCAAATGCATCACTGGAATCCTCAACTGAGAATCTAAATCTTGTCTCAAATGGTGTGGAAACTAGCTTGCAATCCTCAAAGTCAAAATGCTGAAGTAGTTTTTCAACATACTTTTCTTGATGCATAACAATTCCCCCCTCAACCGATACAAAGTGGATGCCAAGATAGTAGCTCAAAAGACCAAGATAAGTGACATCGAAAATATGCTGCAAATCAGCCATAAGAATGTCAAGTTTTGCATCACATGACCCAGTCAAGAGTATGTCATCGACATAAAGAACAAGCACTATAAGATCAGCCCCATTTTTGCGTACATAGAGTGTGCTTTCAATTGGACTACATGTGAAGCCGAGAGCAATCAAGTGCTTATGGATTTTGTCATACCATGCACATGGAGCTTGCTTGAGACCATACAAGGCTTTATGCAAGCAACAAACCATATGCTCTTTCTCTTTCATAGCAAATCCAGGAGGTTGCTTCACATAAACCTCTTCTTGCAAATCACCATTCATGAAGGTTGTTTTTATGTCCAACTGATGCACTTTCCAAACTCGGTGGGTAACCAATGCAACCATAGTACGAATGGTAGTCATGCGTGAAGTAGGTGCAAAAGTTTCCTCATAGTCAATGCCATATTGTTGCACATATCCTTTGGCAACCAATCTAGCTTTGTAGAGATCAATGCTACCATCATATTTTATCTTAATCTTTTAAACCCACTTTCTACCAATGACATTCTTTCCTTTTGGCAATTCACATAACTCGCAAGTACCATTCCTATGTATGGAATCCATTTTTCATTGCATAGCACTCATCCATAGTGGATCATCACATGCATCTTCAAAAGAAAGTGGCTCTTCATTACATGCTGTAGCAATAAGAGAATAATCCACAAAATTACTTGATGCATGGTGAGAGCTTGGTCTTGTTCTACCAAGTAAAGATGCACTCAATTTGATGTCCTGCAAAGTTTGTTTCAACCACTTTGTCATAGTTTGTGCACTCTTGATAGACATGCATTCATTATGTAAAACATCTTCAATATGTACATCATGCATGGGCTGAATTTCATGCTCATTTTCACCCATATTTTGACGCAAATGTTCAGCCATATATCGCTGTAAATTTCTAGCAGTTTGGACATTTTTTGGCTGAAATTTTTTAGCCATGTTTGGCCGGAAATTCTATGTATTTTCAGCCCTATTTGGCTCGAAATTTTCAGCCCTTTGAGCCTCAGTTGGCTAGACTATGTTGATGTGTAAAACACCAAAAGAAATGAATTAATGTGACACTAGAACACCTCTATGGTCACCATTAACTCATTGCCACTCAAAACTTTGAGAAATGATAGCCAAAACCAAGAACTTTACTTCTTCAGATTTTTCCAGTCACTAAAATGATATACCTTCAGTATTTTGCTGATTTCTCTTAGCTCAGATATTATTTCTCCAAGATCTTTTAGTGGATAAAACTAGGAGAGTAGAGATTTCCAACAAGCTATCCTATGCAAGAAACGGATCTCTAGAACTCAAGTTATGGCCTTCACAAAATGACCCTGTATGACTTTTCAAAACTAGAAATTTTGCTTGTTTTAGTAAATTTCGCTGTCTAAAAATGAAAATTCGATGCCTAGCATCGACTTGCAACCAAAAGTCGATGTCGTGCATCGACTTTGAGTTTTTTCAGCCACTTTTTCAACACCAGAATTACCCCCTTGAACACACACACATGAACAAGACCACTTTTATGTAGGAAGACGATGCCGGGCATCGACTTTATGCTGAAACTCGATGCCAGGCATCGAGTTGCTCCAAACCTCATGTTTTTAAGAAGATTTAGTAGAAGTTAGAACTCAGTGAATAAAACACAAACTTATCAGCACAAACTCGATGCCAGGCATCGAGTTGCTTGGAAAGCTTGAACTTTTGAAATCATTTCACAGTAGACAAGCATGGAGATGATGGAGAGAGTCTCATACACAGAACTTTAACTATTTCTTCTCATAGCTATGAAAAAACTTAGAATTTTTATAGATGCTTTCTCACTCAGAGAAGCCGGACTATACTCAATCATACAAAATGAACTCCTTCTTGATGGAGAGTGTTAATCTCCAAAAGAACAAGTTGACCTTGAATTTAGACCACCTCTATATCAAGAACAACTTTAGACTCCACCAAATTTAGAGAACATTCATCAATTTATCAGAAAATTGATTATTCTGAAAAATTCAACTTCTCAGAAAAGTCTGCTGCAGATTAATCCTTGATTGACTAATCATTTGTGTAATGTTTTTGATAAAACTTTGTAGATTGCTTCGCCTTAAGGTTGCGCACCTTCTCCAACTTAAATCTCTGCAAATGATTCAGTATACTCTGAGAAATCACACAAACAATTTACCTATGTGTAAATCACCTTCTCTACAGTAGCTATTTTGACACCTGCAACTTCTTAGCTATAGTTCTCCCAATGTCAAACCCGTTTGATCAAATGCTTTTAGATGTAGATAGCTTATCTCTCAACTTAGATTTTGAGCTATCATATGTGTAAAACTTTACACTGTGCACTGAGCACTGTCCATTTCATTGAACTCAAAATTTGCGCTTGTTTCAGGAGACTGTGAATATTCTTTACATATGAATGTTCCTACACACAATTCTCTTAGCCTGATCACAATTAGACTCTCAAACTCTAGCCATAGATTGATTAACTATGGACTTAGATATCTCCAAAAGGAATTCACAAAAGATCTACTACACGAGGAGAAAACACAGAAACATCGGCCGCAATTTTTCCTTCTATTTCTCAGAAATTTACAACTGAGTGAGGATTGACAATTCAACTCACTTCTAAGAGACTTAATGACTCCTACAACTCCTCAATACACTATTCTCATGATCTCCTCTTGTCTCTCCTACTTGCCCCGACATTTTTCCAAAGTATTTATAGGCAAATATGTACAAGTTTGTAACTAGACAAAAGTATAAGTGATCTATGTCTTCACTAATGTACATATGTGTACAAATCATTCATCCTGTGAATGTATCCACCTTCTTTGCTTCAAGACTTGATCTCATCTCCATCCTTTGTCCTTCAAATCTTCAATTGATGATTGGTCTGCACCAACAACTCCCCCTCAATCATCAATTGAGATTTCTCTTATCTTCTTTATGCCTGCCATGTCTTTAAACTTCTGTAACTTTGGTCCATCCAAGCTCTTTGTAAGCATATCAGCTATCTGATCTTTTGTTGAAGTATGTATAACTTCAATCTCCTTATCCATCACCTTCTCTCTTAGAAAGTGATACTGTATCTCAATGTGTTTAGTCTTGGCATGAAAAACAGGATTAGCAGCTAGATATAATGAACTCATGTTATCACCATAAATGATAGGTATGCTATGTATAGTGTCAAAACTCTTCATGAGAGTCTTAAGCCAAATCACTTCTTTTGCAGCTTCAACCATGCCTTTGTACTCTGCTTCTATAGATGACAAAGCAACTGTATGTTGCTTCTTTGAGCACCAAGAGATTAACTTATCTCCCACATAACACATGTATCCATAGGTTGACCTTCTATCATCTGGATTACCTGCCCAATCTGCATCACTATAGATCTTGATATTTTTATCTGATGTAAAACCATAATACAAACCTTCTTTGAGTGTACCCTTAATGTACCTCAACACTCTTTGACCTGCAATCCAATGCTCTTTCCTAGGACAATGCATGAATTGAGACAAAACCCCAATTGCATATGATAAATCAGGTCTAGTTAATGTAGCATAAATAAGACTACCAACCAAACTCTGATATTGCTTCATGTCCTTGAACTCTTCACCTCCAAATCTGCGTAATTTATGATTCACCTCCATTGGAGTAGGTGCTACCCTGCAATCATCCATTTTAAACTTGATTAACAAGTTTCTCAAATACCTTTCTTGAGTCACATACACTCCATGTTGAGTGTATGATATCTCCATGCCCAGAAGTATGACAAGTCTCCCAAATCACTGATTTTGAACTCTTTCTCCATTTGCTTCTTTAGACTTTGTATGCCTTTCTCATCTGTACCTGTAAGAATGATATCATCAACATATATGCACATGTAAATAAACCCATCATCACTTGCTTTGACAAGCAAGCTACTATCAGCTTTTGATACTTGAAATCCAAGTTCTTTTAGGAACTTTACAAGTCTATAGTTCCATGCCCTTGGGGCCTGCTTCAAGCCATATAGAGCTCTCTTGAGCTTACACACATAATCTGGATATCTTCCATCTCTGAATCCTTGAGGTTTCTCCATGAAAACTTCATCTAAAATGTAACCATTCAAAAAAGCATTCTTCACATATAATTGACACAATTTCCAACCTTTGCATGCAGCAATTGCTATAAGTGTCCTGATGGTTGTCATCTTTGCCACATGACTATAAGTCTCATCATAGTCAACACCATATGTCTGAGCAAACCCTTTGACAACAAGTCTAGCTTTATACCCAGACACACTTCCATCTGCAAATCTTTTTGTCTTATAAACCCACTTACATCCAATGATCTTCTGGCTATTTGGCTTTGGAACCAAATCCCATGTTTGATTCTCCAATAATGCATCATATTCTTCCTGCATAGCTTTCTCCCAATTTTCTTTACCTTTTGCCTCTTCATATGTAGAAGGGTCTTCATCTGCTTTAATCATGTAAGCATAATCTTTGGTAGCCAGAAATGAAGTATCATAGCTATACCTTGTAGGTTGCCATTTGTTCCTTGCAGACCTCCTAAGTTCTCCACTTCTTGAGGTTTCTGGTTCTTCATATTCAGGATCAAATCTTGGTGTCTCTTCCACTTCAACCTGCACTTCATTATTCTCTTGCTCATCAAATATCTAAACCTTTGATTTACCTTTCCTTTGGCTCACAATTTCTTCATCATCTGTATTAATATTGATAGTACCTGCATACCAAGTACCTTGCTCATCAAATGTAACATCTTTTGATACAAGGAAATGTTTTGTGGATGGATTCCACAACCTGTATCCCATCTGCTTATCATCATAACCAATAAACACATATTTTTCAGCTTTAGGTTCCAATTTGTGCCTTAATTGTGATGGCACATATGCATAGGCCAAACATCCAAATACTTTGCAATGGTCTAGTGTAGGTCTCTTACCCCACCGTGCCTCATATGGTGTCATACCCTGCAAGGCTTTACAAGGTAGCCTATTGACCAAATAAGTGGCTGTATTTACAGCCTCAGCCCACAAATAATTTGGGCAATTTTTCTCCTTCATCATGGACCTTGCAAACTCAACAAGAGTCCTATTTCTCCTTTCTGCTACACCATTTTGTTGAGGAGAGTACCTGCAAGTAACCTCTCTTTTTATACCTGCATTCCACAAGTAATCACTGAACTCATTAGAGAAATACTCTCCCCCTCCATCTGACCTTAGTCTCTTCAACTTATGTCCTGTAATTCTCTCTGCATACATATGATAATGTTTGAAAGTATTGAATACTTCTGACTTATCTTTGATCACATAGATAGTGATCCATCTGGTAGCATCATCAACATAAATCACATAATACCTTGAGCCATTGATACTGAAGTCCTTTGATGGTCCCCACACATCTGTGTGTACCAACTCAAGTTTCTCTGCTTGGAGTAGGATTGCTTATGAGCCTTACCTAATTGACATGCCTCACATCTGTATGTCATATGTTGACCTACAACATTAGGCAATCCAAGCACTGAACCATTATTAATCATTTCTTTAATACCTCTTTCATTGAAATGTCCAAGTCTCTTGTGCCAAAGATCTAACTCAGAGATCTTATGTCCTCCATAGGTGAAGAAGGCATGACCAACATTACCTTGAATCTTCAATGTGAACAATCTTCCTTCTTTCTTCCCTGAAACAATTTGTTTATACCCATTGCTAGGGTCTTCCACAAACACTCCTTCATTAGTGAACCTTACTTCATAACCTTTTTCCACAATTTGTCCTACACTTATCAAATTCTTAGGAATTGTAGGAACATACAAGACCTTACTCAATAAGGTGCTACCATCCTTGGCCTTCACTGATCCAATTGACTTCACATTGTGCTTTGTGTTGTCACCTGTTTGAACAACATGATTAGATACCTTATTCTCCAAATCAGTAATCAAGGCTATATTACCACTCAGGTGATTGCTACACCCTGAGTCAATGTAGAAGACTCTTTGATCTTCACTCTGCCTTTCACAAGCTGCATTCATTATCAATGTTGAATCTTCCTTTTGATCTGAAGCATAATTGTAGTAGGTATTGTTATATTGCTGACTTTGGAAACCTCTACCTGCATTTCTTCCAAAGTAACCCCTACTAACTCTACCTCTGAAATTACCTCTTTGATTTCTGCCTCCTCTTCCTCTTGAATTATAGTTCTGATTGTATCCTCCATTACTCTGATTATTATGCCAACAATCATTAGCTAAATGATTTGTCTTACCACAAATCCAGCATGCTTTGGCTCCATCTGTAGCTCAAGCGTAAGCACCACCTCCTTTACTTGTCAATCCGCGGAGACGTGAGGACCGGTATGAAGACCACGAGCAAGTGAAGGCACAAGTGCGTGAGTGAAAGCACACAAACATGCACACACATACACACACACGCGCACAAAGTAAGATCAAAGAGAGGAACAATGGAAAGCTTAGATTGCAAAAGAGTTCTCTTACAAAAGTTCTATTCTCTAACAAGCTAACCCCAAAAATGAGCTCTCTAGCTCTTTTTATAGTTTTTTGACTAGTTTTGGCCCTGTCCAGACCTAGTGTCCGGCCTAGTTAGAAATTAGGTTCCAGGGCTTATTTGAGGGCTCAAACGAAGTCTAAAAATTATGAAAATTGGTACGATGGTACTTCTAATACTCCTCAAGCTCGAGGACTCCTCGGCTTGAACAAAATGGAGTTACTAAAAATAGATAATGGTATTTACAATGGTTTCTAGTGATGAAAATCACTATTTTTGTAGGGGATTCTTCTGAAAATTTGACATACACTTCTTGGAGCTCCCTACTTGCTCTCTCTTCTTCTATTTCCACTTCTTTGATGTGCTTCCATGCTTTGTCCTTGACCTTGAGCTTCAACACTCCCCCCCCTCTCGAGTCTGTCGTCCCTGACAGACCCTTGTTGTAGTGATTGTTCCAAGTAGTGCCTTGAGAGGGAGTGTCCCTTCTGTATGAACACAAGTCGTCCGACATTCTTCATCTATCACTGTGAGTCTTTGCAGGTTGTAGTCTCTTGGTATGTGCTTCTGCCTTGTATTCCAGCATGACTGTGTCGTTGTGAGTCTCCGTTGATGTTTTCTAGATCTTCCAAAGTTGATCTTCATAGTAGTCAAGCCAAGTACTCATAACCCATATTGAGTGAGGGGTAAGTGTGTTCGTGCATGGGTTGAAAAAAGTATGTGCCTTGTGCACGGCCTTGTAATGTAGCCCTACGCATGCTTACTTGGAAAATGCATTGGAAGAAGTATGGTGCAAAAATTGCGGGTCTTGAGCTAAGTGCTCAAGGGTATGCTGACGAAGAGGTTTCCTAAACTATCATGGTTATGGTGTTTCCAGAGTAAAGATACTTACCATGGCGAAGGTTGATGGATGTTTGCCTCTTCGTGTTGTACACTCGGCCTTTGGGATGGAACCTTGTTGATGAATGTCCATGTTGATTGTCCACTGATGAGATCTTTTGAGTGGTGGATCCCCTCTCCTCTTTTCAAAGCAACATTTGTCACTAACAATGTGCATTTCTGAGCTTGGGCTCATGCACGTTCACTTCCCTATATTGACACTCAGAGGAATATTGGACACATGCCGATTTCTAAGAGATTACCATGCTGATTGACATAGACCATTCACCAGTGCTACTGTTCCATACTGGTTCAGGAAATACTGAGAATTGAATTGCTTTATATTCCTTGGCAAGCAACATCGGGTAACTACACCAAGTTGTGTTTCACATATACTCTTTAGCTCACCATATGCAGGAGTCTTCTCCTCCAGAACTACCTTTTGCAGATATCTCCTTGGATGCTCTGGTACATGAAGTAGTTAAGCATCACGCAAGTTGCGGACCTTCGAGCTCTTCATTCCTACCATGGTAAGAGAAAATCATAGCTGTAGATGCCATGTTCATGCCAAATGCTTGTCCTCTACCAGATAAGGCAGCAATAATCTCACTGCTGGCCGAGACACACTGGGAACAAGCTCTCTCCCACTTCTCTCTTTTTTTTTTTTTTTTTTTTTTTTTTTTTTTTTTGAGGAACAGGATATCACAAAACAAGAACACAAAAGTTAGTATCAATAGAAATGTTCGACATATGTCACTGTGCTCTTGTGCATGGGATTCTCAAGTGTGTCTATGCACGGCCGTGTAATGTGGCCCTATATTAATGCATACTTTGGAAATGCATGACCTAAATGGTGCAAAAGACAGGGTTGTGCAAGGAGCACATGGTTGTTGCTCGTTCGAGGCTTTCGATGTTATTTGTGGAGGTTGATGCCGGCCTTAGTGGAGGTATCCATTGAGTCTCGAACTGATGTAATCCTCCTTATGGGAGTCCATTTTAGAACATCATGTGGCACTGTAGAGGTCACTTCAGGCGTCTTTCTCTTTGGATGCTTTCTGAACTGTGGTATCCAGTGTGGTTGATGCTTTGGTTCGGTGGAGGCTACTTGCACTTTTGGCTTCCAAACCCATATCCTTTTTGCATGTCTTCCTACTAATGTTGAAGAGCTGATTTGATCTTCCTTTGGTCTCTGTACGTGGTTCTTACCCTTTTCTCTTTTTGGCCTCTTTGTTGAAACCTTTTGCATGTGGGAGAACAAAGGTTGTTGTGGGTGTAGGATCTTCTTAGGTACCCACATCTGTAATTGCCCTTGTTGAGCTGCAGCTAACTTCTTAGGCACCCAAACTTGTTGGATATCTTGTGACGGAGCTTGTCTGAGCTGCTTCCTTCGTCTTCTGGCTTGGTTAGTGTGCATGGATGGGATTTGTGGGGGTAAGGCTGGTGGTTGCTCTCCTTTGCGTACCCAGATCTGCTTCATGCCCGGAACCGCTTTTTTATCGAATGGTGTCTTTCTATTTGATGTAGCAGTTGTCGTGAACGGTTGTGTTTGCTTGTGTGGTGGGCTCACTACTGTGGCTACTTGAGTCTTTGGAGAAGAAGAAAGATCCACCCGCCTTCGAACCTGGTCTTCCACGATTGACTCCTTCTGCATCATAGAGCTTTTGACACATACAACATCTTCTTTCATATGATTAGTCTTGGAAGAACTAAGAGAGTGTGTGGTGCCATGATCTAGGAGCATGCAGTTCTCTAATTCTAATTTCGTCTTCTTGCTAGACTGGCCTCTTTGGGTAATCTTCCCGATCTCATAAACTCTACCAATGGAGCACTCCAATCTGGAATTAATGATACTTGATAAAGGGTCGCATGCTCCACTGGTGGTCTCTCTCTGCACATTGGACAATTCTTGATCCACTCATGTATTTCTTTGTCCATGCTAGGCCAATACACTCCTAAACGTTTCAAATTCTACAATGTTCGTTGTTTAGAATAGTGATTTCCTAGCAATCCCTCATGAGCTTGCTGCAACCAACTACTATGTTCATCATCCTCGACACAACAAGCTAATACACCCTCAGTATCTTGTTTGTACATGCTTCCTGCCAATATGTGATATTTTTGTGATTTTACAATTTCTTCTTGTGACGTTTTCACATTCTTATTTGCAGGGCCGAAGGTTAGGACTGGTACCAACTTATTTGCCCATTTAGGAACAACTTCCAAATTGAACAGATAAGCATCAGGTAGTTCATCAGACACTCCTTGTGGTGACTCTCCTGAAGTAATGCGAGAAAGGTGATCTGCCCGAAGGTGGGTTCTACCTTTCCTGACAACAACTTCAAAGTCATACTCCATTAGTAAGAGGAACCATCTTACTAAGCGTCCAGTATTGCAAGGTTTATTGACCAAATATAACAAAGCTTGATGATCAGTGAAAAACTTGAACTTGTTGGCCAATAAATAGTGTCTAAACTTCTTTACGGCATATACCATGCCTAACCCTTCTCGCTCGATTGTGGTATAATTTCTTTCGGCTGGGTTTAGTTGTCTACTAGCATATGCTATGGGCAAATCTAAATTCCCTTCGCCTGTGGGTTGTGCTAGCACACATCCTATGGCATGATTGGATGCATCCACATGGACATGGAATGGCTTATTCCAATCAGGAGTGGTCAATATTGGTGCTGTGCACAAACGTTTCTTCAGTTCATTGAAAGAATTCTCGCATTCGTCGTTCCACTCAAAATTAGACAACAAGGCATAAAGGGGTCTAGCTATGATCGCGTACATGTGGATAAACCTACGGTAATATCCACAATGGCCCATAAAGGCTTGTACCTCTTTAACATTCCTTGGCCTTGGCAGCTCCGCTATGGCTCGTACCTTATCTTCATCCGTTGAGATTCCATTCTTAGAAACAATATGACCGAGGATTTTACCTTGACGCACCATGAACACACACTTTTCTGGGTTCAGACACACTCAATATTCTCTACACTTGTTGAAGATTTGTCTGAGTTCAGGGATGTGAACCCTTCTTTCTTGGGAATGAGCACATAAATCATCCACATACACTTCTAAGCTCTTTCGCAAGAACTCTTTGAAGACATGACACATGAGCCTTTGGAATGTTGCAGGTGCATTGGTGAGCCCAAATGGCATCACCCGAAATGCAAAGATTCCCCACTCTGTAGCAAAAGCTGTTTTGTGTTGATCTTCTGGGGCAATGGCTACTTGATTGTAACCTGAAAATCCATCAAGGAAGCTATAAACTTCCTTGCCTGCAACACGCTCCAATAGGTGTTCTGTGATTGGAAGTGGATAACTATCTCTAATCGTAGCGGCATTAACTTTTTTAAGGTTAATACACACTCGCAACTTCCCGTTCTTCTTGGGTACCACAACAATGGGGGACACCCATTCGGTATGCTCAATCTCATAGATGAATCCAGCCTCAATCAACCTATCAATTTCTTCTTTGATTTTGGCTGCATAGGTATCATTATATGTGTAGGGCTTCTGTTTGGTGGGCTTAGCATCAGCAGTCATGGGGATAGTATGAGAGCAAATTCTTGGATCTACCCCTTTCAAGTCTCTATAGTGCCATGCAAACACATCCCTATATTCCCTTAATAGAGCTATGAGCTCCATTTCTTCTCTTGCACTTAGGTCATCTCCTATATATGTGCATCTCTCTTCGTTCTCTTCAATGGTCACTACAATCTTCTTGGTCTTTTCTTTATTATCATATGATTCTCCTATGATGGCCTCTCTCTTAGGCATTCGTACCAAAATTTTGCGGTCGTCAACTTCATATTTCTTGAAGTTTTCTGGTACTTCAAACAATGATTCCTCCTTTTCTTGTTTCACTGCTTTTCTTTTCTTTTTCTTTTGACTACTCTCACTTCCATCCTTTGAGTTTACTGTTTTAATACTTGTGAGAGGTTCTTCTTCTTTCTGGGTGAACACTCCTATATCTTCTAAATAGTGCTGCTCTGAGTTAAAGCAACTATCCATCACAATAGACTCCAGATCATCGTCATTCTCTTCCTCTTCTATGACATCACTAGGGTCACATTCTTCTAGCAAGGGTTGACACATGAACACTGAGATATCATAACCCTCCTCATCACAATGAGGTGTCCACTGTTCCTCATTGACAGCAATGTCCATGGTGGCTAAGATTTCTGGCCAGCCATGAGGCTCAAACTCCTCATCTGGAAAGATCATCGGTGTGTAGGCTGGGTCTCTAACTGGTCTATCTCCTAACGAAGTTCCTTCTTCTCTTGCCTTTAAACGTTTTTCCTCTTCCTTTGCAACCTTGCACATCCACAAATGAGTATCTTCATGCAGCCATGATGGATCAGGTGAACTTTCAGAATGCACAGAGATGGAATCCTCTTTTGCTTTGTGGATAGAATTCCACTGTAGGGGTGGTACATCTCTGAAGGTGTAATCCTTCAAATTGACCTTAGTGGTGACCCCTAAGTGCTGTAAGTACAAGGAGTTAGTTCCCCAATCCTGTACTATTTGCAATTGTCGTAGGAAGGGTCTTCCTAGGATCATCTCAAAGACATTATTTTTCTCAAAGTCACATATAGCAAATGTGTGCTCAAACTCTACACCACAAGTGGTTAGAGTGATCCCTTCTAGCAATCCTAGAGGTCTTTCAAAATGACCATCAGCCATTTGAAGCTTCATTCTAGTTGGTCTTAATGTGGGCTTGCCCCATTGCTTCCACAAGGAGGTGGTCGCAATAGCAACACCAGCACCTGAATCTATGATTGCTTTGGTTGTGTAACCTTGGTAGGTGATTGGAAGATAAGTATTACCTTCTTCACCCTCACACATGTCCCCTATTTTGTCTAGAGGTATCTCTGGTACCCTTTGCTTAGAGCCTACTTTTGGCATATTGGACTCAAGTTCTGGGACCTGATCCTTCACATGATTCCATAACTCAGGTTTTGCTTTGAGCAACTCTTCTACAGTGAGATGACACTGCACCTTAGTGTTCTTCACGACATCCGTGTTCCTTGGGACCACTGAGTCTTCATTTCTTACTAGTATTGTGGGAGCTCTAATCTGGAGTGATTCAGATTCCCATGGGCCTGGAAATTGAGGCAGTTCTTCTAAGGTATTAGATTCAAAATCTAATCTTTCGTCTTCTTGTTCTGCTTCATCTTCGTAAATAGATGGAATGTCTTGGGGAAATTGATCATGAAGATCATCAATCTCAGGAATAGGAGGGGAATTACCCTTCTCCTTGGCCCATTTCTCCTCTTGTATTTCCCGCAAGAACTCTTGAGAGTACTGTTGAATAGAAGGAGGTATTCCAGCATCCGTGGAATTAGGAACATAAGCTCCCCTTGGTGGTGAGCTTCCTCTTTCAGTAACTGGTTGAGCCTGTGGAGGTAGAGAAACTTGTGGTTTGTTTACCAACTGCTCTAATCGTTCTAGTAAGCCCTGGAAATGCAAATCCGATTTGATAGAGTTTGTCTGATTGAACTTTTGACTAGTCTCAACTATGGCTTGAGCTTGTTCTACCATTTTCATGCACATTTTCATCCGTTCAATCTCTAAATCTGCTCTAGGGTAACTCTTGTCTAGGTTTGCCGCTGTAGGCCCTTCTTGAAGTCGAGCCTGGTAGGCCTTGAACATCATGTCCAAGCCTTCTGGGGTTGGATCTGCAAGAACAGACCCTGGTTGCGGTCTATTTACAATGGGTGGTGGGGTGGGATGAGGTGGAGTGGATGGAGTTTCGGCATGCGAGGGGCTTTGAGATGCAATGTCTTCTATTTTTGTTTTCGCTTCTTTTAAGCTTTCTTCTAGTTCCGATAACTTTTTATTCCACTTGCGATTGGCCTTCTCTCTGGTATCCTTCCATGTTCTTGTTTTCCTCTTACTAGGCTCTCCCGATTCACTCGACTCTGATTGTTCTACTGGTTTATCCTGTTTTAAGGCTTGTGCTCTAGTGACAGCTTGTATAGGAGCCACATTGCTACTACTTGAACTTGGATCTGCCACTAAGCCTACCACATTAATGGGTGTAATCTTGGGTGCACTAGAGGGGTTTCTTGGACAATCTCTGGGGAGATGGTCTTTGCCACAATCAGGACAAAAAGCCTGTATTGTGATAGCCTGTCCTTGACTCGGAGATGGTGGGTGGGGACAGTCACGAATGAAATGGTCACCATGACATCTGAAACAAGATCCTCTAGGGGCTTGTGGTCTCATTTGTCTCAACTGGGGCCTAGGGTTAGGATTTGTGTACATGACATTGGAGTATTCTGGCTCCCAATTTTGCTCCATAGGCGGTGCCTCATATTGATACGAGTAAATCTCACTATGTTCAGGTGACTCTGTGTAATAAGCATGTGGACTACCTTCATGGGAGTAGTCTGAACTATGAGCATGAGAGTCATTATCTGGTATCAATGGGGTTAGTGGCACCAAAGCTCTATTTGGATTTTCCTCTCCCACAGCATACTTGACTGGAATCACGTTGGCTGGAGCTGGTGGTTGGTTTACCAAGACAGGTTGTGGCCTATATGGTACCTGATATTGCTGTTGTGGTCTGTAATATGGCTGTTGGTATTGATTCTGATACCTACCTTGTGGGTAAGGTTGCTGATAATTTTGTCTAACAGCCTGCCTATTGTAGGGACAATCTTGAGCCGTGTGGTTTGTGTATTTTCTCTCAATAGTGCAATATGGAGCATTCCTTTCTCTAATGTTTTGGTTTTGCATTGGGCATACGTTAGCCATGTGGTCACCTCCGCAAGTATAGCACTGATTCAATGAAGTGACTCCCTGTGTTTGTTTATTTTGGACTCCCAGCTTCTTGGCAACTTGCTCAGCTATCTCTTCTATTTCTGTGGAGATCTTTGAAGTATGACTAGTAGAACTATCCGAATCTTTGTAGAGTTTGGCCAATCCTAACTCCTCACCCAAGTTATCTTCTATGTCTATGCACGTCCGCACACACTCTTCTATGGATCTAGGATCTTTCAAGTATACATAGGATCTTAACTTTGTGCTCAATAAGCCATCTAAAAACAAAGCCACTTGTTTGGCTGGTGTGGGTAGCTCTGGAGCAGGGCATCTTTCTAGGTACTGTCTGAACCTTCTACCTGCTAGTCGCACTGTTTCTTGGGGTGTCTGCTTGAAACTATGGATCAGGGACGATGTGTTATGCCTGATACCACTCTTGGAAAATTCTACAATGAATTCGTCTAGCAGTTGACCTATATCGCGATAGCTGCTTCTACTCAATGGTTGAAACCAAGCTAAGGCAGTGCCTTTAAGGGTCAAACCAAATGCCTCGTACTGGGTGAACCAGTCCTCAATTTGTTCGGCTCTCAGCACTTGTTTGTACTCGGCCACATGATCATAAGGATCCCCTGTCCCATCGAAATAGTTCTTCATTGCCTTGATCACGTGACTGGGTTTAAGGGTTCTTGGGTACTCCCGGGGTCTAGGCAATGGAAAATCCTGTTCATCTCTTTGTTGCCTATGTGCTTGATGTCTCTCTCTTTCAGGTCTTTCATTTTCAAATCCTGACCTATTCTTGCCCACGGTGTGTGCAAAACTTACCTCAGGTCTCTCTCTAGTTCTTTCTCTCTGGGCTTCATGAGCCTGGGATGATCCTACCCCTTGGAGGCCATGGGAAACATTGGATCTTGGTGGGGGGAAAATCATGTCATTCTTCCATGTATATGCATGTCTATCATGTTCCGTTACCAAGAAAATTTTCTCTGATGTGTTATCCAGGTAGACAACTTTGCCTGGTATCTCAGGATCTTTGAATTCATAGATGATAACTATGCCCAATTGGCTAGCTTGATCTGGCTTGAACCTCCAAAAGGCTTCCTTTGTTTCTCTATTCAAAAATAGTTCTATGCTTTTGTTGTCTTGAGGGATCCAGTCCGGAGTGATCACTCGGGTCAAAACTGACTTACCTCTAGGAGTCTGGGGTCCTTGTCCTACGTTTCCTTGTTCTAGGTCTCCTATCTCATTCTCATGAATGATATTTCCAAACTCATCGGTCCTATCTGGTTGGTTGGTAACCACATACATGGTTCCTTCCTTATCAATGTATGAACCCTCTTCGAACTTGACCACCGGGTGTTCAAGTCCAAAGGATTGATCTGGATTTTTGAGTTGGACCACTGATCGCCTCAGACCATCCTCATAGATGCGAGCACCTAATTGGTTGGTCCGAATATATTCCAACTGTGTCTTATAGGGACCTTCCGGTGTTTGTAGATGGGCAGTCCCTGAGCCACCTGCAGGTTTTCCCATACTAAAAGACATTTCTGAATCACTTGTGTCTGATCTGAGTAAAAGATGACCACTTAGTTGTTGTGCCCAAGACTTGGAGGTATGGTTGACACTAGCCTCAGAAGATCTAATGCTTTGTTTATCCTTGCCTAAGTGTCTACCAGATCTCAGGTTCATAAGCTTTAGTCAAGAGTCCAAATTTCCCCTTTGGTATGGTTCACAATTCTTTAGAGCCCCCTTGGTTCCCTAGTCCCACCTGAGGGTCAACTTCAAATTATCCTATCTCAAAATCAACGCATTATTCTTGAAAAAAACAGTTGAGATCGTGTAGGATTTGAAACGAGCTTTCCAACAAGCTATAGAGCTCAAAAAATGGACTTTGGATGAGAAAGTTATGTCAAATCAGGCTCCTGGGGGTCAAAACAGGCAAACAGTACCTTTGGAGAAAATCGCGATTTTGTGAACTTTCTGAAAATCGCGATGCTGTGAAGTCAAAAAATCGCGATGTTGAGCACAAAATCGTGTTTTTGAAAATCGCGATTTTGAGCAGAAAATCGTGATTTGAAAATCGCGATGTTGATCACAAAATCGTGTTTTTGAAAATCGCGATGTTGATCACAAAATTGTGTTTCAGAGAATCGCGATGTTGATCACAAAATCGTGTTTCTGAAAATCGCGATGTTGATCACAAAATCGTGTTTCAGAGAATCGCGATGTTGATCACAAAATCGTGTTTCTGAAAATCGCGATGTTGATCACAAAATCGTGTTTCAGAGAATCGCGATGTTGATCACAAAATCGTGTTTTTGAAAATCGCGATGTTGATCACAAAATCGTGTTTCTGAAAATCGCGATGTTGATCACAAAATCATGTTTCAGAGAATCGCGATGTTGATCACAAAATCGTGTTTCTGAAAATCGCGATGTTGATCACAAAATCGTGTTTCAGAGAATCGCGATGTTGATCACAAAATCGTGTTTCTGAAAATCGCGATTTTGACTCAGAGAATCGTGATTCACAAAATCGCGATTTTGAGCAAAAATTCGTGTTTTCTCAAAATCGTGTTTTTGACTTGAAAATCGCGATTTTGTCCCACAAAATCGTGTTTTTCTCAAAATCGTATTTTTGGCTGAAAATCGTGATTTGTGAGAATCGCGATTTTGAGCAGAAAGTCGTGTTTTTCACAAAATCGTGTTTTTTTGCTGAAAATCGTGATTGGTGAGAATCGCGATTTTGAGCAGAGAATCGTGTTTTTTGAAAATCGTATTTTTCACATGAAAATCGCGATGTTGAGCACAAAATCGTGTTTTTGAAAATCGCGATTTTGAGCAAAAAATCGTGTTTTCACAGAATCGCCTTTTTCACAAATCGTGTTTTTGCTGAAAATCGTGATTGGTGAGAATCGCGATTTTGAGCAGAGAATCGTGTTTTTCAGAGAATCGCGATTTTGAGCAGAGAATCGTGTTTTTCAGAGAATCGCGATTTTGAGCAGAGAATCGTGTTTTTTTTTTTTGAGAAAAACACAGAATCGCGATTTTTTTTCAACCAACTTTTAGGCGGGAAAACTGAAAATCGTGATTTTTCAAAAAATTTTGAATTTTCACAGAATCGCGATTTTCATCACAGAATCGCGTTTTTTGGCGGGAAATTCAAATTTCTGAGCGCCGGCTATGGTGAGCTCCATATGAGCAGAAAATCATGAAAAAATACAGCGCTTGCTCTCCCTTGCACCTCCTAACTCCTTCCCACACAATAATGCATGAAAAATGGTATGAAGATGGTGAAAATGCACTAAAAAACAAGAATTTTCTATGAAGAAGAAGATGGAAGAAGGTGGAGATGATGATGATGATGAAGATGAAGAGGAAAAAACAGAAAATGAACTGAAATGACAGTTTTTTTACCTTCCAACGTCGCAAATCTACGATCTTACCATCACAACGCTCGTCCTCGAAGCTCTCTCCCCGGCAACGGCGCCAAAATTTGGTGTAGCTCAAGCGTAAGCACCACCTCCTTTACTTGTCAATCCGCGGAGACGTGAGGACCGGTATGAAGACCACGAGCAAGTGAAGGCACAAGTGCGTGAGTGAAAGCACACAAACATGCACACACATACACACACACGCGCACAAAGTAAGATCAAAGAGAGGAACAATGGAAAGCTTAGATTGCAAAAGAGTTCTCTTACAAAAGTTCTATTCTCTAACAAGCTAACCCCAAAAATGAGCTCTCTAGCTCTTTTTATAGTTTTTTGACTAGTTTTGGCCCTGTCCAGACCTAGTGTCCGGCCTAGTTAAAAATTAGGTTCCAGGGCTTATTTGAGGGCTCAAACGAAGTCTAAAAATTATGAAAATTGGTACGATGGTACTTCTAATACTCCTCAAGCTCGAGGACTTCTCGGCTTGAACAAAATGGAGTTACTAAAAATAGATAATGGTATTTACAATGGTTTCTAGTGATGAAAATCACTATTTTTGTAGGGGATTCTTCTGAAAATTTGACATACACTTCTTGGAGCTCCCTACTTGCTCTCTCTTCTTCTATTTCCACTTCTTTGATGTGCTTCCATGCTTTGTCCTTGACCTTGAGCTTCAACACCATCTTTGTTATTCCTGCCTCTTCCTCTACCTTTGCCACCTCCTCTACCTCTTAGGAAGTTGGCTTGACTAGTTGTGCCTTCATCTTCACCTGATTGTTGCTTTCCTTTGTTAGCTTTCTTCTTGTCCTTTGAGTACATTGCATGACCTATACTTTTGTCACCATCTCCTTTAACATCCTGCTCAAATGTTAGCATATGACCTAGCAACTGATTTAAATCAGGAGTGAAATGATCAAGTGATAATTCTGTAGACAAAATGAATGGCTTCCATTTGTCATCACCTCTCAAACCTGTAAGGATTTGCCTTACCAATTTATCCTCCTCAATATCTTCATCAACAGCTCCTAATGCATCTGCAATGTCTTTCATCCTTGTTACATAGTCTGAAATGGATTGAGAGGCCTTCTTCTTGAAAGTTGTAAATTCTGCCCATAAAGATGCCTTCCTTGACTTTGTGGTGTTTTGGAAATGCTCTTCCAAAGCATTCCATATATCACTTGCACTTTCAAGACCTCTAATGTGAGGTAGCAAGTAATCATTGACTGCCATATAAATGATACTCCTAGCTTGAGCATCTTTCTTCATCCAATTCTTCAAATCTGTTAATTCCTCCCTAGTTGGAACACTAGGATCTCTGAATTGTGGTTTTTCTTCTTCACCTGTAATGTAAGCTATCAAATCTTTGCTCATTAGATGAGCTTCCATCTCATTGACCATGCAGGATAGTTTTCTCTATCCAACTTCTCTATTTGAAGAGAATCTCCCATCTTCCTTTACCTGTATTAACAGATCTTTAAACTTTATGAGGAATAAATGTACCTTGACTTCGAATATTACTTCTTCTGATCCTTTTGACAACTTCAATGTGTCTTCCTTCAAGCTTTCTTCAATCTTTGTCCTTTTGATCCTTCAAGATGTAAAGTTTGTATTTCTGCAGTAGTCGGAGTCTCCCTTTCCTTGATTCTGATGCTTCCTTCTCTGATACCACTGATAGAGAGTGTTAATCTCCAAAAGAACAAGTTGACCTTGAATTTAGACCACCTCTATATCAAGAACAACTTTAGACTCCACCAAATTTAGAGAACATTCATCAATTTATCAGAAAATTGATTATTCTGAAAAATTCAACTTCTCAGAAAAGTCTGCTGCAGATTAATCCTTGATTGACTAATCATTTGTGTAAAGTTTTTGATAAAACTTTGTAGATTGCTTCACCTTAAGGTTGTGCACCTTCTCCAACTTAAATCTCTGCAAATGATTCAGTATACTCTGAGAAATCACACAAACAATTTACCTATGTGTAAATCACCTTCTCTACAGTAGCTATTTTGACACCTGCAACTTCTTAGCTATAGTTCTCCCAATGTCAAACCCGTTTGATCAAATGCTTTTAGATGTAGATAGCTTATCTCTCAGCTTAGATTTTGAGCTATCATATGTGTAAAACTTTACACAGTGCACTGAGCACTGTCCATTTCATTGAACTCGAAATTTGCGCCTATTTCAGGAGACTGTGAACATTCTTTACATATGAATGTTCCTACACACAATTCTCTTAGCCTGATCACAATTAGACTCTCAAACTCTAGCCATAGATTAATTAACTATGGACTTAGATATCTCCAAAAGGAATTCACAAAAGATCTACTACACGAGGAGAAAACACAGAAACATCGGCCGCAATTTTTCCTTCTATTTCTCAGAAATTTACAACTGAGTGAGGATTGACAATTCAACTCACTTCTAAGAGACTTAATGACTCTTACAACTCCTCAATACACTATTCTCATGATCTCTTTTGTCTCCTCTTGTCTCTCCTACTTGCCCCGACATTTTTCCAAAGTATTTATAGGCAAATATGTACAAGTTTGTAACTAGACAAAAGTATAAGTGATCTATGTCTTCACTAATGTACATATGTGTACAAATCATTCATCCTGTGAATGTATCCACCTTCTTTGCTTCAAGACTTGATCTCATCTCCATCCTTTGTCCTTCAAATCTTCAATTGGTGATTGGTCTGCACCAACACTTCTCACATTCTATCACTCTCTTCGACTTCTTCTCTCTCTCCACGTCAGTTGATACAAACTAACTTATATAGATTTTCTCATTCTCGTGATTTTTAAAAAACTTCTAGAACTAAAGTGAACTAACTTTACAAATATAATACACTTGTGAATTTGTCCCTTCACATAGGCATGTGGTTTTCTTCTGAAACTTTGACCCTCAAATATATGTCCAATTAGTGATTGTTTCTCCAACAGCTCCCCCTCAATCACTAATTGACATTCTTTGTTTCTTCATATCATCTTCTTTTCTTTTACTCCTGCCATGCTTTTGAATCTGCTGGTCTTCACACCATCGAAGCTCTTTGTCATTATGTCTGCTATCAGATCTTTAGTAGAAATGTATTCCACTTCAATCTCCTTCTCGATTACCTTTTCTCTGAGAAAATGATACTGTATCTCTATGTGCTTTGTCCTTGCATGAAAAACTGGATTTGCTGCAAGATAAAGTGAACTCATATTATCTCCATGTATTATAGGTGTACCTTGATCAATGCCCAAGCTTTTGAACAATGTCTGCATCCATATGACCTCCTTAGCTGCTTCCACAAGTCCTTTGTACTCAGCTTCAGTTGATGATAATGCTACTATATATTGTTTCTTTGAACACCAACTTACAAGCTTATCACCAATGTATATCATGTAGCCATGAGTTGATCTTCTGTCATCTTGATTACCTGCCCAGTCTGAGTCACTATAGGCTCTCAACTTAAAATCTGATGTAAAAGGATAATATAATCCTTCCTTTATAGTTCCTTTGATATATCTGAGAACTCTTTGACCTACAATCCAATGTGGGTCCTTTGGACAATGCATGAATTGTGACAAAACTCCCACTGCATAACTAAGATCAGGTCTTGTTAGTGTAGCATAAATCAAACTACCCACAAGAGATTGATACTTGCTCATATCTTTGTATTCTGCACCATCATATTTACTGAGCTTGTGATTAACTTCAAGTGGAGTAGAAGCTTCTCTGCAATTTTCCATATCAAACTTCTTCAATAGACTCAGAAGATACCTTTCTTGTGATACATATATGCCATAATCTGTATAAGTGACTTCCATTCCAAGAAAGTATGATAACTTTCCTAGATCACTGATCTTGAATTCTTTTTCAAGTAATCTCTTTACCTCCTTGATTCCTTCATCTGAAGTACCTGTGATTATAATGTCATCTACATAAATACAAATGTAGATTGTACCTTCCTCTGTTCTTTTGATAAGTAGACTTGGATCTTCTTTCGAACTTTGATATCCAAGATCATTGAGATACTTCACCAATCTATAGTTCCATGCTCTTGGAGCTTGTTTCAATCCATAGAGTGCTCTTCTCAACCTGCAAACAAAATTTGGATATCTGGAATCTATAAACCCTTGAGGTTGTTCCATGTATACCTCATTTGATATGTATCCATTCAAGAATGCATTCTTTATATCCAATTGACTTAGAGTCCATCCTTTTGAAGCTGCAATAGCAATGATTGTCCTTATAGTTGACATCTTAGCTACAGAACTGAATGTCTCATCATAATCTATGCCATAGGTTTGGGCATAGCCTTTCACCACCAGTCTAGCTTTGTATCTGGCTATACTTCCATTTGCAAGCTTCTTCACTTTATAAACCCATTTATTTCCAATTACTTTCTTACCATTTAGTTTAGGAACAAGTTCCCATGTCTTGTTCTCCTCCAGTGCATTGAATTCTTCCTTCATGGCTTCTTCCCATTGCTTCTTACCTTTAGCTTCATCATAGTTCTGAGGTTCTTCATCATCTTTGACCATATATGCATAGTTCTTCTGAGTTATGTAAGAAGTATCATAAGAATACCTTTCTGGTTGTCTTCTAGTCTTGCTTGACCTTCTTGGTTCACATTCTTCATAAGTATCTGGATACACCTCTTCATCAAATATAGGAGCTTCTTCATTCCTTCTGGTTAATCCACTTCTAGATGTACTTGCTTGCATATGGTCTTCATCTCTATTTACTTGCACAATTGATTTTCCTTTCTCACATCTTCTTACCTCTTCTTCAAATTCTTCAGCTGTATGACTTTGATCTGCATACCAACTTTTCTGTTCATCAAATTTAATATCTCTAGAAACAATAAATTGTTTTGTTAGAGGATTCCACAATCTATAACCCATCTACTTTTCATCATAACCAATGAACACATATTTTTCTGCCTTTGGTTCAAGTTTATGCCTAAGTTTTGATGACACATAAGCATATGCAATTGATCCAAACACTTTACAATGATCTAGTGTTGGTTTCTTACCCCACCAAGCTTCATATGGAGTCATTCCATTTAGAGCTGCACATGGTTATCTATTCACAAGATATGTAGCTGTATTTATAGCCTCAGCCCAAAGATAATTTGGACAATTCTTCTCCTTCAGCATAGCTCTAGCAAACTCAACCAAAGTCCTGTTCGTTCTTTCTACTACACCATTTTGTTGTGGTGTATACCTGCAAGTTATTTCTCTCTTAATACCTGCATTCCAAAGATAATCATTGAACTCTTGGGAGAAGTATTCTCCCCCTCCATCAGACCTCAATCTTTTAAGCTTTTGACCTGTGACTCTCTCTGCATATGCATGAAAATGCTTGAAAGCTCCAAACACTTCTGATCTTTCCTTCAAAACCTATAATGTTATCCATCTTGTAGCATCATCAATGAAAAGAACATAATACCTTGAGCCACTGATAGGTCCTTCTTTTGTTGGTCCCCATACATCTGCATGAATGAGCTCTAACAAACCATCATGTTTGAATCCTTTCTTTTGAAATGGTAACCTGTGTGCTTTTCCCATTTGACATGCTTCACATTTATAAACCATATGTTGACTCTGCACATTTGGTAATCCTAGTACAGACTGATTAGCAACCATAGCTTTAATTCCTCTTTCATTGAAGTGACCTAATCTCTTATGCCAGAGATCAAGCTCTGTAATCACTCCTTCACCATGTGTGAGCAAAGCTTGACCAATGTTCCCTTGTACTCTTAAAGTAAAGAGTCTACCTTCTTTCTTACCAGAGATAATCTGATTATATCCATTCTCTGGATCTTCAACAAATACTCCTTCATTTGTAAACCTGACTTGAAAACCTTTTTCAACTATCTGTCCCACACTAATCAAGTTTTTAGGTATTGTCGGAACATACAAAACATTGGTTAGCAAATCTGCTCCACTCTTGCATTTCACTTTTCCAACTGAATGTACACTATGTCTTGTATTATCACCTGTTTAAATTGTTTGACTAGAAATACCTTTTTCCAATTCTGACATCAATTCTATGTTTCCTGACAAATGATTAGAACATCCAGAGTCAATGTAGAATACCTTTAGATCTTCTTTGTCTGATGTGCTGATTGAATTCATCATTAATGATGTATGACTTTCATTCTGTGTGTCATTTGCATAATTGTAGTAGGTGGTGTTGTAGGATTGATTCTTTCCCCAACTTCTTCCTCCACCTCTACCATAGCCTCCTCTTGGATTTTGTCTACCTCTCTGAAAATTATTTTGATATCTTCCACCTCGACCTTTGCTATTGTTGTTTTGATTCTGGTTTGATCCTTGTTGATTGTGCCAACAGTCATGAGCCAAATGATTACTCAATCCACAGATCCAACAAGCCTTCTTGTTGTTATTTTGATTACCTCTTCCTCTTCCAAAACCTCTTGGTCTCCCTCTGCCAGTGCCTTTACCTCTTGCATAATAAACTTGAGAAGTTGACTCTTCTTCATCCTTTGCTTTACCTTTATCTCTTTTCTTCTTGTTCTTCATGTACATTGCAGAACTTTGTCCTTTATCTCCATCTCCCTTCAAGTCTTGCTCAAATGTGAGCATCAAACCAAGTAATTGATTCAAATCTGGGACATAATGATTTAATGAAAGTTCTATTGATAAGACAAAAGGTTTCCACCTTTCATCCCCTCTCAAACCTGCAAGTAGTTGAGCAATCAATCTGTGATCTTCAACATCTTCATCTATGGATCCAAGACTATCTGCAAGATCCTTCATCTTAGTGACATAATCACTAATACTTTGACTTGGCTTCTTCTTGAATGTTGTAAACTCTGACCATAGACTTGCTCTTCGTGCTTTAGTAGTGCTTTGGAAATGATACTCCAATGCATTCCATATATCTTCAGATGACTCCAATCCTTTGATGTGTGGTAGCAAATGATCAGAGATTGTATTGTAGATGTAAGCTTTTGCACTTGCATCCTTCTTCTGCTAATGCTTTAAAGCATCAAGTTCCTCTTTCTTTGGTCGGCTTTCATCTTCAAATACTGGCTTTTCTTCTTCACCTTTTGGAGTTCTTTGTGTATGAGGATACTTTTGAAGTAACCTTTTGATGCCTTGTGTCTTCAAATGCTTCACCTTTCAAACTTTAATGGAAAAGTTTCCAAAACTTCTCGTACCTTTGCTGCCTTCTGATGTTCAGGACCTTTCTGCTCTGATACCACTTGTTGATGTGTAAAACACCACAAGAAATGAATTAATGTGACACTAGAACACCTCTATGGTCACCATTAACTCATTGCCACTCAAAACTTTGAGAAATGATAGCCAAAACCAAGAACTTTACTTCTTCAGATTTTTCCAGTCACTAAAATGACATACCTTCAGTATTTTGTTGATTTCTCTTAGCTCAAATATTATTTCTCCAAGATCTTTAAGTGGATGAAACTAGGAGAGTAGAGATTTCCAACAAGCTATCATATGCAAGAAACGGATCTCTAGAACTCAAGTTATGGCCTTCACAAGATGACCCTGTATGACTTTCCAAAATTGCAAATTTTGTCTATTTTAATAAATTTCGCTATCTAAAAATGAAAATTCGATGCCTAGCATCGACTTGCAACCAAAAGTCGATGTCGGGCATCGACTTTGAGTTTTTTCAGCCACTTTTTCAGCACCAGAGTTACCCCCTTGAACACACACATGAACAAGACCACTTTTATGTGGGAAGTCGATGCTAGGCATTGACTTTATGTTGAAACTTGATGCCAAGCATCGAGTTGCTCCACAAACCTCATGTTTTTAAGAAGATTTAGCAGAAGTTAGAACTCAGAGAATAAAACATAGACTTATCAGCACAAACTCTATGCCAGGCATCGAGTTGCTTGGAAAACTTGAATGTTTGAAATCATTTCACAGTAGACAAGCATGGAGATGATGGAGAGAGTCTCATACACAGAACTTTAACTATTTCTTCTCATAGCTATGAAAAAACTCAGAAGTTTTATAGATGCTTTCTCACTCAGAGAAGCCCGACTATACTCAGTCATACAAAATGAACTCCTTCTCATATTCTATCACTCTCTTCCACTTCTTCTCTCTCTCCGTGTCAGTTGATACAAACTAACTTATATAGATTTTATCATTCTCGTGATTTTTAAAAAACTGCTAGAAATAAAGTGAACTAACTTTACAAATATAATACACGTGAATTTGTCCCTTCACATAGGCATGTGGTTTTCTTCTAAAACTTTGACCCTCAAATATATGTCCAATTAGTGATTGTTTCTCCAACAGACTACATGGCCATAGTCAAGCGCACCATTTTGGAACAAAGGCATGAGTGTATCGAACACATCTTGGGAGCTAATTGTTGGCTGTTTTTTGCATTCAAGTAGAGGGAAAATTGAATTTTCAGCAAATACCACATCTCGACTCTCAATAATTGTGTTCGTCAATGGATGGTATAAATGATATCCCTTACTTTCATCACTATAACGAGTAAATATACATTTCTTTGCCTTGTCATCAAGTTTGTGATGTTGTTGTGATAGCACAAGAGCATATGCCAAACAACCAAACACACGCATATGACTAACCATAGGCTTATGACCATTCCAAGCCTCATAAGGAGTGATGAATCTCAATGCTTTTGTAGGACAGTGATTCAACACATAATTTGCACACATGATCGCTTCCATCCAAAACTTATCAGGAAGATGCTTTCCTTTAATCATAAATCATGCCATTTCAAGTAGAGTTCTATTTTTATGCTTGGCAACACCATTTTGCTGAGGTGTATGTGGCACCATACATTGGTGTGAAATACCTCTTTCACGAAGAAAAGCATTAAACTCATGTGACATGTATTCACCACCACAATCCGCGCGGAGAGTCAAAAGCTTTTGTGAAGAAAAATTTTTAGCCATAGCTAAAAATGCTTTGAAGCAAGGAAATACCTCATTCTTTGGCGAGTAGCATCATCAATGAAGGTAACAAAATATACATGCTTCCCAAAAGATGGAGTCTTGACGGGACCACATACATCACTATGAACAAGCTGCAATTTTCTTGTAGTGTGTGTATGACTATCTTTTGGAAAAGAAGCACAATGCATTTTTCCAAGAATGCAACCTTCACATGCATGCTTTTCAATGGACTCAAGTGTAGGAAAACCAATAACCATGTCCTTCTTTTGCAAGTAAAGCAAACTATTGAAGTTCAAGTGACCAAAACAACCATGCCAAAGCTCCATTTCAGCCATGGAAGAAGTATCAGCAACCAAGGCATTCGAGGCAGCCCTCTTGTATGTATCCATGCGATACAAACCATTAAATAATGTACCAGACATCATGATAACATCTCCATTGCTGAAATCATGAACCATACACTTATCATCAACAAAGTGTACATGAAGTCAAGCTTTGGCAATCAATGGAACTGAAATTAAGTTCTTCTTGATACCTAGCACATACAATGCATTTTCCAAGAGAATCACACCTCCATTTGCAGCTATAAGATCAATTTATCCTACTCCAATGATAGGATAAGAGGCATCGTTTGTACACACCACATGTCCTCCTTTGGGTGCATCTTTCAACTCATCAATAGTATGACCAACCTTCCAGCAATATTTGCATCTCTTCTTCTTTTGCAAATCACCATCATTAGAGGAATGAGTGGAAGAGGAAGATTGAGGCTTTGGTTTTGATGAACCCAAAGCTGAACCATACTTGCTTTTCCCCTTTTGTGAGATAGCAAGTGCTTGTGTTCCCTCAATAAAACCACTCCTATTCACTCTAGATTGCTCTTCTTTCAAAAGAAGAGACACAACCTCATCAAATGCATACATATTAGGATTTTCCTTTGCAACCAAATGGAGTATAGTAGCAAAGCTTTGAAAAGATTCCGGTAATCCTTTCAACAATGTAGAAATGAGTGATGCATCCGGAATTGCTCTTTCAAGTCCTGATGCGTGTCACATACACATCCACCGACTCATTTTCAGCCATACATACATCCTCAAGTATGCAACACGTGCTTCGTTACGCACGGCATACAAAGAAGCAAGGGTGTCCCATGCCTGTCGTGATGTAGAACATGACTGAATGTGTGGAACCATATGACGCTTCATAGAAAGTGCAATCAGAGCATGAGCTTGAGCATCTTTTCCATCCCATCTAAGTTGCTCCTGTGTAGGTCGAGAAGAAGAAACCACTGTACTCGAAGAAGAAGCTCCATCTGTGACAGTAGACTGTGAAGTAGAAGAACCTGCAGGTCTTCGATCTACATCTGCCACTATGTTCCAAAGTTGTTTAGCAACAAGAACATGCTTCATCATGTAAGACCACATCGGATAGTTGTTCCCATCAAGCTTATCTTTAGCTTGAAGCATGCCAGACAAGTCATTGATGCCCGTCATTTCACTAAAGAACAAGAATGTGACAAAATCTTCACTTCGACAAAAGTTGAAATGAATGCTGAAATTTCAGCTCACAAACCATCACTCTCATGGCGATTCTGACTGCACGAATGGCTTCGAAATGGGGGTAAAACCCCAGTGTGCAACTGATGGAAATGTTTCTTGGCTACTAAAATTCACTGTTCTATGCTCCGAAGTTGATTTGCACTGTTAAAAATGCACGCGCTTCGTGATGCAAAAAACCGAAACTTAAGAAGGAGCTGAACCTGCTCTGATACCACTGTTGAGGTGTGTAGAAGTGCGAGAGACACACAAGAAGCACACACAAGGAGCACAAATGCAACAAGACACACGGAGAAGATGATGGCTGGAATAGCTCTCTCTATTGACAATGAATTGAACTGAAGTAAGAGCTAAATAACATCCCTAAGTACAAAGTACCACCAGATATGAGAGTATCAAGTATGTGGTAACATGGGGAAAAAACCTCTAGCCAACACTAGAGTAAAAAATGCCCATGTATAGGGAAAAGGTTCATATCAAAGCTACTCTAGGAACACATAAGTGTAACATTCTCCACATCTTGAGTCTTTGTGGGCCAATGGACACCCATCCTATCAAGATTGTTTAGAGTAACAATTGTAGAAACATGAGTACACGGATTTCAACAGCGAGCTTTCTCTAGATATCCTGGTTTCTCATCTTTTGGAGTACAATATTCTAGTATACTAATGTGGTTTACATGATATAAATGTCTAGCAAGTAACACAAAGTTTCTACTCTGTAATACCAGATGTGTGTTATTATTGTGTGTTCTACAGGGTCCAACAATTAACAGAGGCACTAAAGTCATTTCCCAATTGGGAATGCTTTCTATCTTGAATAGATATGCATCTGGTAAATCATCATCTAGAGGTGAATTTTGTTCTTTGGTTTATATCCTAAGCAAGGCTTGCTGATCTACAAAAAATTTAGGCTTGTTGGCTAGAAGATAATGTCTGTATTTCTTTACAACAAATATCATTCCAAGTCCTTCCCTCTTAGTGGTTGTATAACGTCTTTCAGCTAGGTTTAGCTGCCTACTAGCATAAGCAATTGGAAAATCCAATTTACTTCCATCTATAGGTTGTGCTAGAACACATCCTAAGGCAAAATTTGAAGCGTCAACATGAACATGAAATATTTGATCCCACTGAAACACGTGGTGTCACCAAACAAGTTTTTAGGGTTTCAAAGGCTTGATCACATTCTTGGGTCCACTCAAATTTTGAAATTAATGCGTACAGAAGTTTTGCAATATCTGCAAATTTGTGCACAAATTTTCTATAATGTCCACAGTGTCCCATAAAAGTTTGGAGTTCTTTTGCATTGGTTGACTTTGGTAGGTCCACAATAGCCCTAATTTTTTCTCATCAATTGAAATTTCATTCCTAGAAACTATGTGACCTAACATTCTCCACTACCTCACAAAGAAAACACATTTCTCAGGATTTAAACATACTCTGTAAGTTCTACATTTTTTGAATATATTCTCTAGATCCTTCAAGTGATCTTTTCTTATCAATGAAAAAGTACAGAGATCATCAACATAAATTTCCATCATGTTTCTAAGAAATTATTTGAATATATGACACATCAACCTTTGAAAGGTTGCTAGCGCATTGGTTAGACCAAAAGGCATAACCCTGAATGCATATATTTCCCATTCAATGGAAAAGACAGTCTTATGTTGATCTTCTAGGGCAATAGGTACTTGGTTATATCCTAAAAAACAATCCAAAAAACTATAAATCTCCTTTCCTGCAACTCTTTCTAGAAGATGATCAGTTATTGGTAATGGATAGCTATCTCTTATAGTTGCCGCATTAACTTTTTTCAAATTAATACACACCCTAAGCTTCCCATTTTTCTTAGGTTCCACAACTATAGGACATTTTCACTCCGTGTACTCAATTTCATAAATGAAATTGGCAGTAAGCAATTTATCGCTCTCCTCCTTAATTTTGGCAGAGTATTTGACATTAAATGTATAGTGTCTTTGTTTGATAGGTTTTGCATCAGGATTAATAGGGATTTTATGTTCAATTCCTTTCAAGTCTTTGTAACTGTATGCAAACACATCCCTCTAAACCTTAACCAATTTTATCAGTGTTTCCTCCTCTTGATTTGACATGTCATCAGCTATGACAATGTGTCTATCTTTCGCATCTTCTTGAGCAATTACTAATTTCTTAGTTTGCCTCATTGTCATATGATTCCCCTTTTTTCTTATCCCTTTTTGGTTTCATCTTTAGAAGTAATCTACCTCCACCTCATAAGTCTTGAAGTTTGAAGGTACATCGAATTTCTGCTCCTCTTCCCTCACTTTCTTACTCATTTCAGGCTTTTGGTCTTCACTAATCTCTTTGTGTACACAGTTTTTATAAGTTCTTGAGATTTTTCCTTTTATAGCATCTTAAGCATACACTTCTTTTAGAAATTGTGTTTTGTGAGCACCTAAGAGTCAAATTCCCTCAAATTCTTGTTTGACTTTTTTACACATCATTTGTACTCCTATATGGAAAACATCATATCCTTCTTCATCTTGAAATTTAACTCCCACATATTCAATATTGGCCAAATCCATTGTAGAAAAAATCTGACTCCAACCATAAGGCTCAAACTCTTCATCATCAAATTTTTGTGGAATGTAATTCTCATCCTCTAATTTCCTTTCTTCTTGAAAATCTTCTTTCCGCAGCAACATTCTCTTATGTGCCTTGTTCCTTATGACATTACACCTCCAAATTGATAATTCTTTTTCATTCTGGTCTTCACTTCCAGAATCTTCACTTGACTCTTGATTCTGATGAACTTTGAACCATTCTTGAGGGGATAGATCACAATACTGCCCATTTCTTTAGTTATTCTTCCATGGCTTTGAAGATATAGGCAATCTCTACCCCAATCTTGCACAATTTGCATTTGTCTCATAAATGGTGCTAGGATGATTTCATAAGAGGTAGGTTGTGGAAATTCAACTATGGAAAAGGTATGCTCTATCTCTATTCCACATATTTCCACAATCACCTTCTCCTAGATTCCTAGAGGTGCCTCTATATGTCCATCTGCAAGTTGTAACCTCATTTTGGTAGGTATCATCTCATCCCCCCATTTCTCCCAAGTTTAGTTGGTCATAATTGCCACTCCAGATCCACTATTCAGTATTGCTTTGGCATTATTGGTGCAAGGCAATCAACAATTGAAGTTTTAATGAAGTTTTGAAGTCAAGGATTGAAGAAAAGATCAAGATATGAAGCATGAAGAAAGTACATGTTCAGAGAATGAAGATATGTATACATATGTACATTAATTTAGAGTTCGTTCACTTATACTTTTGTATGGTGATGAACTTGTACATATTTGCCTATATATACAAGGAAAAATGTCGGGGAAAATATGAGAGAACATGTGAATAGCGAAATTAGAAGTTGTATGAGCCATTAGACACTTTAGAAGTGAGTAAGATCTCTCTCATCACTCAGATGTAAAGTTTTCCAGAAATGAAGAAAAGTTGCGCCTGATATTTCTGAGAGTTTTGTGTAGTCACCTTCTTCACACTTTGTTCAAGATTTTGGAAATTGAGTATTGATCCTCCAAATTGGTGAAGGTTTTAAGTTATTCTTGATATAGAGGTGCTCTAACTTCAAGGATAACTTGTTCTTTTGGAGATTAACACTCTTCATTAGTGGTATCAGAGCAGGAAGCATCAAAATTGAAGAAAGGAGGACCCCGACTGCTATAGTTATAAAGAATTCAACATTTGAAGATACAAAGGGTGAAATCTTGAAAGCAAAGCTTGAAAAGGAGGCGAGAAGATATCAAGGAAGACAAAAGGAACTTCATTTGAAGCAAAGGTAACCTTATTCCTCATAAAGCTTGAAGGATTTAATACACATGTGAAGAAAGGATGGGAGATTCTCTTCAAATAGAGAAATTTGATAGAGAGAAATATCCAGCATGGTCAATGAGGATGGAAGCTCATCTTATGAGCAAAGAATTGATAGGTTATATTACAGGAAGAAGAAAAGCCTCAGTTCAGAGATCCTACTATTCCAACTAGGGATGAATTGTTAGATTTGAAGACTTGGATGAAGAGAGATGCTCAAGCTAGGAGCATTATCTATATGGGAGTTAATGATTACTTGCTACCTCACATTAGAGGTCTTGAAAGTGCAAGTGATATATGGAATGCTTTGGAGGAGCATTTTCAAAACACCACAAAGTCAAGGAAGGCATCCTTCTGGGCAGAGTTTACCACATTCAAAAAGAAGGCCTCTCAATCCATCTCAGATATGTAACAAGGATGGACATTGCAGATGCATTAGGAGCAATTAATGAAGATATTGAGGAGGATAAATTGGTAAGGCAAATCCTCACAGGTTTGAGAGGTGATGGAAAATGGAAGCCACTCATTTTGTCTACTGAATTATCACTAGATCATTTTAGTCCTGATTTAAATCAGTTGCTAGGACACATGCTGACCTTTGAGCAGGATGTCAAAGGTGAAAGTGATAAAAGTGAATGTCAAGCAATGTATTCAAAGGATAAGAAGAAGAATAGCAAAGGGAGGCAACAAGCAAATGAAGATGATGGTACAACTAGCGGATCAGTGAAGGCCAAGGATGGAAGTACTCTCTTGAGTAAGGTTTTGTATGTTCCTACAATTCCAAAGAATCTGATAAGCGTAGAACAAATTATTGCAAAAGGTTATGAAGTTAGGTTCACTAATGAAGAAGTTTTTTGTGGAAGACCCTAGCAATGGGTATAAAAAAATTATTTCAGGGAAGAAAGAAGGAAGATTGTTCACATTGAAGATTCAAGGTAACATTTGGCATGCCTTATTCACCTATGGAGGACATAAGATCTCTGAGTTAGATCCTTGGACATTTCCATGAAAGAGGTATTAAAGATATGGTTAACAATGGTTCAGTGCTTGGATTGCCTAATGATGCAGGTCAACATATGACATACAGATGTGAGGCATGTCAATTAGGTAAGGCTCATAAGCAATCTTATTCCAAGCATGGTTTTATGTATTCAGAGAAGCTTGAGTTGGTACACACAGATGTGTGGGAACCATCAAAGGATTTCAGCATCAATGGTTCAAGGTATTATGTGATTTATGTTGATGATGCTACCAGATGGATCACTATCTATGTGATCAAAGATAAGTCAGAGGTATTCAATACATTCAAACATTTTCATGTGTATGCAAAGAGAATTACAGGTCAAAAATTGAAGAGACTAAGGTCAGATGGAGGGGGAGAATATTTCTCTAATGAGTTCAGTGATTACTTGTGGAATGCAGGTATAGAAAGGGAAATTACTAGGAGAAAAATTGTCCAAATTATTTGTGGGTTGAGACTGTAAATACAGCCACATATTTGGTCAATAGATTACCATGTAAAGCTTTGCAGGGTATGACACCATATGAGGCATGGTGGGGTAAGAGACCTACTCTAGATCATTGCAAAGTATTTGGATGTTTGGCATATGCATATGTGCCATCTCAATTAAGGCACAAATTGGAACCTAAAGCTGAAAAGTATGTGTTCATTGGATATGATGATAAGTAGATGGGATATAGGTTGTGGAGTCCATCCACAAAACAATTCCTTGTATCAAAGGATGGTACATTTGATGATCAAGGTACTTGGTATGCAGGTACAATCAATATTTATGCAGGGGATGAAGAAGTTGTGAATCAAAAGAAAGGTAAATCAAAGGTTCAGATATTTGATAAAGAGGAGAACAATGAAGTACAAATTGAAGTTGAAGAAGTGCCAAGGTTTGATCCAGAATGTGATGAACCAGAAACCTCAAGAGGTGGAGAACTCAAAAGGTCATCAAGACACAAATGGCAACCTACAAGGTATAGCTATCACACTTCTTTTTTAGCTACCAAAGATTATGCTTATATGATAAAGGCAGATGAAGACCCTTCTACATATGAAGAGGCAAAAGGTAAGGGAAATTGGGAGAAAGCTATGTAGGAAGAGTATGATGCATTGATGAAAAATTAGACATGGGATTTGGTTCCTAAACCAAATAATCAGAAGATCATTGGATGCAAATGGGTCTACAAGACAAAGAGGTTTGCATATGGAAGTGTGTCTAGGTATAAAGCTAGACTTGTTGTGAAAGGGTTTGCTCAAACATATGGTATAGATTATGATGAGACTTATAGTCTTGTGGAAAAAATGACAACTATCAGGACACTCATAGCCATTGCTGCATGTAAAGGTTGGAAATTATGTCAATTAGATGTGAAGAATGCTTTTTTAAATGGTTATATTTCAGATGATGTTTTCATGGAGCAGCCACAAGGATTCAGAAATGAAAGGTATCCAGATCATGTATGTAACTCAAGAGAGCTTTGTATGGTTTGAAGCAGGCCCCAAGGGCATGGAATTATAGATTTGTGAAGTTCTTGAAAGAACTTGGTTTTCAAGTATCTAAAGCAGATAGTAGCTTGCTTGTCAAAGCAAGTGATGATGGGTTCATTTACATGTGCATATATGTTGATGATATAATTCTTACAGGTATAGATGAGAAAGGCATTCAAAGCCTAAAGAAGCAAATGGAGAAAGAGTTCAAGATTACTGACTTGGGAGACTTGTCATATTTCTTGGGCATGGAGATCTCATACACTCAACATGGAGTGTATGTAACTCAAGAAAGGTATTTGAAAAACTTGTTGGTCAAGTTTAAAATGGATGATTGCAGGGTAGCACCTACTCCAATGGAGGTGAATCACAAATTGAGCAGATATGGAGGAGAATAATTCAAGGACATGAAGCTATATCAAAGTTTGGTTGGTAGTCTCATCTATGCTACATTAACTAGGCCTGACTTGTCATATGCAGTTGGAGTATTATCTCAATTCATGCATTGTCCTAAGAAAGAACATTGGATTGTAGGACAAAGAGTGTTGAGGTACATTAAGGGTACACTCAAAGAAGGTTTGTATTATGGTTTTACTTCAGATACAAACATCAAGATTTATAGTGAAGAATGCTTTTTTAAATGGTTATATTTCAAATGATGTTTTCATGGAGCAACCACAAGGATTCATAAATGAAAGGTATCCAGATCATGTATGTAACTCAAGAGAGCTTTGTATGGTTTGAAGCAGGCCCCAAGGGCATGGAATTATAGATTTGTGAAGTTCTTGAAAGAACTTGGTTTTCAAGTATCTAAAGTAGATAGTAGCTTGCTTGTCAAAGCAAGTGATGATGGGTTCATTTACATGTGCATATATGTTGATGATATAATTCTTACAGGTATAGATGAGAAAGGCATTCAAAGCCTAAAGAAGCAAATGGAGAAAGAGTTCAAGATTACTGACTTGGGAGACTTGTCATATTTCTTGGGCATGGAGATCTCATACACTCAACATGGAGTGTATGTAACTCAAGAAAGGTATTTGAAAAACTTGTTGGTCAAGTTTAAAATGGATGATTGCAGGGTAGCACCTACTCCAATGGAGGTGAATCACAAATTGAGCAGATATGGAGGAGAATAATTCAAGGACATGAAGCTATATCAAAGTTTGGTTGGTAGTCTCATCTATGCTACATTAATTAGGCCTGACTTGTCATATGCAGTTGGAGTATTATCTCAATTCATGCATTGTCCTAAGAAAGAACATTGGATTGTAGGAAAAAGAGTGTTGAGGTACGTTAAGGGTACACTCAAAGAAGGTTTGTATTATGGTTTTACTTCACGTACAAACATCAAGATATATAGTGATACAAATTGGGCATGTAAGCCTGATGATAGGAGATCAACTTATGGATACTTGTGTTATGTGGGAGATAAGTTAATTTCATGGTGTTCAAAGAAGCAACACACAATTGCTTTATCATCTACAGAGGTTGAGTACAAAGGTATGGTGGAAGCTGTAAAGGAAGTGATATGGCTTAAGACTCTTATAAAGAGTTTTGACATCATTCAGAGTACACCCACTATTCATGGAGATGACATGAGTTCATTGTATTTAGCTGCTAATCCTGTTTTTCATGCCAGGACTAAACACATTGAGAGTCAGTATCATTTTCTAAGAGAGAAGGTGATGGATAAAGAGATTGAAGTTATACATACTTCAACAAAAGATCAGATAGCTAATATGCTAACCAAAAGCTTGGATGGACCATAGCTACAAAGATTCAAAGACATGGCAAGCATAAAGAAGATAGAGAAAACCTCAATTGATGATTGAGGGGCAGCTGTTGGTGCAAGGCAATCAACAATTGAAGTTTTAATGAAGTTTTGAGATCAAGGATTGAAGAAAAGATCAAGATATGAAGCATGAAGAAAGTACATGTTCAGAGAATGAAGATATGTATACATATGTACATTAATTTAGAGTCAGTTCACTTATACTCTTGTATGGTGATGAAGTTGTACATATTTGCCTATATATACAAGGAAAAATGTCAGGGCAAATATGAGAGAGCATGTGAATAGAGAAATTAGAAGTTGTATGAGCCATTAGACACTTTAGAAGTGAGTAAGATCTCTCTCATCACTCAGATGTAAAGTTTTCTAGAAATGAAGAAAAGTTGCACCCGATATTTATGAGAGTTCTCCTTCTGTGTTGAGTCTTTTGTGAAATGCTTTTGTACAACTCTAAGTCTATAGTTGATTACAAATTTTCAGCTTCTAATTATGATCAGGCTGAGAGAATTGAGTGTAGGAACATTTACATGTGTAAATGTAAAGAAGAGAAGTTGCACGAGGTGCAAAATTTGATGCTAATGTTTTGGTCAGTTCTCCTTCCACAGTGTAAAGTTTTGAGCAAGCAAGCACTCATTATTTAGGTTGGAAGGTAAGCTACCTATGGCTAAAAGCATTTGATTAAACAAGTTCTAGTTTGGGAGGACCAAGCTTTAGAAGTTGCAGGTGTCAAAGTCCACTATAAATAACTATAGTTTTAGACATAGGTGACTTGTTAAGCTCATTTCTCAAGATCTACTGAGTCTTTTGGAATGATTTAAGTTGGACGAGTTGTGAAAACTATAGAAGACACCTTCTGCAAAGTTTTATAAAAAACTTTATACATTTGACAAGTCAATGAGTGAATTATGTGCAATAGACTTTCTGTGTAGTCACCTTCTTCACAGTTTGTTCAAGATTTTGGAAATTGAGTATTGATCCTCCAAATCTGTGAAGGTTTTAAGTTATTCTTGATATATAGGTGCTCTAACTTCAAGGATAACTTGTTCTTTTGGAGATTAACACTCTCCATCAAGCATGATGGTTACCAAATTGTAATCTCAAAGTTGAGTTTCCTTCTTCTCCCTCACAGTAACCTCCTATTTTATCAATAGGTATGTACAACAATTCTTCTAATTCTTGTGATTGTGAATCGAGGTAATGTGAACTTATCCCCAAATTCCTCATATTTTGTTGTAGATGAGGGTTCTATTTTACTAACTCTTCCATTGTAGTTTTACATAAAATTGTACACTGTTTGTCCAAATTGAATAGAAGAGTTATTTGTTTTTCCTCTTTCCCTGAGTGCCCCTCCCCAACTAAATGCTCCTTGAATTTCACTAGATTTGACTCCTCAGATATCTTTTTAGAGTTTTATAATTTTTCTAAATGGTTTTGTGCTTCTTTAATGATCTGTTTACACCTTTGCATCCTTTCATCCTCAATATTAAGTTCTCTATTTTTTCTAAATGGTTTTGTGCTTCTTTAATGATCTGTTTACACCTTTGCATCCTTTCATCCTCAATATTAGGCATTGGATAAGCCAACTCATGATTTGTAGGGTTTGGTACATCTTGGATTCTTCCTTTATAGGCTTCTATCAATGTATCCAAGAACTTTGAATTTTTCATATCTCCTTGTTTTTGTGTACTTTGTTGTTGACTAGGGTTTGAGTTACTTACAGTTTCCTCTTCTAAGGTCAGGGTTTTAATAGCTCTTGTCTTTCTTTCCCATCTCCCTTTTTTTATTTTTCTTCTCTTTTGAAGATAGATTTCTCTTGTTGTCCCTAGTGTGTGTTTCTATTCTGATGCCTTATTCCTTGACTTGTGCTCTATTTATGGCATTTAATGCTACTGGCTCATTCTCACTCAGTTCTTCCTATTCCACTATGTTTACTACCTTTAATGGTATATTACTAGACATGTTTTGTTGTTTCTGAGGGTTTCTTCGGCAATCTTTGATTAAGTGTTCCCTACTGCAATCTTTGCAAAAAGCTCCTTCTACTCTTAGTGTTGGAGGTTGTGGAAAATCCTTGCTGAAATGTTCTCGCCCACATCTATAACATGTTATCTTCTGACCTCCTTTAAATTGGGTTTTCTGATTGGACATGTATTTATTTGTTCTGTACATGAATGTGGCCATGTCCATTTCTATTCTTCCATTTTCCAGATCTAAGGCTTGTAAGTCTGGTTCTCTCATTTCATTTTCCTCCCAATCTTCTTGGTATCCTTCAAACAAATGGTAATCCTCCCTGAAAGATGATCTAGATCTTGGACTTTCCTCCTCTATAGGAGCGTATTTTATTGGTACCACATTTGTAGGCAATGGTGGTTGTTGCCCCAATACAGGTCTAGGTTGTTCGGCAAATCCAATTTCTCTTTGTAGGTTGTGTTGATTCATATATTCTCTTTCTCTGACAAGTTGTTTATTGTAAAAACACTCCTCTCTAGTGTGATCTGTCCATTTTTTCTCTAAAGTGCAATACTTGAGTGTTCTCCTCTCTTGCAAATGTTGAGGTTTATGATATGGACACTGATGTGCCAGATGACTCTCTCCACAATTGTAGCACTTCTTATTGGGTGTTATTCTAGTATTTACCAAATTTGCTTTTGTGCTAGCCTCTAGGGCTTTGGAAATTGCTTTTGCTAACTCCTCAGTTGGTGGAATTCTATCTTCATTTGTTTTTGGTTGATCAAATGCCAACAAATCATGTCCCTTATTGTCTTCTAAATCTATTGCCTCCTTGACACAAGCTCCTAAGTCAGACATCTCTTATAGTACACCAGAGTTCTCAATTGCGCACTGTTGGTAGTAGCCAGAGGCATAGAAGATGCAGAAGCATGTGAAGACAGAGCATAACGAAGAAGCAGGGAGTCAGTCGAATCATTTTTTCAAAGACTTATATTTTATAAATACTTTTCAAAACCTCCAACAGTGATTTTCATCACTTTTGTACCATATGTAACATAGAAAAACCCTTTGTGTAATTTATAGCTCCATTTTTGTGCAAGCCGAGGAGTCCTCAAGCTTGAGGAGCTTAGGTAGAATGTGCATACCAATTTTGGCCATTAATAGACACCGTTTACTCTTTCAAATAACACCTAGAACTGATTTTTTAACTATGCCGATCACTAAATGTGAAACCGGTCAAAACTAGTCTAGAATCTATAAAAAGAGCTAGAGAGCTCATTTTTGAGGTTAGCTTGTGTGAGTAGAGAAGAGCTTAGAGTTGTTTTGAGCTTGTAATCTTGAGTAATAGAGTTGATTTCCTACCTTCCATTGTGTCTTGCTTGTCTCTTCGTTGTGTGAGTGTATGTGTGTGTGCATCTCTATGCTTCTCACCTTCACTCTCACTTCATCTCATATTCACGATCTTCATATCACTCCTATCTCTTCCGCAGATTGACATTAAGGAGGTGGAGCTTCTTAACGTGGTTCTCACCATTGTGCTAGAGCAACACCAAATTTGGTGCCGTTGTCGGGGATCGAGTCTAGGACAAATGTGTGATGGTAAGAGTATAGCAAGAAGAGGCGTTGGAAGGTAAAAATTTCAGTTTTTGTTGTTGTTTTTAGTTAGTTTTTACTGTTTTTCACCTCCCCCACACTCCATCTTCATCACCGCATCATCTTCTTCCACTCCAAAAAAATCAAAAAATTCACCATATCCACCCATTCTCCTCATTTTCCCTCATTTGTGCATGCGAGAGAGAGAGAGAGTTTTTGTGCTTGCATGTGCTATTGTGTTTTTGAGTTTTCTTGCAGGTACAGTGCTCTAGTGCATCAGGAAAGCTTGCAAAAGGTAAAATTTCACTTTCTGTCAGATTTCTGTCGTATGTATCAGACCATCGCGATGGTCTGTCAACTTCGACATTTTTGGTAAGCGAGTTCACCAATAATGCCATCGTGATTGTGTCACACCATCGCGATTGGCTCACATCATTGCGACGGCTTGGCTGGACCATCACGACGGTCTCACGCCATCGCGACGATTCACTTGAACCATCACAACGGTCCTTGACCATCGCGATGATCCCGTCGACCCCACACCATCACGATTGGCTCATGCCATCACGCCGATGCTACCACATGGCAAGCTAGACCATCGCGATGATACCCTCAGACCATCGCAACGCCTCGACATTTGAACCATCGCGATTGGCTCAAGCCATCATGCCTCGTGACCATCGCGACGGGCTCACGGCATCGCGATTGTCCCGTTGACGGACGCCATCGTGATTGCTCGGTGATTAGACCATTGCGACGGTTCGTTCAGACCATCGCAATTGTTCACTTCACGCCATCGTGACAATTCTCTCCATCGGACCATCGCGATTGTGCCACGCCATCGTGACGGTTCACTTGGACCATCGCGACGGTCCCAGACCATCCCGATTGTCTCAGACCATCACGATTGTCCACCCCAAACGCAACTTTTAGAGTTTGATTTTTTGGGCAAATTTGGGGCTATTTTCTGAAAATTTTTGGGTGATTAGACTCATAGGAGACCCCTTAGCTCATATTTGGAGAAAAATATGTTGGTCAGTTCTCACCCCCGAGGGCCTGAACGCTCATATCTTTTTCGTCTGAAGTCTGTTTTTTCAGCTTTATAGCTCGTTAGATAAGAAATTTTGAGCTTTTTTGATAAGAAATTTTGGGGTTAACCTTGTTGGGACTAGAAAAGCCAGGGGGCAATCATTAAAATTTGGGCAAAAAAGAAGGGACCTTAAAAGTATATATATCAAAGTGCTTGATCATCCATTTGAGAATTGGTCTAATAGTGGGATTTTACAGGTCTAGCAAGGATAATCAAGGGCAATCAAGGAAAGGTAGAGAAGAACGCAGGGCTTGGGAAGCACGGCTTCTTGGGCATCAGAGCAATCAAAGCAACTGACTTGAGGTTGGAAGATTACTCAACCCCCTCAATCAATTATTAGCTTAGGCTAAACGGTAGCATTGTGGATTAATGACGATAGGAACGTATTAAGTTCAAGAGACTTAAATTTCTCAAGTCCAAGACTAAAATAAATGTGTGTGATACGAAAACCTAAAGGAAAGAACCTAAGTCTGACGGAACGAGAACTCAAAAGTACCACGGAAAGTTGATTCCTAATGCATACAATCAAGACAAGACAAGAACTTAAAGGCACTTAAAAAGAACCAAGCAATTAAAAACAAGGAACGTTAACGGTCAGAGGAAGTAAGTTCATGAACCTTAGATCAGGCAAGCATATAGGTAAGTCAGACAGACAAAGCCTTAGATCATCGGAAGCAAGTGTAGGAACTACAACACATTTGTGGGCTCAACAACTGAATAGTAATTATCCCTACGAGTTGAGCTCAGACACGAGTGAATCGGAAATGGCTTTTAGCACGGAAAGACCAGAAGGAGGGTCAAACGTAGCATACTTGGAAAAGCCCGAAGGACCCTATAGAACTCAATTGGAGTTTCTCCGAACCAACCGCTTAGGTGCTCGCATCTATGAGGATGGTTTGCGAAGACAAGTGGTGCAGATGCACAACCCTGATCAACCCATTGGATGGAACATCCAGTGGTGAAATTTGAGAGAGATGCGTACATAGACAAGGAAGGAACGATGTACACCTTAAGTACTCATCCAAATAATACGAATGAATTTTGCGTAATTTAGTTAGAAACGGAAGCGAGAGCCCAAGGAAAAGAACCATTAGAAGAACCTGGGACACCTAGAGGGAAATATGTACTGACAAGAGTACTAATCCCAGAGTGGATCCCTCAGGACAACAAAAGCATAGAGTTGTTTGTGAATAAAGAGACAGATGAAGCATTTCGGAGATACAGAATGGAACAACCTAGTGAGGTAGGTTCCATCATGGTTTATGAATTCAAGGACCCAAATACACCGAGAAGGGTTGTATACCTGGACGAAACTTCAGAAAGAGTATTTGTGGTACTAGACCACGCAAGAAATACCTACACATGGAGAGGCGAATTAGTATTCCCTCCATCTTGAGCAAACATACACGCGAGCCATCAGGGGGCAAGAACATCCTCAGCCCATGGCACTCAAAGAGAGAAAAACAAAGAGAGACCTGAAGTAAGTTTCAATCATCCCATAGGAAGAGATAGAACCACCATAAACACAGACAGAGTGGATAGACAAGGAGAACCTAGAATACCAGGTGGTAGAGATGATTTTCTCTACCTAGACCACGTGAACACGCAAGAATATTAAGACCCACTCAACTAGTAAAATCCATGAAAAACTACTTGATGGGATAGGAGATCCCTATGACCATGTTGTGGACTTTAAGCAAGTGCTATGGGCAGAGCAAGTAGAAGACATGTTCACGCAATATAACGCATTTAGACTAACGTTAAAGAATACAACTTTAACTTGGTTCCAACCGCAACAAAGGCAACTTAGAGATATCCATCACTTTTTAGAGTCATTCATCATGGAATTCTCTAAAAGTGGAATCAGGCATGACACGTCTTCGTTGATTCATATCTTCAAACAGACCCCTCAAGAAACAGTTAGATTGGCAGGACGTAGGTTTAGAAAATATGTGGAGAGATGTCCAATGCAAGGGCTACCATCACATGCCAAGCAAGTGTCATTGTTTTTAGATGGCCTCTTGAGCTCTAAACTACGCTCCTATGTATACTTGAAGGAACCAAGAACGCTAGAGCAATGTGTAAGAATTTGTATAGACATTGAGGACAACATAGGAGACGAGTTGGAACTCTCAAAGGTCTTTTAAGACTCAGATTGTTCATCTCTAGCATCTTCAAAACTTTCTAGCTCGATAGAAGATCTAGCAGAAAAAGTGGCCTAGAAACTAGGAGTTTCTAGTAAACAGATGCCTAGGTTAACAACAAATAAGCATTGTTACACCTGTGGTGGTGATCATATGGAAAATGTGTGTCCCAATGCAACACAACCGCAAGCCAACCCTAGTGGCCAGTATTGTACGATTGAGAGACGATACACGAATCAAATGGCTCAAGACTGCCCATACAACAAACAGGTAGTAAGACAGAACTACCCGCAAGCATACCCGCAACCAGGTAGGTATCAAGGTCAGTATAATGCTCAGCCTCATTATTATAGGCCTCCTCAAAAATATCCATATCAAGCTCAACAGAGACCTCAACTTGTCTTAGCTCAGCAGCCACCCCCACCAGCGAATGTCATCTCAGTCAAATATGCTACTGCAGAAGAGAACCTGAGTAGGGCTTTAGTTCCTTCATCACCCCTGATCACCCAAAGTGACCCGAACTCAAACAATTTTGACTCTACTCATGTAGATAGTCCACGCGCATATTACATGGAGTCACCAGAACACGTGGAAACATATCAGTACGATAGTCCACCATTGGAACCTAGTTGGGAGCCCGATTATTCTAACCTGATGTACACAAATCCAAACCCACAGCCCCAATTGAGACAGCAAAGACCACAGGGCCCTAGAGGACCATGCTTTAGGTGCCAAGGAGATCATTTCATAAAGGATTGTCCACATCCTCCAATAGCAGGAGAGTCTCAGTATTATAACATACAAGGCTTTTGTGCCGAGTGTGGTAAAGAGCACGTAATCAAAGATTGTCCTAAGAACCCTGCTAATGCTTCAAATGTGACACCAATCAATGCGATAGGTATTGTAAACAATGCAGATGGATCCAACGCTACATACGTGCCTATCCAAGCTATAACAAGAGCCCAGACACTCTTACAGAATCAACAGCTTAATCAGGAGAAAATAGCCAGAACTAGCGAAGTTGGAGAATCTAGCAGTAAGAAGACGAAATCTTCAAAAGATCCGAGAGAAAGGACTAAGAGAAAATGGAGTAAGAGGATAACAGAATTGGAAGGAAGTCTTAAGGAATCTAGAGCCAAAATCCTAGAATTGACTTCACGGGAATTAAATCAAGAGAACCCAGCTCAAAGATCAGGATCAATTTTAGCGGAACCCCTACCAGAAAACCTAGACATGATGTTTCACGCGTATCAAGCCTGAATAAAAGAAGGACCTCAAGTAGCGGAAATGAGTAAGAACTACCCTTGAGCAGACTTAGAAATTGAGAGAACTAAACTTTGCATGAAGATGGTAAAATTAGCACAAGCTATGTTCGAAGCCTCTAGATATCTAAATTGGAATAACATGGCAAAACCAAAATTACACTTTCAAGGATTGATGGAGAGGCTAGAATACTTGATTGATAGCAGGGAGAAAAAGGATCAGCATAGTAACCCTATTGCTTCAGAGACACAGGAAAGGAATGCACCATCCCTGTCTCAAGTACCCAATATGGAAGGTGAAGACAACCTGTCTTCCATACATAAATATTCACATGAATTTTTGAGAGAAATACAAGAAGAGAAGTGGAGAAAAGAACAAGGAACCCATACTCCTATTCAAGAAATAGATGACTTGCAAGAGCAATTTCCCCAAGACATTCCCTCTATTTACGACGACGTAGAGGAAGAGCAACTGAGTGAACACACAGGTTTTGAATCTAATTCTTTACAAGAATTACCTCAGTTCATAGGACCTTGGGAAGCAAAGTCTATTAGTATGAGAGCACCCACGATAATAGTGAGGAATGAAGAATCAGTGATCCCTAGAAACACGGAAGTGATCAAGAACACTAAAGTACAATGTCACCTCACTCTAGAGGAAATGTTGAAGATTAAACCAGAACTGTGGAAACATGTAGCAAATCAATTCCCAGAGCTTGCTACTACTCCCTCACAAATAGGATCACACAAGAAGGTACCAGAGATACCCATAGAAAGGATGGGAGATGTAAGCGAAGGAGAGGAAGGTAACACTTATCTCCCAATAACCCATCAGGGCTACACCACAAAAGCCATCTTAGATTTAGGAGCGGGAGTAGCCATAGCTACCACCGATTTATGGAAACATTGGGGTAAACCAACATTAAGACCTACCATGATGAAACTACAAATAGCTGACGGACATATAGAAAAACCATTAGGCTTACTAGAAGGCATATCTCTCACCACTTTGTGGTGTGGAATTTGAGCATACCTTTGCCATTTGTGATTTTGCAAAAAATCACGCTTACTAGATGATTTTAGGACGACCATTCATGCGTCAGTTGCAAATTGTACAAGATTTGGGAACTAATTCTTTGTACTTGCAGCATTTAGGAGTGACTACTAAAGTCAATCTTAAAGACTATTCACATCGAGACGTACCCCCAATACAATGGAACACCATCCATAAGACAGGTAGAAACGGAATCGATACACTCATTGGAATCAGATCCTTCATGGTTGCATGAGGACACTCATTTGTGGATGTGTAAAGTAGCCAAACAAGAGGAAGAACGGCTAGAAGCCAAGACTTTAGGTTCAGAAAAACATCCACAAACCCTTCAAGACCCAGCTTACGCACCCGTAGTATTTCGAGACAAAGAATTCGAACCCCATGGTTGGGCAGAAATCCTAGCAACCATGGCAGTGTAGCCATCAATGAAGAACAATGGACGCCCCACTGTGATGAAGATGGCTATGACATCTCAGTTTTCACGATAGAGCCAATCATGTGTGATTCAATTATTGAAGAATGTGAACCTAACACTGATGCATTCGAGGACGTGAGTGATTTTGATTTAGAGTCAATTATTATGGACCCACCCTTTGCATCAGAGGAAGAATACTTCTACGAAGTAGAAATTCACCCTCAAAGACACGAAGAACTTATGAATGATGTGAGGTTAGCCACTCAAGTGACTGCCAAAAGTGAATGAAAGAAAAGAAAGAAGAAAGAAACCATGTCAAAAGAAGAAGAATCTTTGTTTGAGGTTCCCGAGAACTTCAAGAAATATGAAATAGAAGATAGACGAATAATGGTACGAATGCCTAACAGAAAAGCTGATGTTGGAGAAGTATATGATAACTGAGGGAAAACCAAAAAAATAATAGTTGCCATAGAAGGAGAAGAAGAGAAATGTACCTACATAGGGCATGATTTGACGACTGAAGAAGAAGAAGAATTAGTTGCCCTATTGCACGAATATAGAGATGTGTTTGCGTGGAGTTACAAAGGTTTGAAAGGAGTAGACCCAGACATATGTTCCCATAGAATCCCTATGACTCCATATGCAAAACCCATGAAACAGAAACCATACACATACAATGATAACTACGCTATGAAGATTAAAGAAGAAATAGATCGCTTGATAGAAGCAGGATTCATTTATGAAATTGAGCATACTGAATGGGTATCCCCCATTATGGTTGTGCCCAAGAAAAATGGAACATTGCGTGTGTGTATTAACCTTAAAAAAGTTAATGCCGCCATGATTAGAGACAATTATCCTCTTCCTATCACGGAACACCTATTGGAAAGAGTTGCGGGCAAGGAAGTTTACAGTTTTCTTGATGGTTTCTCAGGCTATAATCAAGTAGCCATTGCTCCAGAAGATCAACACAACAGGGCTTTTGCCACAGAGTGGGGCATATTTGCATTTCGTGTGATGTCTTTTGGGCTCACAAATGCACCTGCTACTTTCCAACGACTCATGTGTCATGTTTTCAAGGAATTCTTATGAAAGAATTTGGAAGTTTATGTTGATAACTTATGTGCTCATTCGAATATCAGGAAGACGCATATCCCAGAGTTAAGGCAAGTATTTGACAAATGTTTAGGATATCAGGTTTGTTTGAACCCAAAAAAGTGCGCTTTCATGGTCAGACAAGCAAAAATTCTAGGACACATTGTGTCAAAGAATGGAATCTCTACGGATGAAGAAAAGGTGAAAGTGATTGTAGATCTACCTAAGCCAAATAACATGAAATAAGTACATACATTTATGGGTTATTGCAGTTATTACAGATGATTCATACACATGTATGCAATCATAGCTAAGCCTCTATACTCTCTTTTGACCAAATTTGAATGGACGGATGAATGTGAGAATTCATTCAATGAACTTAAACAATGTTTGTGCTCAACACCTATATGTGTATGTGTATGTGTATGTGTATGTGTATGTGTATGTGTATGTGTATGTGTATGTGTATGTGTATGTGTATGTGCATGTGTATGTGTATGTGTATGTGTATGTGTATGTGTATGTGTATGTGCATGTTTATGTGTACGTGTACGTGTACGTGTATGTGTACGTGTATGTGTATGTGTACGTGTACGTGTATGTGTATGTGTATGTGTATGTGTATGTGTATGTGTATGTGTATGTGTATGTGTATGTGTATGTGTATGTGTATGTGTATGTGTATGTGTATGTGTATGTGTATGTGTATGTGTATGTGTATGTGTATGTGTATATGTATGTGTATGTGTATGTGTATGTGTATGTGTATGTGTATGCGTATGTGTATGTGTATGTGTATGTGTATGTGTATGTGTATGTGTATGTGTATGCGTATCTGTATGTGTATGCGTATATGTAGGTGTGTGTGTATCTGTATATGTGTGTGTATCTGTATATGTATATGTATATGTATATGTATATGTATATGTATATGTATGTGTATATGTATATGTATGTGTATATGTATATGTATGTGCATATGTATATGTATATGTATATGTATATGTATATGTATGTATGTGTATATGTATATGTATGTGTTTATGTATATGTATGGGTATATGTATATGTATGTGTATATGAATATGTATGTGTATATGTATATGAAAGTGTATATGTATATGTATGTGTATATGTATATGTATGTGTATATGTTTGTGTATATGTATATGTATATGCATATGTATATGGATATGGATATGGACACGGATATGGATATGGATATGGATATGGATATGGATATGGATATTGATATGGCTATGGATATGGATATGGATACGGATATGCATATGGCTATGCATATGCGTATGCGTATGTGTATGCGTATACGTATGCGTATGCGTATGCGTATGCGTATGCGTATGTGTATGCGTATGCGTATGCATATGCGTATACGTATGCATATGCGTATGCGTATGCGTATGCGTATGCGTATGGGTATGCGTATGCATATGCGTATGCGTATGTGTATGTGTATGCATATGTATATGCATATGTATATGCATATGTATATGTATATGTATATGTGTATGTATATGTATATGTATATGTATATGTATATGTATATGTATATGTATATGTATATGTATATGTATATGTATATGTATATGTATATGTATATGTATATGTATATGTATATGTATATGTATATGTATATGTATATGTATATGTATATGTATATGTATATGTTTATGTGTATGTATATGTATATGTATATGTATATCATATACATATACATATACATACACATAAACATATACATATACATATACATATACATATACATATACATATACATATACATATACATATACATATACATATACATATACATATACATATACATATACATATACATATACATATACATATACATATACATATACATATACATATACATATACATATACATATACATATACATATACATATACATATTGTTGGCACACAAAGCAACAGAGGAATCATGCACAATACGGCAACAAGGCCAGATCATTTTTTCCCTTAGATTATGTACAACTCAAGTGATTTTAATCACTACACAAACATTGTAAATTCCGTTTTTGGTAGATTAGACTCCATTTTGTGCAAGCCGAGGAGTCCTCGAGCTTGAGGAGTATTAGAAGTACCATCGTACCAATTTTCATAATTTTTAGACTTCGTTTGAGCCATCAAATAAGCCCTGGAACCTAATTTTTAACTAGGCCGGACACTAGGTCTGGACAGGGCCAAAAGCTAGTCAAAAACTATAAAAAGAGCTAGAGAGCTCATTTTTGAGGTTAGATTGTAATTGAAACGAACTTGTAAGAGCTTTTGAAAGTAATCTAAAGAACTCCATTGATCCTCTCTCTTTGTCTTGCCTTGTGTGCGCGTGTGTGTGTATGTGTGTGCATGCTTGTGTGCTTCTCACTCACGCACTTGTGCCGCCACTTGCTCGAGGTCTTCATACCATCCTCACGTCTTCCCGGATTGACATTAAAGGAGGTGCTACTCATCATTGAGCTACACCAAATTTTGGCGCCGTTGCCGGGGATCGAGCTTTGAGGACGAGCGTGTGATGGTAAGACGTAGAGTTGACGCGTTGGAGTTGTAGGTATTTTCTTCACTCTCATCGATTTTCTTTTACTTTCTTCACCATCATCATCATCACCATCTCCCACGTCCATCTCCATCATCGCGAAAATTTCAGTTTTTTGACTATATCCCCACCTCCACCTCATTTCCCTCATTTCACTTGTGAGAGAGAGCGAGAGAGCGAACTTGCATGTGCTGTTTTTGCATGTTTTCTGAGCTATTTTGCAGGTTTTTTGCTGTACCATCATCCCCAGCAGTGTGCGCAGGTACGACAGGCTCTGCACAGGTCCCGGGACGACAGCCTCTGTCTATTGCGACAGACAGAAAATCTTAACATTTTGTGAATGCATGTTTATCATTGTAACCTACACCTTGAGGGCACTCTAGATCACTAGAAGTTTTTCAAAAATTTGCATTTTTTCAGTCTATCGCGACAGACACCGTCTATCGCGACAGACAGGAATCCGCGACAGATACCGTCTATCGCGACAGACACCGTCTATCGCGACAGACAGAAATCCACGACAGACACCGTCTATCGCGACAGACAGAAACCCGCGACAGATACCGTCTATCGCGACAGACACCGTCTATCGCGACAGACAGAAATCCACGACAGACACCGTCTATCGCGACAGACAGAAATCCACGACAGACAGCGTCTATCGCGACAGACACCGTCTATCGCGACAGACAGAAATCCACGACAGACAGCGTCTATCGCGACAGACACCGTCTATCGCGACAGACAGGAATCCGCGACAGATACCGTCTATCGCGACAGACACCGTCTATCGCGACAGACACCGTCTATCGCGACAGACAGAAATCCGCGACAGATACCGTCTATCGCGACAGACACCGTCTATCGCGACAGACCGAAATTCACGACAGACAGCGTCTATCGCGACAGACACCGTCTATCGCGACAGACAGAAATCCACGATAGACACTGTCTATCGCGACAGACACCGTCTATCACGACAGACAGCCCCCACGATAGATTGTGTCTATCGCGACAGACACCGTCTATCGCGATAGACAGGCATTTTCGGCAAAAAATTAAGGAGTGAATTTTTGGAAATTTAGGCTAAATTTTGGGCATATTTGCACTTTCATGTACTCATCTACTTACAAAGGCCTTAGAAAATGCATTAAAACCCCCGAAAGGTTCTGTTTGTCTAGTTAACCCCCTAAACCCTGAACGGTCATAACTTTTTCATACGAAATCCATTTTCTGAGCTCTAGGGCTTGTCGGAAAGCTCGTGACATATACTACACGCCCTCAACTGTTTTTTATAAGAATAACGCGTTGATTTTCCGATAGGATATTTGGAAGTTGACACACTGAGGGGTAGGAACACCAAGAGAGCTCTAGAGTAAACTTCTAACAATGCAAAAGGGGGAACAAGGGTCATTAACAAAGTGTCTGAAATAAATTGTCTGTCAATTGAAAGGTCTACTTGGAGCTAATCTTGGGATTTATGCAGGCCTATTGAGAAGCAATTGAGAGTATCCAAGCAAGGGTGTGGCACACGCTTGAGAATCAACTTCTCGAGCACTAAAGAGCAAAGTTCGGCAAGAAAGGTCGGAATATTCTCAACTCCTCTTCGTCAATTCCTAGCCTAGGCTAAGAGCGATTAGAAGTAGGAGTAAGTCAGGGCGACGATAGGCCATTATCAAGTTGAAGACTGTTGGAGAAACACTCACTAATTGGACATATATTTGGAGGTCAAATCTTAGGAAGAAAACCCCATGCCTATGTGAAGGGACAAATTCACAACTGTATTATACTTGTAAAGTTAGTTCACTTTAGTTCTAGAAGTTTTTTAAAAATCACGGGAATGAGAAAATCTATATAAGTTAGTTAGTATTAACTGACGCGGAGAGAAGAAGAAGGAGGAAGACAAGAGAAAGTGAGAAGAACTCATTTTTGTATGACTGAGTATAGTCGGGCTTCTCTGAGTGAGAAAGCATCTGTAAAACTTCTGAGTTTTTTATAGTTATGAGAAGAACTGAGTAAAGTTCTGTGTATGAGCCTCTCTCCATCATCTCCATGATTGCCTACTGTGTGATGAATTCAAAAGTTCAAGTTTTCTGAGCAATTCGATGCCTGGCATCGAATCTTGGCTGATAAGTCATTTTTTCATTCTCTGTGTGTTAACTATTGTTGAATCTTTTAAAAATATGAAGTTTGTGGAGCAACTCGATGCCTGGCATCGAGTTTGAGCATAAAGTCGATGCCTGGCATCGACTTCTAGCATACAAGTCTTCTTCTTCATTTGTGTGTAAAAGAGAGTATTTCTGGTGCAGAAAAAGGGCCTAAAAAAGCTCAAAGTCGATGCCCGGCATCGACTTGGACTGAAATTCGATGCCAGGCATCGAATTTTTTATTTTTGGACATCAGGAATACTAAAACAGGCAAAAATTTCCAGTTTTGGAAGGTCATACAGGGTCATCTTGTGAAGGCCATAACTTGAGTTCTAGAGCTCCGTTTGATGCATATGATAGCTTGTTGGAAAGCCCTACTCTTCTAGTTTCAGCCTATAAAGTTTCATGGAGAAAGCATACTTGAGCTAGGAGAAATTAGCAAAATACTGAAGGTATGTCATTTCAGTGACTAGGAATTTCTGTAGAAGCAAAGTTCTCACTTTAGGCTATCATTTCTCAAAGTTTGGAGTGGCAATGAGTTAATGGTGACCATAGAGGTGTTCTAGTGTCACATTAATTCATTTCTTGTGGTGTTTCATACATCAACAAGTGGTATCAGAGCAGAAAGATTCTCGAGAGCAGAAGACGACAAAGGTACGAGAAGTTTTGTAAAGTTTTCCATTAAAGTTTGAAAGGTGAAGCATTTGAAGACACAAGGCATCAAAAGATTACTTTCGAAGTATCCTCATACACAAAGAACTTCAAAAGGTATTATCCTTTATCCTTTAAGCTCACAGGTTGCAGCAGAAGGAAAGAACTATGGCAGATCATATCTCCATTGACAAACTGGACAGAGATAATTACCCCGCATGGGTAATGAGAATGGAAGCCTTACTTATGAGTAAGGATCTCATGGTATATGTAACAGGTGAAGAAGAGAAGCCAGTATTTGAAGATGAAAGCCGACCAAAGAAAGAAGAACTTGATGCTTTAAAGCATTGGCAGAAGAAGGATGCAAGCGCAAAAGCCTACATCTACAATACAATCTCAGATCATTTGCTACCACACATCAGAGGATTGGAATCATCAGAAGATATATGGAATGCATTGGAATATCATTTCCAAAGCACTACTAAAGCACGGAAAGCAAGTCTATGGTCAGAGTTTACAACATTCAAGAAGAAGCCAAGTCAAACCATTAGTGATTATGTCACTAAGATGAAGGATCTAGCAGATAGTCTTGGATCCATAGATGAAGATGTTGAAGATCACAGATTGATTGCTCAACTACTTGCAGGCTTGAGAGGGGATGAAAGGTGGAAACCTTTTGTCTTATCAACAGAACTTTCATTAAATCATTATGTTCCAGATTTGAACCAGTTGCTTGGTTTGATGCTCACATATGAGCAAGACTTGAAGGGAGATGGAGATAAAGGTCAAAGTTCTGCAATGTACATGAAGAATAAGAAGAAAGGAGATAAAGGTAAAGCAAAGGATGAAGAGGAGTCTAATTCTCAAGCTTATTATGCAAGAGGTAAAGGCAGTGGCAGAGGAAGAGCAAGAGGCTTTGGAAGAGGAAGAGGTAATCAAAATAACAACAAAAAGGCTTGTTGGATCTGTGGATTGAATAATCATTTGGCTCATGACTGTTGGCACAACCAACAAGGATCAAACCAGAATCAAAACAACAATAGCAGAGGTCGAGGTGGAAGATATCAAAGTAATTTTCAAAGAGGTAGACAAAGTCAAAGAGGAGGCTATGGTAGAGGTGGAGGAAGAAGTTGGGGACAGAATCAATCCTACAACACCACCTACTACAACTATGCAAATGACACACAGAATGAAAGTCATACATCATTGATGATGAATTCAATCAGCACATCAGACAAAGAAGATCTAAAGGTATTTTACATTGACTCTGGATGTTCTAATCATTTGTCAGGAAACATAGAATTGATGTCAGATTTGGAAAAAGGCATTTCTAGTCACACAGTTCAAACTGGTGATAATACAAGACATAGTGTACATTCAATTGGAAAAGTGAAATGCAAGAGTGGAGCAGATTTGCTAACCAATGTTTTGTATGTTCCTACAATACCTAAAAACTTGATTAGTGTGGGACAGATAGTTGAGAAAGGTTTTCAAGTCAGGTTTACAAATGAAGGAGTATTTGTGGAAGATCCAGAGAATGGATATAATCAGATTGTCTCTGGTAAGAAAGAAGGTAGACTCTTTACTTTAAGAGTGCAAGGGAACATTGGTCAAGTTTTGCTCACACATGGTGAAGCAGTGATTACAGAACTTGATCTCTGGCATAAGAGATTAGGTCATTTCAATGAAAGAGGAATTAAAGCTATGGTTGCTAATCAGTCTGTACTAGGATTACCAAATGTGCAAAGTCAACATATGGTTTATAAATGTGAAGCATGTCAAATGGGTAAAGCACACAGGTTACCATTTCAAAAGAAAGGATTCAAACATGATGGAGTACTTGAGCTCATTCATACAGATGTATGGGGACCAACAAAAGAAGGATCTATCAGTGGCTCAAGGTATTATGTTCTTTTCATTGATGATGCTACAAGATGGATAACATTATATGTTTTGAAGGAAAGATCAGAAGTGTTTGGAGCTTTCAAGCATTTTCATGCATATGCAGAGAGAGTCACAGGTCAAAAGCTTAAGAGACTGAGGTCTGATGGAGGGGGAGAATACTTCTCCCAAGAGTTCAATGATTATCTTTGGAATGCAGGTATTAAGAGAGAAATAACTTGCAGGTATACACCACAACAAAATGGTGTAGCAGAAAGAAGGAACAGGACTTTGGTTGAGTTTGCTAGAGCTATGCTAAAGGAGAAGAACTGTCCAAATTATCTTTGGGCTGAGGCTGTAAATACAGCTACATATCTTGTGAATAGATTACCATGTGCAGCTCTGAATGGAATGACTCCATATGAAGCTTGGTGGGGTAAGAAACCAACACTAGATCATTGTAGAGTGTTTGGATCAATTGCATATGCTTATGTGCCATCACAACTTAGGCATAAACTTGAACCAAAGGCAGAAAAATATGTGTTCATTGGTTATGATGAAAAGCAGATGGGTTACAGATTGTGGAATCCTCTAACCAAACAATTTATTGTTTCTAGAGATGTTACATTTGATGAACAGAAAAGTTGGTATGTAGATCAAAGTCATACAGCTGAAGAATTTGAAGAAGAGGTAAGAAGATGTGAGAAAGGAAAATCAATTGTGCAGGTGAATAGAGATGAAGACTATATGCAAGCAAGTACATCCAGAAGTGGATTAACAAGAATGAATGAAGAAGCTCCTATATTTGATGAAGAGGTGTATCCAGAAACTTATGAAGAATGTGAACCAAGAAGGTCAAGCAGGACTAGAAGACAACCAGAAAGGTATTCTTATGATACTTCTTATATAACTCAGAAGAACTATGCATATATGGTCAAAGATGATGAAGAACCTCAGAACTATGATGAAGCTAAAAGTAAAAAGCAATGGGAAGAAGCAATGAAGGAAGAGTTCAATGCACTGGAGGAGAACAAGACATGGGAACTTGTTCCTAAACCAAATGGTAAGAAAGTAATTGGAAATAAATGGGTTTATAAAGTGAAGAAGCTTGCAGATGGAAGTATAGCCAGATACAAAGCTAGATTGGTGGTGAAAGGCTATGCCCAGACCTATGGCATAGATTATGATGAGACATTCAGTCCTGTAGCTAAGATGTCAACTATAAGGACAATCATTGCTATTGCAGCTTCAAAAGGATGGACCCTAAGTCAATTGGATATAAAGAATGCATTCTTGAATGGATACATATCAGATGAGGTATACATGGAACAACCTCAAGGGTTTATAGATTCTAGGTATCCAAATTTTGTTTGCAGGTTGAGAAGAGCATTGTATGGATTGAAGCAAGCTCCAAGAGCTTGGAACTATAGACTGGTGAAGTATCTCAATGATCTTGGATATCAAAGTTCAAAAGCAGATTCAAGTCTACTTATCAAAAGAACAGAGGAAGGTACAATCTACATTTGTATTTATGTAGATGACATTATAATCACAGGTACTTCAGATGAAGGAATCAAGGAGGTAAAGAGATTACTTGAGAAAGAGTTCAAGATCAGTGACCTAGGAAAGTTGTCATACTTTCTTGGAATGGAAGTCACTTATACAGATCATGGCATATATGTGTCACAAGAAAGATATCTTCTAAATCTATTGAAGAAGTTTGATATGGAAAATTGCAGAGAAGCTTCAACTCCACTTGAAGTTAATCACAAGCTTAGTAAATATGATGGTGCAGAATACAAAGATATGAGGAAGTATCAATCTCTTGTGGGTAGTTTGATTTATGCTACACTAACAAGACCTGATCTTAGTTATGCAGTGGGAGTTTTGTCACAATTCATGCATTGTCCAAAGGACCCACATTGGATTGCAGGTCAAAGAGTTCTCAGATATATCAAAGGAACTATAAAGGAAGGATTATATTATCCTTTTACATCAGATTTGAAGTTGAGAGCCTACAGTGACTCAGACTGGGCAGGTAATCAAGATGACAGAAGATCAACTCATGGTTACATGATATACATTGGTGATAAGCTTGTAAGTTGGTGTTCAAAGAAACAACATACAGTAGCATTATCATCAACTGAAGCAGAGTACAAAGGACTTGTGGAAGCAGCTAAGGAAGTCATATGGATGCAGACATTGTTCAAGAGCTTAGGCATTGATCAAGGTACACCTACAATACATGGAGATAATATGAGTTCACTTTATCTTGCAGCAAATCCAGTATTTCATGCAAGAACAAAGCACATAGAGATACAATATCATTTTCTCAGAGAAAAGGTAATGGAGAAGGAGATTGAAGTGGAGTACATTTCTACTAAAGATCAGTTAGCAGACATAATGACAAAGAGCTTGGATGGTGTGAAGACTAGCAGATTCAAAAGCATGGCAGGAGTAAAAGAAAAGAAGATGATATGAAGAAACAGGGAATGTCAATTAGTGATTGAGGGGGAGCTGTTGGAGAAACACTCACTAATTGGACATATATTTGGAGGTCAAATCTTAGGAAGAAAACCCCATGCCTATGTGAAGGGACAAATTCACAACTGTATTATACTTGTAAAGTTAGTTCACTTTAGTTCTAGAAGTTTTTTAAAAATCACGGGAATGAGAAAATCTATATAAGTTAGTTAGTATTAACTGACGCGGAGAGAAGAAGAAGGAGGAAGACAAGAGAAAGTGAGAAGAACTCATTTTTGTATGACTGAGTATAGTCGGGCTTCTCTGAGTGAGAAAGCATCTGTAAAACTTCTGAGTTTTTTATAGTTATGAGAAGAACTGAGTAAAGTTCTGTGTATGAGCCTCTCTCCATCATCTCCATGATTGCCTACTGTGTGATGAATTCAAAAGTTCAAGTTTTCTGAGCAATTCGATGCCTGGCATCGAATCTTGGCTGATAAGTCATTTTTTCATTCTCTGTGTGTTAACTATTGTTGAATCTTTTAAAAATATGAAGTTTGTGGAGCAACTCGATGCCTGGCATCGAGTTTGAGCATAAAGTCGATGCCTGGCATCGACTTCTAGCATACAAGTCTTCTTCTTCATTTGTGTGTAAAAGAGAGTATTTCTGGTGCAGAAAAAGGGCCTAAAAAAGCTCAAAGTCGATGCCCGGCATCGACTTGGACTGAAATTCGATGCCAGGCATCGAATTTTTTATTTTTGGACATCAGGAATACTAAAACAGGCAAAAATTTCTAGTTTTGGAAGGTCATACAGGGTCATCTTGTGAAGGCCATAACTTGAGTTCTAGAGCTCCGTTTGATGCATATGATAGCTTGTTGGAAAGCCCTACTCTTCTAGTTTCAGCCTATAAAGTTTCATGGAGAAAGCATACTTGAGCTAGGAGAAATTAGCAAAATACTGAAGGTATGTCATTTCAGTGACTAGGAATTTCTGTAGAAGCAAAGTTCTCACTTTAGGCTATCATTTCTCAAAGTTTGGAGTGGCAATGAGTTAATGGTGACCATAGAGGTGTTCTAGTGTCACATTAATTCATTTCTTGTGGTGTTTCATACATCAACAAAGACTACCTAAAAACTCAAGTTCAAGCTAAAAACTTAATCTCTATACTGTCGACAACATAAAGGAAAGAACCTAACGTGGAACGATCAACCTGAAAGTACGAAGAACATTCAAGTATTCCTGACGACGTAATAGCAGACAAGACTTTAAACACGAGGAATAACTAAAAAGAATCAAGTGACTGGTACCAATTGATCGGCAACGAGGTTGTACTCTGGGCAAAAATTTGGGCCAATCAGTTAGGCATATGAACCTTAGATCAGGACGACACCTAGTAAGAGAGAGACAAAGCCTTAGGTCTTCAGAGGCTAGTGTCAACCACACTGCTAGGTCCTGGGCTCAGCAGTTGAGCCACCACTCGAACTACCCTCGCTCTGAGACCAGTGAGTCAGAGATGTCTCAAGGCATGGACAAACCTACGGGAAGTTCAGGAGTGCCCTACTTGTACAGGGTAGAAGGCCCTTACAAAACACAGTTGGAGTACCTGAGGACCAACCGATTAGGTGCTAGCATCTATGAGGACGGCTTAGGAAGATCTGTGGTCCAGATTAAAAACCCTGATCAATCCATTGGACTAGAACACCCAGCTGTCAAGTTTGAAAATGGTGCATACCTGGACAAAGAAGGAACTATATATGTAGTCACTAGTCATCCTGATAGGACAGATGACTTTGGGAATGTAATCTCAGAAGCGGACTTAGGTGACCTGGAACAAGGGAACATGGGTGCAGAACCTAGAACCCCTCGAGGTAAATCAGTTCTCACTAGGATTATCACGCCTGAATGGGTCCCCCAAGACAACAAGAGCATAGAGTTGCTCCTCAATCGAGAAACTGATGAAGCCTTTTGGAGGTATAAGTCTAATCAGCCAACAGACATAGGAAATATCATGATCTATGAGCTTAAGGATCCGGATAGCCCAGGCAGAGTGACCTATTTAGATCATGCTTCAGAACGGATCTTCGTGGTGACAGAAAATGATAGGCATGCCTACACGTGGAAGGGTGAATTTATTTTTCCCCAACCAAGATCAAATGCATCCTATGGTCACCCTGGGGCGGGAACTTCCCAAGCTCATGGTACGCAAAGAGACAGAAGTAGAGATAGACCGGAAGTAAGCTTTGCCAACCCTGTAGGCAGAGAAAGAACGAGAACAGAGACGAATAGGGTAGAACCTCCTGAGATACATAGAGCCCACAGGAACCAAAGAAATGTAGATGGATTCCCTCTGCCAAGACCTAGAGAGCACGCAAGAACTTTGAGACCCACCCAGCTAGTTAAGTCCATGAAGAATTACTTTGACGGCACAGGAGATCCCTATGATCATGTGGCAGAGTTCAAGCAAGTCTTGAGAGCTGAACAAGTGGAAGATCTGTTCACGCAGTACAATGCCTTCGGTCTAACCCTTAGGAACACGGCACTTACATGGTTTCAGCCATTAGATGAGCGTCAGTTCAGGAGCATAGACCAACTCCTAGAGGCATTCATTGTAGAGTTCTCCAAGAGTGGCATAAGACACAACACCTCCTCACTGATCCACAGCTTCAAGCAAACCCCCCAAGAGACTGTCAGATTGGCCGGAAGAAGATTTAGACAATATCTTGAAAGGTGCCCTATTTCGGAGCTACCCACATCTGCTAAACAAGTAGCCTTATTTCTTGATGGATTGCTGAGCCCAAAATTGAGATCCTATGTGTATCTGAAAGACCCTAGGACTATAGAAGAATGTGTACGTATGTGCATTGACATTGAAGATAACCTAGGAGAAGAGCTAGAGTTGTCCAAAATTTACAAAGATTCAGATAGTGCATCTAGTCAATCTTCCACACAAGCCACATCAATTGAAGAACTTGCCGAAAAAGTAGCTCAGAAATTAGGTGTAACTAGCAAACAAATCCCAAGGTTTGCCCCTGTGAAAAGGTGCTATACATGCGGTGGTGACCATATGGCGAACGTCTGTCCCATTATGGCTCAACCCCAAGTAAACCCTAGTAGCCAGTACTGCACCATAGAACGGAGATACACCAATCACACCGCACAAGACTGCCCATACAACAAGCAGGCAGTTAGGCAACCCTATCCGCAACCCTACCAACAAGGCAGATACCAGAACCAAAATCCACCACCACCATATGCTAGACCCCAACAAACCTACCAACCACAGTATCAGGCCCAACAAAGGCCTCAGCCTGTGCTAGCACAACAACCCCCTGCCCCAGCTAATGTGATTCCGGTAAAGTATACTGCTGCAGAAGAGAACCTGAATAGAGCTATAGTCCCTGTAACATCCTTGATCTCTGAAAATGACCCAAGTGACCATAGCTTTGATTCTACCCATGTGGATAGCCCCCAGGCTTACTACATGCAGTCCCCAGAACATGGAGAGTCCTACTATGGTGAAGAGCCGAACGAACCTAGTTGAGAGTCAGATTACACGAACGTCATGTATACAAACCCCAATCCTGGGCCTCAATCTAGGCAAGTCAGACCTCCATTCCCAAGAGGGCCGTGCTACAGATGCCAAGGTGATCACCTCATTCGTGATTGTCCCTTACCTCCGCCTACACAAACTCAGTCCGTGACTATCCAAGGCTTCTGCCAAGATTGCGGAAAAGAGCATCTCTTACGAGATTGCCCAAAGAACCCCAATAGCATGCCAAAAATCACCCCTATCAACGTTGTTGGGTTAGTGGTTGTAGCTCAGTGATGAGTACCACCTCCTTTAATGTCAATCCGGGAAGACGTGAGGATGGTATGAAGACCTCGAGCAAGTGGCGGCACAAGTGCGTGAGTGAGAAGCACATAAGCATGCACACACATACACACACACGCGCACACACGGCAAGACAAAGAGAGAGAATCAATGGAGTTTTTTAGATTACTTTCAAAAGCTCTTACAAGTTCGTTTCAATTACAATCTAACCTCAAAAATGAGCTCTCTAGCTCTTTTTATAGTTTTTGACTAGCTTTTGGCCCTGTCCAGACCTAGTGTCCGGCCTAGTTAAAAAGTAGGTTCCAGGGCCAATTTGAGGGCTCAAACGGAGTCTAAAAAATACGAAAATTGATATGTAGGTACTTCTAAGGCTCCTCAAGCTCAAGGACTCCTTGGCTTGCACAAAATGGAGCTACAAAAATATGAAATGGTATTTACAATGATTGTTAGTGATAAGAATCACTGTTCAAAGATGTAGATTGGAAAAAGTGAAGGGCCTATCTGCCAGATTTGCGTCGACTGCTTTGTCTACTTACTCCTTCACCTTGTTCTGACTCTCTCCGTTGGCTTCCTTGTCTCGTCAGTCCTTGAGTGCCCATACTGCTCTCAACACCCCCCCCTCTCTCGCGTCTGTCGTCCCTGACAGACCCTTGTTGCTGGGGGTGTTGGATGTAATATTCCACAACCTGAGTGGCAAGCTGATGTTCTTGTAAGCGTAGTCCTCTGGCCAAATCTGTCATCATACGATCCCAATCGATTGGTCCTGGAACATCCGGATGTGGCAGACGTAACTGATCTGCATGGATCGCTTGTTCTACTGCAAATAGATGTAGCAAATGTGTGGGTCTGGGAATGAAAATTTCGGAATTGTATTCCCAGAAGCCCGTAGAGAACATTTCCTCAAATGTTTGCTTGAAGCATGCGGGCAAGTACTTGATTCGTGCATGCCAAGCAAAGATAACAGTGACCGAGGGGGTTTGGCTCATGTCGTAGACTAAATCCTTGTTGCCTTGGGCGAATCCAGGAGCGGAGATGTATGGAGCTTGGACATTCCGAAAGGTTTTGAAGACAATGGTCATGAGCTCAAATATCTTCATACACATTTTCGCTGCTATATCAGGTACATTGTTTAGGCGTGCGGACCAGTGCCGAATGGTTGATATCATGTAGGCTACGGTTGGAGGTCCTCGAGGTGGAGCAAAATACGGGTAGTTAACCCAAGCGGAGCACTCTTTATTGTTGCGTACCTTGATTGCAAATGCTTGCCAGGATCTGCGACGTACCACTGGACAATAGCATGGGTTATACTTGATGTAGAGTGGCATGGTAGCCCACGTACTCATCATCTCTGGGTAATCGGTGAGTAAACGTGCACGCCAATTAGGTTGGAAAATCGAGCCAGCACGTGCATCGGTCGGTAAATCCCCTATCTCAAATTGAGTAGCGAATGTGGGCTCCTTCCCTGTATGTCTTTTGACTTCTGCATTATAATCATGTAGTAAGACAAAATAAGGCATGTATTGCGATTCTGATGTTGTGATTAACCGTTGATGGGATAATTGTTGAAAGTAGGAAGACCGAAGGACCGTTTCTTCCAGATTCGTGAGAGATTGCATTTGCACGGCCACACGATCATCATGTGTCTTACCCACTTTCTCGACCCTTCTGACCCAATCTGGAACTTGAATTTCTAACGTGTCTTGTCCTTCTTCTGTAGTTCGACCACCAGGCGTCGGCATAGGCTCGTAGGGCTCTTCGTAGCTGTCCTCGACGGGGATTTCCACTACTGTTTCAGGTTCTGGTTCTTCAATGGGCGAGGGTGGTCGTTCATATGGTAGGAGGCGTGCTTGGAGTTCTGTCACCTGTTTCCGAAGGGTCTCCATTTCTTCTGTAGATTGTTGCAAGATTACCTGTTCCTGTTGAGCAGTGGGTACACTGGCTAACTGTTTCTTTAGATCGGCACATTCAGTCTCTAGTTTCTCATATGACTCCAGGAAATTTGCATGCTCCTCAAGTAGGATGCGGATGTCTTCTGATGGAACTGCTCTATATCTGGTAGGGCTAATGGTTGCTCCTACGGTTCCTTCCATAGCCGCTTCAAAGTTGTCTTGATTTTGTTGTTGAAGTCGTTTGTTCTCCTCTAGTGCTGCGGCCATATGCTTCCTTAATAGCCCAATGTTGCGTCTGAGCGTGGCATTAGATATCATTTGCGCTTGAAGCACTGTTTCTAACTCCTTAACTGCTTGGTCATCTACAGTTGATGCCTTTGATTCCAATTCGGAGTGAGCCTGCTGTAGTGTGGTATGCTCGTCTAGGAGCGTCAGGTAGTCAGCCTCAATAGTGGTGACTCTAGCTTGGAGGCGTTGAGATTCTGCCTGGAGGGTAGCATTGCGTTCTTCTAATTGATGGAAGTCTTGTTGTAGCTGATGTGCACACTGAAGTAATGTGTCGAACGTACTATTTACATTATGAGATGCAAGGGAAATAGTTTGAAATGCAGAGGAGGTGGGATTGGGTAGGGGTGTAGTGACTGCTGTGTGTGCCACTGATGTGAGTGGTGAGGTGGGGGGCAAGGGAGGGGAAGGTGGGGAAATCGTGGGGAGAGGTGCTGTGGTTGGTGAAATGTCCATTGGATCAGACAAGGTGGTGTGTGCAGGGGCTACCATATAGGTGGGTATGGTAGGTGAAGTGAGTGTGGTGTCCGTGTAAATTGATGTCGTTGCGAACATCGGAGGAAGGTGCCTTTGAAACATGGGAGAGCGGAAGAACTGCTCCACAAAGGACGGGTATTGTGGTGGTGAGGTCCGGTTGAAAGAGGTGTAGGGGCCAGCTGGGAAGTGAGGGTTATGGAATGGAGGTACTCGTATTGGGGGGTAGGTCGGGAAACACAGGGTTCCTTCCGTGGGTGCTGGGTTTCCAACTACGCTGGTAATTATGGGATGGCCAATCATGGGTTCAGCGGATAGATGGGACGAAGTGTACAAGGGATTGGTGACGAAGGAGAAGAGGGTGTCTTGTGAGGTGGGTTCTCGAAATGAGAATGATTTGAATGAGGATGGATTATAAGTGGAGGTAGAGGTGATGACTGTCGTTTCTTCCAAGGTGGGAGGTGGTGGCTGGGGCGGAGAAGGTGGTGATGGAGGACGCTGGGGTGAGATGGGTGATGTCTGAACGAAGGTTTCAGCGGAGAGGTCAGTGGTGGTTGTGGGAGTGGCTGTGGTCTCAATAGGTACTTCTGGTTCTGTGACGGGCATCCTGATAGTCTTACCTGCTCGTGGTAACGTGTCCACTCTGCGTTTGTCATACCTTACGGACTGGCGGACTGCGGTGTGGACAGCCTCTGGAACTCCTAAAGAGTCTGACACTAATTTGAGGGTGTCAATGAAATGTTGGTCCACTCCTTCATCTGATAGCATTTCTTGCATCAAAGCTTGGCCTGATACCAGAGAGAGCTGATGCCTTTCTTGTACTGCTTTGATAGTGTCGTATAGCCTTCTTAGTTGAGCTGTATATGCAGGTGCACCTACAAGTTCTGGCACCTCTTGTTGCTCCTCTTGTTGCTCTTGATCATATTCCTCCTCATCATCCTCCTGCTCCTCATCTCCGTCATCTTCTTCCTCCACTTCAACAGGGGTGACGGGGGCTTGGGAGGTTGTGGCCTGCGTTTGTACATTTTCCGCTTGTTGTGCCTCTGCTGTCTCCAGCTCGACATCTTATAGTAGTTGTTCGAAGTCTTCATTAGTGAGTTCTTCCAAAGCTGCACCACTAGGAAATTCGAGATCCGTTGGGATGGGAGGAAATAGCAAAGTGGAACCATCGGTGCTGCGTCTTGGAAGCCGGAGTGTGAATGGTCGGACTCTTCGGGGTGGCGGGGTGACCTCTGGTGTTAGGGTGGCTCCACGTGGCTGAGCACATGGGACTTGGACCGTGCCTCTCATCTTCTTAGAAGGGGGTCCAGTGGATGTCCTGCCTCGGAACTGCTCTACCCGATTCCACATCAGGGCTCGTTGGATTGGAATGTCATAAGCCAAACACCTATAAATGATTCTTGTCAGAGCACAGCAACCATATAAAACCTGTTTCCGCGGCCAGCGTTTGTGAGCTAAGTGTATCTGATCAATTATCCAGTGGGGTAGGTTGATGGTGAGGCTCTGTGTTTCTGCCAGATACAGGCTAAACCAAATCTTCTTATGCGGCATGGTGAATCTATCCTGCGCCGGGAAAGCAAAGTGTTGCATGCACATGCGAAGGTGTATGGCAATATTAGGCGTCATGGATACCATGTCCTTGAGCTTGGTGAGACTTCGATTCTTCATGTAATCCGGTACTAGGGTTTCCTTTTCTGTAGGAATATGCATGCCGCGCATATCCAGAGCTTCTCTCACCAAATTGTTTGATAGTCTAAACCTCTTGAGCTCATTCCCCTTTGTCAGAGATGGAATCACAAATGAGCTTGCACCTTTTGGGTTCGGATTTGGAGTCAAGGTGTTGATGAGATAATAGCATCGCATGAAGTCAGGTTTTGGGAGTCGGGCACTGAAATAGGCACTCAATCCGGCTTTTTCCCATATCGGACGTAGACTTTCCGCATTTTGTAACTTCTCAAATTCTCTTGTAAAGAAATGGTATCTGCCTTGCTTTCCATTGTAGTCCAGCTCTGATTCCCAAAGATACGTTCCTTCCCCCAAGGGTCCTGCTACCTCGGTAAACCAATGTGAAGTCTTTCCCACGGGCATGGTGTGGCCACGCGGAGGGTCCGCAATAGGTATGATTTTGACGGCCTGCAACTCTTCTGGTCTTTCAACTGTCTCAGGCAAAACGGGTAAACTGTCCAAGTCCACCACTTGCGGGTTTGTTTCTGTGTGAGAGCTAGTTCCTGCTGCCTCCGCCATGTTGAAAATGTCGTAGCTGATTCTGTGAGAATATATGAATAAATGTTAACATTGCAATGGACACAAAAATGACATGGTGTCCCTTGTTACAATATTAACTTAAAGTTCTGGAGTGGTTAGGAGTTAATAAGTGCTCGGTGCTGGTGTGTGTAGTTAGGAGTTAGGTAGACCTAAGAACTAAGCGAAATGATGTGATAAGAGTGAAGCGGTTAGTAGGTGGTCATGGATTTACAATAGGGTCAGGGGGTTTGTTACAAGTCTTGGGCTGCCAATTGCAGTGGATGGGTTTTACTCGTGGTTCCGTGGAGATGCTCGAGAGCTTTCTAGGTGTGTCAGCTTTAACCTGAGGCCTCTTAGGGGCCCATTTACAACTGATTCTGTTCGTGTTCATGTGCCTTGGTGTTGAAAGTGAGTGGATGTAGGCTGTGCGAGTGAATAGATCATGCTGTGTAGAGTGTGTTCTTGGTGTAGCTATCTGAGCCCGCAAACAAGCCTTAGGCACCCAAATTTGTCTTGATTGTGGGCTAGCCTTCATCGACCTTTTGGGCACCCAAATAGATTTCACTTTAGCCGAAGAATTTCCGGACGACCTCTTATTAGTGACGTGTCGATGGTTATTAATAAGAGGTTTCCCCCGTTCTGTTGGCGTGGTTGCAACCGGGTGTTCGCCTTTTCGCACCCACACTTGGTTCACTTGTTGGAACATTCTGCTGCGCAGGTTCTTTTGATGTCCGGCATAGGTAGTACTCTGCTTCTGTTGCCTTTGCTCCACCTTTGGTCGTTGCCTCCTTCTGGTCCTTGGAAAAGAAGGGAGTTCCATTGCATCCCTGACTCCTTTTTTGCAAATATCATTCCTCTGCAACACAGGGTTTTGAACAAGAACAGCATGGTCATCTTCATGTGTACCCCTGGAGGGACCAGGAGTCCGTGCCTTTCCTAGTTCCTTGAGTGTTCCTTTATCCAACTCTATTGTAATTCGACTATGATTGACCCATACGTGAAGAAGTCCACTTCTTAGGTTTAAGTTGACTGCTTGGTCATAGATCCAGTCTTGACCCAAGACAAGAGGTTCAATGAGATCCTCATCTTGACACACTAGTGCTTTAACTGTCATTGCCTCATCATGAATGTAGAGGGGAAGTTCCACCTCGCCCATGCAAGGGGTTTCCACGCCTCCCAATCCTATGAGATATGCTTCCACAGGATTGACAGTTAACTGTAACTCTTGACAGTAAGACACTCTAACAGCACTAGTGGTGGCACCTGAGTCAATCAAGGCTGTTACAGTCCTTGCACTCTTTTCTTGTCCTATTTCTAGGGTTACGAAAGGACGTCGATCAGTTATCCTAGGTGAGCTGGTTCCTGCAACTTCACACATTGCCATATGATATCCTTGGTCTGCATAGTCATCTGTCCTAGGCTGCTCTCTACCTTGCCTTCGTAATTTCATCCTTCTGATGCGTTCTAAAGCTTCTGCTTGAGCTTCTTCTCTAATTCGCTTCTCTTCCTCTTTGTGTTTCTTAGCAGTGTTGAGTCGGCTGAGCATTTCCTCCGTGAGGGGTTCCTGATACAACTTGACTCTGCATCCGCTAATATAATTAGGGAGAACATCACCCTCTAACGTGGCTAATTGTACTGCTCCACTCGTGGAGATCCTATTGATGATCATAGGTCCGTAGCCTCTCTTTTCTAGCTTCCTCGCGTGTTGTTTTAGTGTATAGACTAAGACTAGATCTCCTGCTTTCAAGCCTTTATCCTTCACGTGGGCATCAAAGTATGCCTTCTGTCTCTTCTTGGCTGCGTATATCCCTGCAGCGGCTCTCAGTCTCGTTTCCCCTAATCGTTCAAGGTCAAAGATCCTAGAGGAGAGCTCATGACCTGTCCATTCGTGCTCTTGTGCTACTCTCAATGTAGGGATCAGGAAGTCCAAGGGTAACACAGCGTTTTGGCCAAATACCATCTGAAAGGGGGTGGCTTGGAGTACCGTTTTGTAGGCAACTCGGTATGCCCAAACAGCATGGTGTAGCTGTTTGTCCCAGTCAGAGCGTTTAGTGTTCACTAATTTTGTCAGTACATTGCATAAAATCTTATTAGTGCTCTCAGCTTGACCATTAGCTTGAGGGTGATAAGGGGCAGACTTCTTGTGTATTACCAAGAATTCTTGGAGTAGATTTTCAATAACTTCATTCAAGAAATGAGTGCCTCTATCACTTACAAGCTCTATAGGTAGTCCATATCTCGTGAATACATTCTCAAACAAGAATTTGGCAGTTGTTTGAGCATCGTTCTTGGTTGTAGCTTTTACCTCTACCCACTTGGTGAGATAATCTGTTGCCACAATGATGTATTCCGCATGAGAACCCTTAGCTGGGGGATTAATAGGACCTACGAAGTCTATTCCCCACTTAGAGAATGCACGTCCACCCATCATAGGTTTCAGTGGCATCTCATCTTTGCGTATAGGATACTGAGTCCTCTGACAGACATCACACCGTTTCACATAGGTATGTGCATCCATGTGAAGGGTAGGCCACCAGAAGCCCGCAAATAGTATCGCCTTGATTACCCGATCTGGTCCAAAGTGTCCTCCTGCTACACCTTGGTGAGCAGTTTCCAAGATCTTCAGATATTCACTTTCGTGGACACATAGTCTCAGGTAACCATCTTTACCGCGCTTATATAGATTATTACCGATGAGTGAGTAATCCTGGGCTTCTTGTTCTAAACTCCTTTTCCTAGCTAGAGTCATGTCTGGAGGGAATGTGTTTGTTCTCAAGAATGATACTAGAGGTTCACTCCAATCTGGCACAATGGGTACTTGATAAAGAGTGGCATGTTCCACTGGTGGTTTAGTGCAACAGATTGGGCATTCCTTGCACAACTTTTGGACATCAGCTTCCATAGTTGGCCAGTGCACTCCGAATCTTTTTAGAGTCTGTAAAGTTCGTTGTTTTGAATGGTGTTGCTCTAATGCACCTACATGTGCTAATTGCAACCATTTAGCGTACTCATCCTCTTCTACGCAACAAGCCAAGATCCCTTGATCTGTGTGCTTGTACATGCTTCCGGCCATGATGTGATACTTTTGGGCTTTTACGATCTCTCTATTCCGTGTGTTTACGACTGGATGATTAGGCCCGTATGTCAATACTGGTACCAATGGCTTAGCCCAATGCGGTACAACTTCCAAATTAAACAAGTAAGCATCAGGAAGGTCATCTGACACTCCTTGTGGGGCTTCTCCCGATGTGAGCCTAGAGAGGTGATCTGCTCTCAAGTGAGTCCTCCCTTTCCTTACCACAACCTCAAAATCATATTCCATTAGCAAGAGAAACCATCTCACTAATCTTCCCGTATTGCATGGCTTGTTTACTAAGTACAACAATGCCTGATGGTCCGTAAAAAATTTAAACTTATTTGCAAGCAAATAATGTCTAAACTTTTTAACTGCATATACCATGCCTAATCCTTCTCGTTCAGTAGTGGTATAATTTCGTTCAGCCGCATTCAATTGTCTACTGGCATAGGCGATTGGAAGATCCATATTACCTTCACCAGTAGGTTGTGCAAGCACACATCCGATAGCATAATTGGATGCATCCACATGAACATGGAATGGCTTATTCCAATCTGGTGTGGTCAAGATTGGTGCTGAACATAATCTTCGTTTAAGCTCTTGGAAGGAATTCTCACATTCATCCGTCCATTCAAAGTTTGTCAGAAGTCCGTACATGGGCTTTGCAATGACAGCATACATGTGTATAAATCGTCGATAATAGCCACAATGCCCCATGAAAGCTTGTACTTCCTTGACATTCTTTGGCCTAGGTAGCTCTGCTATGGCTCTCACTTTCTCCTCGTCAGTAGATATGCCATTCTTTGACACTATGTGTCCTAGAATCTTACCTTGCCTTACCATAAAAACGCACTTTTCTGGGTTCAGGCAGACTTGGTACTCTCTACATTTGTCAAAGATTTGTCTGAGTTCAGGAATATGGGTTTGCCTAACGTTGGAATGAGCACAAAGATCATCAACATAGACTTCTAAACTCTTCCTTAGGAACTCCTTAAACACATGGCACATCAGCCTCTGGAAGGTAGCTGGTGCATTGGTAAGCCCAAATGGCATTACTCTAAAAGCAAAAATGCCCCATTCTGTGGCAAAGGCTGTCTTATGCTGATCCTCTGGAGCTATGGCTACTTGATTGTAGCCAGAAAATCCATCAAGGAAGCTGTACACTTCCTTGCCTGCCACTCTTTCTAAGAGACGCTCTGTTATGGGAAGCGGATAGTTATCTCGAATTGTGGCGGCATTAACCTTTTTCAAGTTAATGCACACACGCAGCTTGCCATTCTTCTTGGGCACCACTACGATGGGGGATACCCATTCAGTGTGCTCAATTTCATAGATAAATCCAGCTTCGACCAGTCTATCTATCTCTTCCTTGATCTTAGCAGCGTAATTATCGTTATATGTATAAGGCTTTTGCTTAGAGGGTTTGGCATCTGAGGTCATGGGGATGGTGTGCGAGCATATGTCCGGGTCAACCCCTTTCAAATCCTTGTAACTCCAAGCGAATACATCTCTGTATTCTCTTAGCAAGGCAATCAATTCGTGCTCTTCTTCTTCTGTCAGGTCATGGCCTATATACGTGCATCTCTCCTCTCCTTCTTCTATGGCCACTACTATTTTCTTGGTGGTTTCTTTGTTATCATAGGCCTCTCCCGATTGTGCCTCTCGTTTAGGCATTCTTATCATGACTCTCCTGTCATCTATCTCATACTTCTTAAAATTTTCGGGGACCTCAAACAAAGATTCTTCCTCTTCTGGTGAGGCTTCTCTCTTCTTTCGTTTCTTTCCTTCTCCCTTAGGGGTCATATGCGTTGCTAGTCTTACATCATTTGTAACCTCTCCATGCCTCTGGGGTTGAAATTCTACTTCATGGAAGTATTCTTCATCTGATGCAAATGGTGGGTCCATAATGATTGACTCTAGATCAGAGTCACTTGCATCCTCAAATGCATCAGGGCTAGGTTCGCATTCTTCTAGAACTGCCTCTCCCATGATTGGCTCTATGGAGAAGACTGAAATGTCATAGCCGTCCTCATCACAGTGAGGTGTCCATTGTTCTTCATTGATGGCTACATCCATTGTTGCTAAAATTTCCGCCCAGCCATGGGGTTCAAACTCCTCATCTGGAAAGACTATAGGTGCATAGGTTGGGTCTTGAATGGGTCTATGAGTTTCGTTCGCACCTACCTCTCTGGCTTTCTCTCTCTTCTCCTCTTCTACTGCTACCTTGCACATCCATAAGTGAGTATCTTCATGCATCCATGAGGATCCAGACCCTATGGAATGCACCGATTCTGTATCATCTTTGGCTCTATGGATGGGATTCCATTGGATAGGAGGGACATCTCTATGAGAATAATCCTTGAGATTGACTTTGGTCGTAACACCCAAGTGTTGCAGGTACAAAGAATTGGTTCCCCAATCCTGTACCACTTGCAACTGTCGCATGAATGGTCTTCCTAAAATCATCTCATAGGCATGATTTTTGCTGAAGTCACATATAGCAAAACTATGTTCAAACTCGACACCACAAGTGGTGAGAGTTATCCCTTCTAGCAATCCTAGGGGTCTCTCTATGTGACCATCGGCCATCTGCAATTTCATTCTCGTCGGCCTGAGTGCCGGCTTGCCCCAACGTTTCCATAAGGAGGTTGTGGCAATCGCAACTCCTGCACCTGAGTCCAAAATTGCCTTCGTGGTGTAGTCCTGATAGGTGATGGGAAGGTAGGTGTTCCCTTCTTCACCTTCACACATATCTCCTATCTTATCCAAGGGAATTTCCGGTACTGTCCTATGGGATCCTACCCGGGAACGAGGTTCTGCAGTTTCAGTTACTTGACTAGCTACATATTTCCGCGCGTTTGGTCTATCCTCAGACAGCTCTTCCAAAGTGAGATCGCGTTGCACCTTGGTGTTCGTTACTACCTCCGTGTTCCTTGGTATGACTGAGTCGTCGTTCCTTACCATGACTGTGGGTGCTCTCATACATGTGGACTTTGCTTCCCATGGGCCTGTGAAGTGGGGTAGCTCCTGTATGGAATTAGACTCAAAGTCCAATCTCTCGTGAGACTGAACACTCTCATGCTCCCCGTAAATAGATGGGATGTCTTGTGGGAATTGGTCGTGTGCATCGTCCACAAGTTCAAAAGGAGGGGCGACCTCGCTTTCGTTATCCCATTTGTCTTCTTGAATCTCTCGTAGGAAGTCTGGGGCAAACCGATTCATAGAAGAAGAAGTGTCTGGCTCCGTAGAATTGGGCGCATAAGCAACCTGTGAAGGAGGGCTGATTCTATTGTTGACTCTCTCCTCGTTCTCGCAAATGGCTGGAGCACAAGCTTCTTGGGGAGGATTACTTATTCTATTACTTTTCCGAACAGGCTCATACGCTCTCTGGGAAGGAATGTGGGTTACCTGTGGAGGTACATAAGCTTTCGAGGGGGGCTCCTGTGACCTTTGGGGAGGAAGATAGGCTCCTTGAGGAGGCACATGGGCTTTCTGAAGAGGCTGGCTTATCAGTTCTCTTGCCCTCTCCTTTCGTTGAGGGGCAGGTTCCTTCTCTGATTGTGCAATTAACTTCTCTATTCTTTCCAGCAGTCCATCAAAGTGTAACTGCGTCTTAGCTGAACTAGAAATGTTAAATAGGCGGCTGGCCTCAAACATGGTCTGAGCCAATTCCACCATTTTGGCACAAATCTTAGTTCGTTCAAGCTCTAGCTCGGCTCTAGGGTAGCACTTTTCATGATCGGTGATGGTTGGCCCTTCTTGGATTCTGGCCTGATATGCTTTAAGCATCATATTAAGGTCCTCGGGAGTGGGGTCAGCTAGGACTGATCCTACTCTAGGGTGTGGTGGGATTTGATGAGGCGGTGGGGGAAGTGGTGGGTTAGATGGAGGTGGGAGTGGTGGAGGCGGGGTAATGTGAGAGGGAGTTGGAGCTGTGAGTTCAGTTATCCTCGCTTTGGTTTCTCTTACGCTTTCTTCAAGTTCGTTTATCTTTTTTGCCCATTGTCTTTTCATTCTTTCTCGACTATCTTTCCATGCTCTAGTTCTTTTCTTTGTTACGCTCTCGGTTTCACTAGCCTCTGGGCCCTTTTCCTGGCTTGCCTCTTGGTTTTGCTGCAATGCCTGAGCTCTAGTAACCACCTGCACTGGTGCAGTGGAAGTGACACTTCCTGAGGCATCCACAACCAACCCAATCACATTGATAGGAGTGATTTTTGGCATGTTATTGGGGTTCTTTGGGCAATCTCGTAAGAGATGCTCTTTTCCACAATCTTGGCAAAAGCCTTGGATCGTCACGGACTGATTTTGTGGAGGTGGAGGTAAGGGACAATCACGAATGAAGTGATCCCCCTGACATCGGTAGCATGGTCCTCTAGGAAAGGGTGGTCGTACCTGCCTAGGTTGAGGCCTAGGGTTGGGGTTTGCATACATGACGTTCGTGTAATCCGACTCCCAACTAGGTTCACTTGGTTCTTCACTATAGTATGACTCACCATGTTCTGGAGACTGCATGTAATAAGCTTGGGGACTATCGACATGTGTAGAATCAAAGCTATGGTCACTCGGGTCACTTTCTGAGATCAATGGGGTTACTGGTACTATGGCTCTATTCAGGTTTTCTTCTGCAACAGCATACTTCACTGGAATCACATTAGCGGGGTTGGGGGGCTGTTGAGCTAGTACCGGTAGAGGTCTCTGTTGGGCCTGATATGGTTGCTGATAGGTTTGTTGGGGTCTAGCATATTGTGGTGGTGGAGGGTACTGGTTCTGGTATCTGCCTTGTTGGTAGGGCTGAGGGTATGGTTGCCTAACTGCCTGTTTGTTGTATGGGCAATCTTGTGCGGTGTGGTTTGTGTACTTCCGTTCTATGGTGCAGTACTGGCTACTAGGGTTAACTTGGGGTTGAGCCATAATGGGACACACATTTGCCATGTGGTCGCCACCGCATGTATAGCACCTCTTCACAGGGGCAAACCTTGGGATTTGTTTGCTAGTTACACCTAATTTCTGAGCTACTTTCTCTACGAGTTCCTCAATCGACGTGGATTGCGTGGAAGAGTGACTAGAAACACTATCCGAATCTTTGTAGATTTTGGAAAGCTCTAGCTCTTCCCCTAGGTTATCTTCAATGTCAATGCACATGCGTACACACTCTTCTATAGTCCTAGGGTCCTTCAGATACACATAGGACCTCAATTTCGTACTCAGCAATCCATCAAGGAATAAGGCTACTTGTTTAGCAAATGTGGGTAGTTCCGAAATAGGGCACCTTTCAAGATATTGTCTAAATCTTCTTCCGGCCAATCTGACAGTCTCTTGGGGGGTCTGTTTGAAGCTGTGAATCAATGAGGAGGAATTGTGTCTTATGCCGCTTTTAGAGAACTCTACGATAAATGCCTCTAGGAGTTGGTCTATGCTCCTGAACTGACGCTCATCTAATGGCTGAAACCATGTAAGTGCTGTGTTCCTAAGGGTTAGGCCGAAGGCATTGTACTGCGTGAACAGATCCTCCACTTGTTCAGCTCTCAAGACTTGCTTGAACTCCGCCACATGATCATAGGGATCTCCTGTGCCATCAAAGTAATTCTTCATGGACTTAACTAGCTGGGTGGGTCTCAAGGTTCTTGCATGCTCTCTAGGTCTCGGCAGAGGGAATCCATCTACATTTCTCTGGTTCCTGTGGGCTCTATGCATCTCAGGAGGTTCTACCCTATTCGTCTCCGTTCTCGTTCTTTCTCTGCCCACTGGGTTAGCAAAACTTACTTCTGGTCTATCTCTACTTCTGTCTCTTTGCGTACCATGAGCTTGAGAAGTTCCAGCCCCAGGGTGACCATAGGATACATTTGATCTTGGTTGGGGGAAAATAAATTCACCCTTCCAAGTGTAAGCATGCCTATCGTTTTCTGTCACCACAAAGATCCGTTCTGAAGCATGATCTAAATAGGTCACTCTGCCTGGGCTATCCGGATCCTTAAACTCATAGATCATGATATTTCCTATGTCTGTTGGCTGATTAGACTTATACCTCCAAAAGGCTTCATCAGTTTCTCGATTGAGGAGCAACTCTATGCTCTTGTTGTCTTGGGGAACCCATTCAGGCGTGATAATCCTAGTGAGAACTGATTTACCTCGAGGGGTTCTAGGTTCCGCACCCATGTTCCCTTGTTCCAGGTCACCTAAGTCCGCTTCTGAGATTACATTCCCAAAGTCATCGGTCCTATCAGGGTGACTAGTGACTACATATATAGTTCCTTCTTTGTCCAGGTATGCACCATTTTCAAACTTGACAGCTGGGTGCTCTAGTCCAATGGATTGATCGGGGTTTTTAATCTGGACCACAGATCTTCCTAAGCCATCCTCATAGATGCTAGCACCTAATCGATTGGTCCTAAGGTACTCCAGCTGCGTTTTGTAAGGGCCTTCTACCCTGTATAGGTAAGGCACTCCTGAACTTCCCGTAGGTCTGTCCATGCCTTGGGACATTTCTGACTCACTGGTCTCGGAGCTAGGGTAGTTTGAGCGGTGGCTCAACTGCTGGGCCCAAGACCTTGCAGTGTGATTGACACTAGCCTCTGAAGACCTAAGGCTTTGTCTCTCTCGTGCTAGGTGTCGTCCTGATCTAAGGTTCATATGCCTAACTGATTAGCCCAATTTTTTTCAGAGTACAACCTCGTTGCCGATCAATTGGTACCAGTCACTTGATTCTTTTTAGTTATTCCTCGTGTTTAAAGTCTTGTCTGCTATTACGTCGTCAGGAATACTTGAATGTTCTTCGTACTTTCAGGTTGATCGTTCCACGTTAGGTTCTTTCCCTTTAGGTTATCGACAGTACAGTAACTAAGTTTTTAGCTTGAACTTGAGTTCTTTAGTAGTCTTCAACTTGATAACTGCCTATCGTCGCCCTGACTTACTCCTATCTCTACTCGTTCTTAGCTTGAGCTAGGAAATGACAGAGGGAGTAGAGAATAATCCAACCTTACTTGTTGATCCCTTGCTTTATGGTGCTCAAGAACCCGGTTCTCAAGCTTGCAAAGAAACTTTGCTTTGTACGCTCTCAGCTGCTCTCAATGGACCTATAAAAGACCCACGGTTAGCTCAATGCTTATATTCAAAGGACAAAACCAACCACTTCCTTCATGTAACATAAACACACAGGTGCATTCTGACTTTTAGGAAAATAATTCTAAAGACCCCTGACTTTGATCCCCCTGGGTATGGTCAACTTCAAAATACCCTATCTAAAAATCAATGCCTTATCTTTATAAAAAACAGTTGAGGGCGTGTAGTATATGCTACGAGCTTTCCAACAAGCCCTAGAGCTCAAAAAATGGATCTCGTATGAAAAAGTTGTGACCGTTCAGGGTTCTAGGGTTACGACAGGGTTCAAACAGGATCACTGTGCAACAGGTTTTCCCCAAGTTGTTTTCCTAAGACTTCCCCATGTGCTCAAGAGCATAATATTTGTGACCAAAATTAGCCCAATTTTTCAATTAACAAACCTTAAAAATTTTGGCTAAAATTGGCTGTCAATCGCGATGGATAGGGCTGTCAATCGCGATGGACACTCAGTCAATCGCGATGGACAGGCAGTCTGTCGCGATGGACAGGGACCTCAGTCAATCGCGATGGACAGGCAGTCTGTCGCGATGGACAGGGGGTTGAGTCAATCGCGATGGACAGGCAGTCTGTCGCGATGGACAGGGACCTCAGTCAATCGCGATGGACAAGGGGTTCAGTCAATCGCGATGGACAGGCAGTCGGTCGCGATGGACAGGGACCTCAGTCAATCGCGATGGACAAGGGGTTCAGTCAATCGCGATGGACAGGCAGTCGGTCGCGATGGACTGGCAGTCAATCGCGATGGACAGAGCTGTCAATCGCGATGGACAGGGCTGTCAATCGCGATGGACTGAAATTTTGCAAGATTTTCAAAAATTTTAGTGGGAATGTAGTGTGCAGGGTCTCTAGTCCACTGTGGTGCACTCAGATTTACCAACAAGTGAAAATTTCTATCAATCGCGATGGACAGAAGGCGGCGACTGCGAGACAGTTTCGTCGAGTTCCGTACCTGCGCGGAAAGCTGGAGATGGTGATGTGACCTGTACCTGCAAGACAGCTCAGAAAACATGCAAAAAGCAGCACATGCAAATTCGCTCTCTTGCTCTCTCTCACAAGTGAAATGAGGGAAATGAGGTGGAGGTGGGGATATAGTCAAAAAACTGAAATTTTCGCGATGATGGATATGGAGGTGGTAGGTGGTGATGATGATGATGGAAATGAAGATGGTAAAGAAAGTAAAAGAAAAACGATGAGAGTGAAGAAAATACCTACAACTCCAACGCGTCAACTCTACGTCTTACCATCACACGCTCGTCCTCGAAGCTCGATCCCCGGCAACGGCGCCAAAATTTGGTGTAGCTCAGTGATGAGTAGCACCTCCTTTAATGTCAATCCGGGAAGACGTGAGGATGGTATGAAGACCTCGAGCAAGTGGCGGCACAAGTGCGTGAGTGAGAAGCACATAAGCATGCACACACATACACACACACGCGCACACACGGCAAGACAAAGAGAGAGAATCAATGGAGTTTTTTAGATTACTTTCAAAAGCTCTTACAAGTTCGTTTCAATTACAATCTAACCTCAAAAATGAGCTCTCTAGCTCTTTTTATAGTTTTTGACTAGCTTTTGGCCCTGTCCAGACCTAGTGTCCGGCCTAGTTAAAAAGTAGGTTCCAGGGCCAATTTGAGGGCTCAAACGGAGTCTAAAAAATACGAAAATTGATATGTAGGTACTTCTAAGGCTCCTCAAGCTCAAGGACTCCTTGGCTTGCACAAAATGGAGCTACAAAAATATGAAATGGTATTTACAATGATTGTTAGTGATAAGAATCACTGTTCAAAGATGTAGATTGGAAAAAGTGAAGGGCCTATCTGCCAGATTTGCGTCGACTGCTTTGTCTACTTACTCCTTCACCTTGTTCTGACTCTCTCCGTTGGCTTCCTTGTCTCGTCAGTCCTTGAGTGCCCATACTGCTCTCAACAGTGGTAGACTCCTCAGGAAGCGTCACTTCCACTGCACCAGTGCAGGTAGTCACTAGGGCTCAGGCATTGCAGCAAAACCAAGGGGTAGGCCAGGAAAAGAGCCTAGATGCTAGCGATACTGAGAGCCAAAATAAAAAGAGAACAAGAGCTTGGAAAGATAGCCGCGAACGCATGAAAAGGCAATGGGCAAAGAAGATGAGTGAACTTGAGGAAAGTCTACGAGAAACCAAGGCTAAAATCATAGAGATCACGTCTCAACCGCACTCTCACACATTCCCACCGCTACCATCCCCATCACCCTCCATCCCTTCACCCTCTAAGACAGCCCACGCAACCCACCCACCACCCCAAACAGGATCAGTATTAGCTGATCCCACTCCCGAAGACATAGACATGATGCTTAAGGCATATCAGGCCAGAATCCAAGAAGGGCCAAACGTCACGGATCATGACAAGTGCTATCCTAGAGCTGACCTAGAGATAGAAAGAACAAAACTATGCACGAAAATGGTCGCATTGGCTCAGACTATGTTTGAAGCCAGTCGCCTTTTCAATTACTCAGGCTCAGCCAAAACGCAATTACACTTGGATGGATTCCTAGAGAAGTTAGAGAGGATAATTGCAAGATCTGACAAGGAAGAAAAAAATCAAGACCAAGAAAAAGCAAGCAAAAACAGGAATCATTCCCAATCAGAAGTGTATGTGGCCAAGGCCCCTAAACCGGACAACTTCCCCTCCTTAGAAAGAATAGAGAGGCCAATAGCACAGCCAGAAAAGGAACCTACCCCTCAACGAAAGGAGAGGGCAAGAGAACTGATAAGCCAGCCTCTTCAGGAAGCCCATGTGCCTCCTCAAGAAGCTTATCTTCCCCCCCAAAAGTCACATGAGCCTCCCCCGAAAGCTTATGTACCTCCACAGGTGACCCACATTCCTTCCCAGAGAGTGTATGAGCCTACTCGGAAGAGTAACAGAATAAGCAATCCTCCCCAAGAAGCTTGTGCTCCAGCCATTTGCGAGAACGAGGAGAGTCAACAATAGAATCAGCCCTCCTTCACAGGTTGCTTATGCGCCCAATTCTACGGAGCCAGACACTTCTTCTTCTATGAATCGGTTTGCCCCAGACTTCCTACGAGAGATTCAAGAAGACAAATGGGATAACGAAAGCGAGGTCGCCCCTCCTTTTGAACTTGTGGACGATGCACACGACCAATTCCCACAAGACATCCCATCTATTTACGGGGAGCATGAGAGTGTTCAGTCTCACGAGAGATTGGACTTTGAGTCTAAATCCATACAGGAGCTACCCCACTTCACAGGCCCATGGGAAGCAAAGTCCACATGTATGAGAGCACCCACAGTCATGGTAAGGAACGACGACTCAGTCATACCGAGGAACACAGAGGTAGTAACGAACACCAAGGTGCAACGCGATCTCACTTTGGAAGAGCTGTCTGAGGATAGACCAAACGCGCGGAAATATGTAGCTAGTCAAGTAACTGAAACTGCAAAACCTCGTTCCCGGGTAGGATCCCATAGGACAGTACCGGAAATTCCCTTGGATAAGATAGGAGATATGTGTGAAGGTGAAGAAGGGAACACCTACCTTCCCATCACCTATCAGGACTACACCACGAAGGCAATTTTGGACTCAGGTGCAGGAGTTGCAATTGCCACCACCTCCTTATGGAAGCGTTGGGGCAAGCCAGCACTCAGGCCGACGAGAATGAAATTGCAGATGGCCGATGGCCACATAGAGAGACCCCTAGGATTGCTAGAAGGAATAACTCTCACCACTTGTGGTGTCGAGTTTGAACATAGTTTTGCTATCTGTGACTTCAGTAAAAATCATGCCTATGAGATGATTTTGGGAAGGCCATTTATGCGACAATTGCAAGTGGTACAGGATTGGGGAACCAACTCCTTGTATTTGCAACACTTGGGTGTTACGACCAAAGTCAATCTCAAAGATTATTCTCACAGAGATGTCCCTCCTATCCAATGGAATCCCATCCATAGAGCCAAAGATGATACAGAATCGGTGCATTCCATAGGGTCTGGATCCTCGTGGATGCATGAAGATACTCACTTATGGATGTGCAAGGTAGCAGTAGAAGAAGAGAAGAGAGAGAAAGCCAGAGAGGTAGGTGCGAAAGAAACCCATAGATCAATCCAAGACCCAGCCTATGCACCTGTAGTTTTTCCAGACGAAGAATTTGAACCTCACGGTTGGGCAGAAATCTTAGCAACAATGGACGTAGCCATCAACGAAGAACAATGGACACCTCACTGTGATGAGGATGGCTATGATATTTCAGTCTTCTCCATAGAGCCAATCATGGGAGAGGCAGTTCTAGAAGAATGCGAACCTAGCCCTGATGCATTTGAGGATGCAAGTGACTCCGATCTAGAGTCAATCATTATGGACCCACCATTTGCATCAGATGAAGAATACTTCCATGAAGTAGAATTTCAACCCCAGAGGCATGGAGAGGTTACAACTAATGTAAGATTAACAACACATGTGACCCCGAAGGAAGAAGGAAAGAAACGAAAAAAGAGAGAAGCCTCACCAGAAGAGGAAGAATCTTTGTTTGAGGTCCCCGAAAATTTTAAGAAGTATGAGATAGATGACAGGAGAGTCATGATAAGAATGCCTAAACGAGAAGCACAATCAGGAGAGGCCTATGATAACAAAGAAACTACCAAGAAAATAGTAGTGGCCATAGAAGAAGGAGAGGAGAGATGCACGTATATAGGCCATGACCTGACAGAAGAAGAAGAGTACGAATTGATAGCCTTGCTAAGAGAATACAGAGATGTATTCGCTTGGAGTTACAAGGATTTGAAAGGTGTTGACCCTGATATATGCTCACACACCATTCCCATGACCTCAGATGCTAAACCCTCTAAGCAAAAGCCTTATACATATAACGATAACTATGCTGCTAAGATCAAGGAAGAGATAGATAGATTGGTTGAAGCTGGATTTATCTACGAAATTGAGCACACCGAATGGGTATCCCCCATCGTAGTGGTGCCCAAGAAGAATGGCAAGCTGCGTGTGTGCATTAACTTGAAAAAGGTTAATGCCGCCACAATTCGAGATAACTATCCGCTTCCCATCACAGAGCATCTCTTAGAAAGAGTGGCAGGCAAGGAAGTGTACAGCTTCCTTGATGGATTTTCGGGCTACAACCAAGTAGCCATAGCTCCAGAGGATCAGCATAAGACGGCCTTTGCCACAGAATGGGGCATTTTTGCTTTTAGAGTAATGCCATTTGGGCTTACCAATGCACCAGCTACCTTCCAGAGGCTGATGTGCCATGTGTTTAAGGAGTTCCTGAGGAAGAGTTTAGAAGTCTATGTTGATGATCTCTGCGCTCATTCCAACGTTAGACAAACCCATATCCCTGAACTCAGACAAATCTTTGACAAATGTAGAGAATATCAAGTCTGCCTGAACCCAGAAAAGTGCGTTTTTATGGTCAGGCAAGGCAAGATTCTAGGACACATAGTGTCAAAGAATGGCATATCTACAGACGAAGAAAAAGTGAGAGCCATAGCAGAGCTACCAAGGCCAAAGAATGTCAAGGAAGTACAAGCTTTCATGGGGCATTGTGGGTATTACCGACGTTTCATCCACATGTATGCTGTCATCGCAAAGCCCATGTACAGACTCTTGACTAACTTTGAGTGGACTGATGAATGTGAGAATTCCTTCCAGGAGCTCAAACGAAGATTGTGTTCAGCACCAATCTTGACCACACCAGATTGGAATAAGCCATTCCATGTTCATGTTGATGCATCCAATTATGCTATTGGATGTGTGCTCGCACAACCTACTGGTGAAGGTAATATGGATCTTCCAATTGCCTATGCCAGTAGACAATTGAATGCGGCTGAACGGAATTACACCACTACAGAGCGAGAAGGATTAGGCATGGTATATGCAGTCAAGAAATTTAGGCACTATTTGCTTGCAAATAAGTTTAAATTTTTTACTGATCATCAGGCATTGTTGTACCTAGTAAACAAGCCATGCAATACAGGTAGATTAGTAAGATGGTTTCTCTTACTAATGGAATACGACTTCGAGGTTGTGGTAAGGAAAGGCAGGACTCACTTACGAGCAGACCATCTCTCTAGACTCACATCTGGAGAAGCCCCACAAGGAGTGTCAGATGACCTTCCTGATGCTTACTTGTTTAATTTGGAAGTTGTACCGCAGTGGGCTAAGCCATTGGTACCAGTATTGACATACGGGCCTAACCATCCTGTGGTAAACACACGGAACAGAGAGGTTGTAAAAGCCCAAAAATACCACATCATGGCAGGAAGCATGTACAAGCACACAGATCAAGGGATCTTGGCCTGTTGCGTAGAAGAGGATGAGTACGCTAAATGGTTGCAATTAGCACATGTAGGTGCGTTAGAGCAACACCATTCAAAGCAACGAACTTTACAGACTCTAAAGAGATTCGGAGTGCATTGGCCAACTATGGAAGCTGATGTCCAAAAGTTGTGCAAGGAATGCCCAATCTGTTGCACTAAACCACCAGTGGAACATGCCACTCTCTATCAAGTATCCATTGTGCCAGATTGGAGCGAACCACTAGTATCATTCCTGAGGACAAACACATTCCCTCCAGACATGACTCTGGCTAGGAAAAGGAGTTTAGAACAAGAAGCCTTGGATTACTCACTCATTGGTGATAATCTATACAAACGCGGTAAGGATGGTTACCTGAGACTGTGTGTCCATGAAAGTGAATATCTCAAGATCTTGGAAACTGCTCACCAAGGGGTAGCAGGAGGACACTTTGGACCAGATCGGGTGATCAAGGCAATAATGTTTGCGGGCTTCTGGTGGCCTACCCTTCACATGGATGCACATACCTATGTGAAACGGTGTGATGTCTGTCAAAGGACTCAGTATCCTATACGCAAAGATGAGATGCCACTGAAACCTATGATGGGTGGACGTGCATTCTCTAAGTGGGGAATAGACTTCATAGGTCCTATTAATCCCCCAGCTAAAGGTTCTCATGCGGAATACATCATTGTGGCAACAGATTATCTCACCAAGTGGGTTGAGGTAAAAGCTACAACCAAGAACGATGCTCAAACAACTGCCAAATTCTTGTTTGAGAATGTATTCACAAGATACGGGCTACCTATAGAGCTTGTAAGTGATAGAGGCACTCATTTCTTGAACGAAGTGATTGAAAATCTACTCCAAGAATTCTTGGTAATACACAAGAAGTCTGCCCCATATCACCCTCAAGCTAATGGACAAGCTGAGAGCACTAATAAGATTTTATGCAATGTACTGACGAAATTAGTGAACACTAAACGCTCTGATTGGGACAAACAGCTACACCATGCTGTTTGGGCATACCGAGTTGCCTACAAAACGGTACTCCAAGCCACCCCCTTTCAGATGGTATTCGGCCAAAACGCTGTGTTACCTTTAGACTTCTTGATCCCTACATTGAAAGTAGCACAAGAGCACGAATGGACAGGTCATGAGCTCTCCTCTAGGATCTTTGACCTTGAACGATTAGGGGAAACAAGACTAAGAGCCGCTGCAGGAATATATGCCGCCAAGAAGAGACAGAAGGCATATTTCGATGCCCATGTGAAGGATAAAGGCGTGAAAGCAGGAGATCTAGTCCTAGTCTATACACTCAAACAACATGCGAGGAAGCTAGAAAAGAGAGGCTACGGACCTATGATCATCAATAGGATCTCCACGAGCGGAGCAGTACAACTAGCCACGTTAGAGGGTGATGTTCTCCCAAACTATATTAGCGGTTGTAGAGTCAAGTTGTATCAGGAACCACTCACGGAGGAAATGCTCAACCGACTCAACACTGCTAAGAAACGCAAAGAGGAAGAAAAGCGCATTCGAGAAGAGGCTCAAGCAGAGGCCTTAGAACGCATCAGAAGGATGAAATTACGAAGGCAAGGTCGAGATCAGCCTGGAACGAATGACTATGCAGACCAAGGATTTCCCATAGCCATGTGTGAAGTTGCAGGAACAAGCTCGAATAGAATAATTGATAGACGTCCTTTCATAACCATAGACATAGGACAAGGAAAGAGTACAAGAACCGTAAGAGCATTGTATGTAGACCTAACTCTGTATATAGAAGCTTCAACCAGATAGCTTCTTGAGTGGCATTGGCAAGCCCTCTATACTCTGCTTCAGTGGATGACAATGCCACTGTAGGTTGCTTCTTGGCTGACCAAGAAATAGGCTTATCTCCTGCAAAACAAATGTATCCTGAGGTGCTTCTCCTATCATCCTTGCATCCTGCCCAATCTGCATCTGAGTAAACTTTAATGTCAATATCTGATGTATAAGGAAAATACAAACCATGATTTTGAGTTCCCTTCAGATACTTCAAGATCTTCTTTGCTGCCTCTAGGTGAGGTACCCTTGGTTTGTGCATGAATTGACTAAGCACACTAACTCCATATGCTATGTCAATTCTTGTCAAGGTAGCATAGTTCAAACTACCTACCATACTTTGGTATCCTGTAATGTCTTGGACTTCTTCTCCTTCATGAGCACTTAGCTTTAGGTTGACCTCCATTGGAGTAGTAGATACTTTAGCATCCTGCAAGCCAAACTTCTTGACCATATCCTGTACATACTTCTTTTGAGTGATATATATACCTGAGTTGGTGTAGACTAACTCAAGACCTAAGAAGTACTTCAATAATCCAAGATCACTAATCTTGAATTCTTTCATCATCTGTCCTTTGATGTGTCTAATACCATTGACATCATTGCCTGTAATAATGATGTCATCAACATAGACACACAAATAGATTACCTCTGTACTACTTCTCTTTATGAACAGAGAAGTGTTTGCTTTGCTCATCACAAATCCTTGGTCTAGGAGGTAGGTGGTTAATCTGTAATTCCATGCTCTAGGTGCCTGCTTTAAACCATACAGAGCCTTCTTCAATTTACAAACATAATGTACCTTTTTTGGATCTTCATAGCCAGGTGGTTGTGACATGTAGACTTCTTCAGATATCCATCCATTCAAGAAAGCATTCTTGACATCTAGTTGGTACATATTCCAATTCTTGGATGCAGCTACACTCACCAAAATTCTGATGGTTGGCATCTTGGCCACAGGAGAAAATGTCTCCTCATAATCAATGCCTTGGGTTTGTGCAAAACCCTTGGCTACCAACCTAGCTTTGTACCTGTTTCTTGTTCCATCTGAATTCTTCTTTATTTTGTAGATCCATCTGGATCCTATTACCTTCATAGAGTCTTTCTTGGGTACCAAGTCCCAAGTATCACTTTCCTTGAGAGCTTCCATCTCTTCATCCATGGCTTCTCTCCATTCTGGTTTGGTAATTGCTTCTTCATAGGTACCTGGTTCTTCATTCAACAAGTCCTTTGCAAGATATACAGAATGTTTAGTCACAAGTGATGTGTCATTACCCAAATCTGATAGGCTTCTTCTTTTCTCTTTGAGATCTCCTCATTGCTTGAGTTGAGGATTCTGGTTTATCTTCTAGTTGCTTCATCTTCATCTTCCCTTTGGATTTCCAAGCTTTGAATTCTTCAAGGTTTATTGTATCATCATCATCTAAGCTTGAATCTTCTTGCTGAATTGGTTCCTCCTTGGTAAGCTTTGGAAAATCTTCTTCCATGTCATAGGGTAGACTCACTTTCCTGCATTCATTCTCATACCAAGAGTCATTCTCATAAAAAATGACATCTCTGCTTACCTTGAACCCTTTGTTCGTTGGATTGTAGAATCTGTATCCCTTTTGGTTCAAATCATAACCAATGAAGATACATTTTTCTGCCTTGGGGTCTAGCTTTCCCCTTACCTGTGAGGGAATATGCACATATGCTACACAACCAAAGATTTTGCAATGATCCAGAGAGGGTCTCTTACCATGCCAAGCTTCATATGGTGTCATGCCATCAAGTGATTTGGATGGCAACCTATTGATGAGATAAGTGGCAGTGGATACACTCTCTGCCCAAAGATAGTTTGGTAACTTCTTTTCATTAAGCATAGACCTAGCTGTTTCTACTATGAGTCTATTCCTTCTTTCTGCTACCCCATTTTGTTCAGGTGAGTACCTTGTAGTAATCTCCCTTTTGATGCCTCTTTCCTGCAAGAAATCTTCAAACTCATTGGAGAAGTACTCTCCTCCACCATCTGACCTTAGCCTCTTCAAGCTTCTTCCTGTTTGATTTTCAACAAGTGCAAGATATCTCTTGAAACAATTAAACACTTCATCTTTATGCTTCATAAAGTATAAAATGGTCCATCTGCTATAGTCATCAATGAAGGACACATAATACCTTGAACCAGAAATGGAGGGGTCCTTGCTAGGTCCCCAAACATCTGTGTGTACCAAGTCTAGATAGTCTTCATGCATGAAACCTTTCCTTGAATAGGGTAACCTATGAGACTTACCAAATTGACATGATCCACACTTGTAAATCATGTGTTGCTTGGACACATTAGGTATCCCAAGCACACATTGATCCCTGCACATTTGCTTTAGGGTTCTTTCACCTATGTGCCCTAATCTCTTGTGCCATATTTCTAACTCTGAAAGTGTCTGATCCTTATAATTATACAAAGCAATGTTCTTGGTGTCTTCTAGCTCAAATGTAAACAATCTACCTGATTTCTCCCCTTTGGCTATCCTTCTGAATCCATGTCTTGGGTCCTCCACATATGCTCCATGTTGTGTGAATCTGACCTGCAACCCTTTCTCCACAATCTGACCAACACTCATTAGATTCTTAGTGATGGTTGGTACATATAGTACCCTGCTCAATAGGTTCTGGTTACCATCACATGTCTTCACATTTCCAATCTTAACAACAGAATGTTTAGTGTCATCACCTGTTTGTACCTGATGTTTGCCCTTGGGCTCTTCCAAATCAGAAAGTAGTGCCACATTGCCAGCTACATGGTTAGAACATCCTGAGTCAATGTAAAATAAATGATCATCATTTGTACCTGCCTTGGAGGTCATATTCATGATCAATAGGGAGTCATCTTGCTCCTCTGTATAGTTGTTATAGTCTCTTCTATTTTTGTATCCACCTTGATAATTACCATTGTGGTTGTTGTTGTAATTGTTGTTGTATTGGTTGTTGTATCCATTGTAGCCTTGGTGTTGATTGAATCTGCCTCTCCCTTGAGAGTATCCACCTCTTGAGTAGCCTCTTCCTCTCTAATTCTTGTAGTTCTTGTAGCATTCATCTATGGTATGATTAGACAATCCACAAATGTTGCATGGTGATGAGTTGTAGGGTCTCCCCCTACCTGACTTACCTCCTCTGCCTCTTCCTCTAGATGACCTACCTCTCCCTGCATAATTAGCTTGAGAGGTAGAGCCTTCTTCATCCTGTTTCTTCCCTTTACCTTTATCTTTAACTTTCTTATCAGTATAGAGAGCAGAGGGATTATTACCTTTTGATTGATCTCCAGCCTTTGTAAACTTTGCTTCATGTGTAAATAGTTGGCCCATGAGTGTTGTGAGATCAGGGGTATGCATGTCCATATAGAGGTCCATTGCAGTGGTGAAACTTTCCCACTTATCATCTGCCTTGAGTCCATTTGTTACTTGCCTGACTATTTTCTCCTCTTCAATCTCCTCTCCAATGCTTGCTAATTGGTCTGCCACATCTTTGATCTTTGTCACATACTCTGAGACTGATTGCTTGGGCTGCTTCCTAAGGGTTGTGAACTCAATCCACAATTGATTCTTCCTAGCCCTTGTGTTGGAAGAAAAGTAGTTTGACAAAGTTTCCCAAGTCTCTTGGGAAGTCTTACAATTCCTTATATGAGGTAAAAGAAAGTCAGATATAGAGTTTAGAAGGTAAGACCTTGCCAAAGCATCCTTTTCACACCATTGGTTGAGTCTTTCATGTTCATCCTTTGTGGGTAGTCCTCTGGTCTTGAATGAGGGCAATTCCTCATCTCCTAATATGTATCCAAATAAGCTTCTCCCTTGTAGATAGGTCTTCATTCTCAATGACCAATCTTGATAATTGTTTCTGTCCAATTTGTCAATGAATGAAGGGAAACCATCACCCATGTTTACCTTCTTTGCTCTGATACCACTGTTGGGAGTGATGGTTGGATGCACTCAAGAAATGAGTTGATGCTGCAAAACCTGCTTCACACCTGCCCTCCTTTGACTCCAGATATGCTTAGTACACTTGCTTAGCTTCCAAATGACACAAAGAAACCATATATGTACTTTGGAAATGATTTGTGTAATGATCAAACCAAAACAGATAACTTGGTTCCTTCACAAATCCAAAAAACTTACTATTTCTGTAGTGATACCTGCTCAGTGTGACCAGCACACTTAAAATTGAAACAATTCCTTTTGGGAGTATTAAAGTACCTTAGTAAGCTACCAATCACAAGTGGAATCACTTAAATTGATAAACCATACACTGAGAAATAAGTTTAGCAAAATTCTGATTACCCCCGACTTTTTAGGAACTCTGCAGACACAGACCAGTGTGCACTTCGATTGCGATTTCTCCCAAATGGCTGAATGAAATCTTCTGAGATTTTGTATGCTTGTAGAAGACCTTGAGCTGGTTCCAATGAGCTATAGATCGCTTGATTTGGTTCAGTGAGCACTGAGAAATGCTCCTTGGAAGTTGACAGACTTGGAGTAGGAAATACAGAGAACCAGAAATGATGAATGTGTATATATCTATTGATTGATATGATTATACAAGCTCATTAGCATGCAAAGCATGGCTAATTGAGGAGTGGTGGTGTAGGCTATGGTGTAGCACTAACACACACACAGTTACAATGACAAAATGCCTCGGGGAGTGAGCTGAAGTGACTGGACTAACCGCGACTTTTCAAGTGTAGTTTTTATAGGAGTTGAAGACTAATTTGAATTTCAAATTCAAACTTAGCCTCCCAAGAATATCTCTACTAAAAGTAGGGAGATATTCTCTCCACTAAATCATTCCTTTTTTCCATGACTAATGAAGTAGGTAAGTGACTCAAGTGATTACAAATAAATGCCAAGTCATATAGACTTTTACAAAGGAGTAAAAAGTAAGAACATCTAAGCATATGTTCATATGATCCTTGCTTCAAGTGAAGCCTTGATAAAACTTTGTCCAAGCTAATCTTCCATGAGTCCAAGCCAATGTGTGAAGGCTTGATATGCACCAACACTCTATATCAAGAACAACTTTAGACTCCACCAAATTTAGAGAACATTCATCAATTTATCATAAAATTGATTATTCTGAAAAATTCAACTTCTCAGAAAAGTCTGCTGCAGATTAATCCTTGATTGACTAATCATTTGTGTAAAGTTTTTTATAAAACTTTGTAGATTGCTTCGCCTTAAGGTTGTGCACCTTCTCCAACTTAAATCTCTGCAAATGATTCAGTATACTCTGAGAAATCACACAAACAATTTACCTATGTGTAAATCACCTTCTCTACAGTAGCTATTTTGACACTTGCAACTTCTTAGCTATAGTTCTCCCAATGTCGAACCCGTTTGATCAAATGCTTTTAGATGTAGATAGCTTATCTCTCAACTTAGATTTTGAGCTATCATATGTGTAAAACTTTACACTGTGCATTGAGCACTGCCCATTTCATTGAACTCAAAATTTGTGCCTATTTCAGGAGACTCTGAACATTCTTTACATATGAATGTTCCTACACACAATCCTCTTAGCCTGATCACAATTAGACTCTCAAACTCTAGCCATAGATTGATTAACTATGGACTTAGATATCTCCAAAAGGAATTCGCAAAAGATCTACAACACGAGGAGAAAACACAGAAACATCGGGCGTAATTTTTCCTTCTATTTCTCAGAAATTTACAACTGAGTGAGGATTGACAATTCAACTCACTTCTAAGAGACTTAATGACTCTTACAACTCCTCAATACACTATTCTCATGATCTCTTATTGTCTCCTCTTGCCTCTCCTACTTTCCCCGACATTTTTCCAAAGTATTTATAGGCAAATATGTACAAGTTTGTAACTAGACAAAAGTATAAGTGATCTATGTCTTCACTAATGTACATATGTGTACAAATCATTCATCCTGTGAATGTATGCACCTTCTTTGCTTCAAGACTTGATCTCATCTCCATCCTTTGTCCTTCAAATCTTCAATAGGTGATTGGTCTGCACCAACAGCTCCCCCTCAATCATCAATTGAGATTTCTCTTATCTTCTTTATGCCTGCCATGTCTTTAAACTTCTGTAACTTTGGTCCATCCAAGCTCTTTGTAAGCATATCAGCTATCTGATCTTTTGTTGAAGTATGTATAACTTCAATCTCCTTATCCATCACCTTCTCTCTTAGAAAGTGATACTGTATCTCAATGTGTTTAGTCCTGGCATGAAAAATAGGATTAGCAGCTAGATATAATGAACTCATGTTATCACCATAAATGATAGGTATGCTCTGTATAGTGTCAAAACTCTTCATGAGAGTCTTAAGCCAAATCACTTCTTTTGCAGCTTCAACCATGCCTTTGTACTCTGCTTCTGTAGATGACAAAGCAACTGTATGTTGCTTCTTTGAGCACCAGGAGATTAACTTATATCCCACATAACACATGTATCCATAGGTTGACCTTCTATCATCTGGATTACCTGCCCAATCTCCATCACTATAGATCTTCATATTTGTATCTGATGTAAAACCATCATACAAACCTTCTTTGAGTGTACCCTTAATGTACCCCAACACTCTTTGACCTGCAATCCAATGCTCTTTCCTAGGACAATGCATGAATTGAGACAAAACCCCAACTGCATATGATAAATCAGGTCTAGTTAATGTAGCATAAATAAGACTACCAACCAAACTCTGATATTGCTTCATGTCCTTGAACTCTTCACCTCCAAATCTGCTTAATTTGTGATTCACCTCCATTGGAGTAGGTGCTACCCTGCAATCATCCATTTTAAACTTGATTAACAAGTTTCTCAAATACCTTTCTTGAGTCACATACACTCCATGTTGAGTGTATGATATCTCCATGCCCAAGAAGTATGACAAGTCTCCCAAATCACTGATTTTGAACTCTTTCTCCATTCGCTTCTTTAGACTTTGTATGCCTTTCTCATCTGTACCTGTAAGAATGATATCATCAACATATATGCACATGTAAATAAACCCATCATCACTTGCTTTGACAAGCAAGCTACTATCAGCTTTTGATACTTGAAATCCAAGTTCTTTTAGCAACTTTACAAGTCTATAATTCCATGCCCTTGGCGCCTGCTTCAAGCCATATAGAGCTCTCTTGAGCTTACACACATAATCTGGATATCTTCCATCTCTGAATCCTTGAGGTTGCTCCATGAAAAATTCATCTGAAATGTAACCATTCAAAAAAGCATTCTTCACATCTAATTGACACAATTTCCAACCTTTGCATGCAGCAATTGCTATAAGTGTCCTGATGGTTGTCATCTTTGCCAAAGGACTATAAGTCTCATCATAGTCAACACCATATGTCTGAGCAAACCCTTTGACAACAAGTCTAGCTTTGTACCTAGACACACTTCCATCTGCAAATCTTTTTGTCTTATAAACCCACTTACATCCAATGATCTTCTGGCTATTTGGCTTTGGAACCAAATCCCATGTTTGATTCTCCAATAATGCATCATATTCTTCCTGCATAGCTTTCTCCCAATTTTCTTTACCTTTTGCCTCTTCATATGTAGAAGGGTCTTCATCTGCTTTAATCATGTAAGCATAATCTTTGGTAGCCAAAAATGAAGTATCATAGCTATACCTTGTAGGTTGCCATTTGTTCCTTGTAGACCTCCTAAGTTCTCCACTTCTTGAGGTTTCTGGTTCTTCATATTCAGGATCAAATCTTGGTGTCTCTTCCACTTCAACCTGCACTTCATTATTCTCTTGCTCATCAAATATCTGAACCTTTGATTTACCTTTCCTTTGGCTCACAATTTCTTCATCATCTGTATTAATATTGATAGTACCTGCATACCAAGTACCTTGCTCATCAAATGTAACATCTTTTGATACAAGGAAATGTTTTGTGGATGGATTCCACAACCTGTATCCCATCTGCTTATCATCATAACCAATAAACACATATTTTTCAGCTTTAGGTTCCAATTTGTGCCTTAATTGTGATGGCATATATGCATAGGCCAAACATCCAAATACTTTGCAATGGTCTAGTGTAGGTCTCTTACCCCACCATGCCTCATATGGTGTCATACCCTGCAAGGCTTTACAAGGTAGCCTATTGACCAAATAAATGGCTGTATTTACAGCCTCAGCCCACAAATAATTTGGGCAATTTTTCTCCTTCATCATGGACCTTGCAAACTCAACAAGAGTCCTATTTCTCCTTTCTGCTACACCATTTTGTTGAGGAGAGTACCTGCAAGTAACCTCTCTTTTTATACCTTCATTCCACAAGTAATCACTGAACTCATTAGAGAAATACTCTCCCCCTCCATCTGACCTTAGTCTCTTCAACTTATGTCCTGTAATGCTCTCTGCATACATATGATAATGTTTGAAAGTATTGAATACTTCTGACTTATCTTTGATCACATAGATAGTGATCCATCTGGTAGCATTATCAACATAAATCACATAATACCTTGAGCCATTGATACTGAAGTCCTTTGATGGTCCCCACACATCTGTGTGTACCAACTCAAGTTTCTCTGAATACATAAACCCATGCTTGGAGTAGGATTGCTTATGAGCCTTACCTAATTGACATGCCTCACATCTGTATTTCATATGTTGACCTGCAACATTAGGCAATCCAAGCACTGAACCATTATTAATCATGTCTTTAATACCTCTTTCATTGAAATGTCCAAGTCTCTTGTGCCAAAGATCTAACTCAGAGATCTTATGTCCTCCGTAGGTGAACAAGGCATGACCAACATTACCTTGAATCTTCAATGTGAACAATCTTCCTTCTTTCTTCCCTAAAACAGTTTGTTTATACCCATTGCTAGGGTCTTCCACAAACACTCCTTCATTAGTGAACCTTACTTCATAACCTTTTTCCACAATTTGTCCTACATTTATCAAATTCTTAGGAATTGTAGGAACATACAAGACCTTACTCAATAAGGTGCTACCATCCTTGGCCTTCACTGATCCAATTGACTTCACATTGTGCTTTGTGTTGTCACCTGTTTGAACAACATGATTAGATACCTTATTCTCCAAATCAGTCATCAAGGCTATATTACCACTCACGTGATTGCTACACCCTGAGTCAATGTAGAAGACTCTTTGATCTTCACTCTGCCTTTCACAAGTTGCATTCATTATCAATGTTGAATCTTCCTTTTGATCTGAAGCATAATTGTAGTAGGTATTGTTATATTGCTGACTTTGGAAACCTCTACCTGCATTTCTTCCAAAGTAACCCCTACTACCTCTACCTCTGAAATTACCTCTTTGATTTCTGCCTCCTCTTCCTCTTCAATTATAGTTCTGATTGTATCCTCCATTACTCTGATTATTATGCCAACAATCATTAGCTAAATGATTTGTCTTACCACAAATCCAGCATGCTTTGGCTCCATCTTTGTTATTCCTGCCTCTTCCTCTACCTTTGCCACCTCCTCTACCTCTTAGGAAGTTGGCTTGACTAGTTGTGCCTTCATCTTCACCTGATTGTTGCTTTCCTTTGTTAGCTTTCTTCTTGTCCTTTGAGTACATTGCATGACCTGTACTTTTGTCACCATCTCCTTTAACATCCTGCTCAAATGTTAGCATATGACCTAGCAACTGATTTAAATCAGGAGTGAAATGATCAAGTGATAATTCTGTAGACAAAATGAATGGCTTCCATTTGTCATCACCTCTCAAACCTATAAGGATTTGCCTTACCAATTTATCCTCCTCAATATCTTCATCAACAGCTCCTAATGCATCTGCAATGTCTTTCATCCTTGTTACATAGTCTGAAATGGATTGAGAGGCCTTCTTCTTGAAAGTTGTAAATTCTGCCCATAAAGATGCCTTCCTTGACTTTGTGGTGTTATGGAAATGCTCTTCCAAAGCATTCCATATATCACTTGCACTTTCAAGACCTCTAATGTAAGGTAGCAAGTAATCATTGACTGCCATATAAATGATACTCCTAGCTTGAGCATCTTTCTTCATCCAATTCTTCAAATCTGTTAATTCCTCCCTAGTTGGAACACTAGGATCTCTAAATTGTGGTTTTTCTTCTTCACCTGTAATGTAAGCTATCAAATCTTTGCTCATTAGATGAGCTTCCATCCTCATTGACCATGCAGGATAGTTTTCTCTATCCAACTTCTCTATTTGAAGAGAATCTCCCATCTTCCTTTACCTGTATTAACAGATCTTTAAACTTTATGAGGAATAAATGTACCTTGACTTCGAATATTACTTCTTCTGATCCTTTTGACAACTTCAATGTGTCTTCCTTCAAGCTTTCTTCAATCTTTGTCCTTTTGATCCTTCAAGCTCTAAAGTTTGTATTTCTGCAGTAGTCGGAGTCCCCCTTTCCTTGATTCTGATGCTTCCTGCTCTGATACCACTGATGGAGAGTGTTAATCTCCAAAAGAACAAGTTGACCTTGAATTTAGACCACCTCTATATCAAGAACAACTTTAGACTCCACCAAATTTAGAGAACATTCATCAATTTATCAGAAAATTGATTATTCTGAAAAATTCAACTTCTCAGAAAAGTCTGCTGCAGATTAATCCTTGATTGACTAATCATTTGTGTAAAGTTTTTGATAAGACTTTGTAGATTGCTTCGCCTTAAGGTTGCGCACCTTCTCCAACTTAAATCTCTGCAAATGATTCAGTATACTCTGAGAAATCACACAAACAATTTACCTATGTGTAAATCACCTTCTCTAGAGTAGCTATTTTGACACCTGCAACTTCTTAGCTATAGTTCTCCCAATGTCGAACTCGTTTGATCAAATGCTTTTAGATGTAGATAGCTTATCTCTCAACTTAGATTTTGAGCTATCATATGTGTAAAACTTTACACTGTGCACTGAGCACTGTCCATTTCATTGAACTCAAAATTTGCGCCTGTGTCAGGAGACTGTGAACATTCTTTACATATGAATGTTCCTACACACAATTCTCTTAGCCTGATCACAATTAGACTCTGAAACTCTAGCCATAGATTGATTAACTATGGACTTAGATATCTCCAAAAGGAATTCACAAAATATCTACTACACGAGGAGAAAACACAGAAACATCGGGCGCAATTTTTCCTTCTATTTCTCAGAAATTTACAACTGAGTGAGGATTGACAATTCAACTCACTTCTAAGAGACTTAATGACTCTTACAACTCCTCAATACACTATTCTCATGATCTCCTATTGTCTCCTCTTGTCTCTCCTACTTGCCCCGACATTTTTCCAAAGTATTTTTAGGCAAATATGTACAAGTTTGTAACTAGACAAAAGTATAAGTGATCTATGTCTTCACTAATGTACATATGTGTACAAATCATTCATCCTGTGAATGTATCCACCTTCTTTGCTTCAAGACTTGATCTCATCTCCATCCTTTGTCCTTCAAATCTTCAATTGGTGATTGGTCTGCACCAACATTCCAACTAGGGAGGAGCTTGTAGATTTAAAGATTTGGATGAAGAAGGATGCTCAAGCAAGGAGCATAATCTACATGGTAGTGAATGATTATTTGCTTCCTCAAATTAGAGGACTTGAAAGTGCAAGTGACATATGGAGTGCTTTGGAAGAGCATTTTCAAAATACAACCAAGTCAAGGAAAGCATCATTATGGGCAGAGTTTACTACATTCAAGAAGAAGACTTCACAATCAATATCTGATTATGTGACAAAGATGAAAGACATTGCTAATTCTTTAGGTGCAATTGATGAAGATATTGAAGAAGATAAGTTGGTAAGACAAATTCTCACAAGGTCAAGAGGAGATGAGAAGTGGAAGCCTTTTATATTGTCTCAGAACTTTCATTAGATCATTTCACTCCTTATTTGAATCAATTGTTAGGACACATGCTAACTTTTGAGAATGATATCAAATGAGATGTTGATAAGAGTGTAGGTCATGCAATGTATTCTAAAGACAAGAAGAAAGTTAAGAAAAGGAAACCAACAATTAGTTGAAGATGAATGTACTTCAAGTCAAGCAAACTTCCTAAGAGGAAGAGGAAATGGTAGAAGTAGAGGGAGAGGCAGAAATAACAAAGATAATGTCAGAGCTTGTTTGATATGTGGTAAGACCAATCATTTATCTCATGAATGTTGGCATAATAATCAAAGCAATGGTAATTTTAATCAGAATTTTAATCAAAGAGGAAGAGGTGGCAGATATCAAAGAGGAAATTTTAGAGGTAGAGGTGGTAGGAATTTCTTTGGAAGAAGTGGAAGAAGAAATTTCCAAAATCAATCTTATAATAACACCTACTACAATTATGCATCAGATTAGAAAGAAGATTCAACTCTCATTATGAATGCAACATGTGAAGCATCACATGAAGACTTGAGAGAATTCTATATTGACTCAGGATGTAGCAATCATCTGAGTGGAAACATTGCTTTGATGACTGATCTAGATCATAAGGTAATCAATCACACAGTTTAAACATGCGACAATACAAAGCTCAAAGTGAAGTCAATTGGTCCAGTTAAAGCCAAAGATGGAAGTACTCTCTTCAATATTTTTTGTATGTTCCTACAATTCCAAAGAACTTGATTAGTGTAGGACAGATTGTGGAAAAAGGATATGAGGTAAGGTTTACTAATGATGGAGTTTATGTTGAAGACCCGAGCCAAGGGTATAAGCAAATTGTTACAGGAAAGAAGGAAGGAAGGCTTTTCACATTAAAGATACAAGGCAATGTTGGACATGCTTTGTTCACATATGGAGAGCAAAAGGTGTCTGAATTGGATCTTTGGCATAAAAGACTTGGACACTTCAATGAAAGAGGTATCAAAGAGATGGTTAACAATGGTTCAGTACTTGGATTACCTAATGTTGTAGGTCAACACATGACATACAGATGTGAAGCATGTCAGTTAGGTAAGGCTCATAAGCAATCATATAATAAGCATGGTTTTATGTACTCAGAAAGACTTGAATTGGTACATACAGATGTGTGGGGTCCTTCAAAGGACTTTAGTATAAATGGTTCAAGATACTATGTTAAATATGTTGATGATGCTACCAGGTGGATCACAATTTATGTGATCAAAGAAAAGTCAGAAGTGTTTAATACATTCAAACACTATCATGCTTATGCAGAAAGAATTATAGGACAAAAATTGAAGAGGTTAAGATCATATGTGGGGGAGAGTATTTTTCAAATGAATTCAGTGATTATTTGTGGAATGCAGGTATAAAGAGAGAGGTTACTTGCAGATACTCTCCTCAACAAAATGGGGTAGCAGAGAGAAGAAATAGAACTCTTGTTGAGTTTGCAAGATCAATGATGAAAGAGAAAAATTGCCCAAATTATTTGTGGACTGAGGCCGTAAACACAACCACATACTCGGTCAATAGGCTACCATGTAAAGCCTTGTAGGGTATGACACCATATGAAGCTTGGTGGGGTAAGAGACCTACCTTGGATCATTGTAAAATATTTGGATGTTTGGCTTATGCATATGTCTGTTGGTGTATAAAACACCACAAGAACTAAACTAATGTGGTATTAGAAGACCTCCATAACCATCATTAGCTTAGCAACACTCCTAATGTGAGTCTTCATCTCTGAACTTAGTGAAAATCAAAATTTCACTTCACAGAAATCTGCACCTTTTCTTCAAACCTTCAATCTGACCTGTATTAGCTTGATCTTTGCAAATTCCTTTGATCATTTACTAAGAGAAGTTCTTGCTAATGTTAAGTAACATATAACAAGCAAAACTTTCAAGTAATAACATCAAAATCTTCTGAATTTGCTCCAAACTTTCCACTATGTCTGAAAACTGAAAACCGACTTCATCGATTTTACATACCTTCATTGTTAAGCTAATTTCTCTGAGTATGCGTCCCGTTTCTTAAAGATCTTTTGACCAAATGTAGTTGAAGATAGTAGCTTTAAAATGACCTATCACTTACTGAAAACTTTATAGTATACTTCGAGATCTGACCTTAAGAAGTTCAGGTAAATGTGCGCCAGAAAAGTCGTAACTGTCAACTAACTTACACAGTCATGTGAAATCACTTAGAACTCAATGTACAAAAGGAATTAGACTTAATCCTTCTACACAAACATATATTGTATATCAGAGAGGATGTGTACAAATTGGCTTAGCCTAATTTTTCTCATAGCCATGGAAAACTCTCTCACACTCAGAAGTTTTTCCTGAACATCTCTCTCAGAAAAGACACGACTTTTCTCTACTCACTCAGATTTCAAAATTGAGTTCTCTCTACATGTTTTTTATCTCAAAGTAACTTATATACCTATGGTTTACATACTCCTAGACTCGAACTAGTAAGTTCTGAAGATCTATGGAAAAAACTAGACTCTAATTTGCACTAATTTACAATAGTGAAATTGTCCCTTCACTTAGGCTTAATTTTCTGTATGCTTTTTCTTCACTTCTCCTTTCCTTCTTCCTTTCTTCATATGTCTTCATATATCCATGCCTAATTAGTGAGTGAAGCCCCAACAGCTCGCCCTCAATCACTAATTAGCATGCTTTGACTTCTTCATATAGTCTTCTTCTCTTTTATTCCTGCCATCTCCTTGAACCTACTTGTCTTCACTCCATCCAAGCTCTTTGTCATAATATCTGCAATCTGATCTTTTGTAGAAGTGTACACCACTTCAATCTCCTTCTCCATTACCTTTTCTCTGAGAAAATGGTACCGTATTTCTATGTGCTTTGTCCTTGCATGAAATACAGGATTTGCTGCAAGATATAATGAGCTCATATTATCTCCATGAATGATAGGTATACCTTGATCAATTCCCAAGCTTTTGAATAATGTCTGCATCCATATTACTTCTTTTGCTGCTTCCACAAGTCCTTTGTACTCAGCTTCTGTTGATGATAAAGCCACTGTATGTTGTTTCTTTGAACACCAACTCACAAGTTTATCTCCAATGTATATCATGTAGCCATGAGTAGATCTTCTATCATCCTGAGTTCCTGCCCAATCTGAATCACTATAGGCTCTCAATCTTATATTTGATGTAAAAGGATAATACAATCCTTCTTTCAAAGTCCCTTTGATATATGTAAGAACTCTTTGACCTGCAATCCAATGTGGATCCTTTGGACAATGCATGAATTGAGAAAGAACACCCACTACATAACTAAGATCAGGCCTTGTTAGTGTAGCATAAATTAAACTTCCCACTAAAGATTGATACTTCCTCATGTCTTTGAACTCTGCACCATCATATCTACTGAGTTTATGATTGACCTCTAGTGGTGTTGATGCCTCTCTGCAATTCTCCATGTTAAACTTCTTTAGAAGATTCAAAAGATACCTTTCTTGTGATACATATATGCCATGTTCTGCATAAGTGATTTCCATTCCAAGAAAATATGACAATTTTCCTAGATCACTTATCTTGAATTCCCTCTCAAGTAACTTCTTCACCTCTTTGATTCCTTCATTTGAGGTACCTGTAATTATAATATCATCTACATAAATACAAATGTAGATTATACCTTCATCTGTTCTTTTGATAAGTAAACTTGCATCTGCCTTTGAACTTTGATATCCAAGATCATTAAGATACTTTACAAGTCTATAATTCCAAGCTCTTGGAGCTTGCTTCAAACCATAAAGTGCTCTTCTCAGCCTACAAACATAATTTGGAAACTTGTGATCTGCAAACCCTTGAGGTTGCTCCATGTAAACCTCATCTGATATATATCCATTTAAAAATGCATTCTTAATATCCAATTGACTCAATGTCCATCCTTTTGATGCTGCAATGGCAATGATTGTCCTTATGGTTGACATCTTTGCCACAAGACTGAATGTTTCATCATAATCTATGCCAAAAGTTTGAGCATAGCCTTTAACCACCAATCTAGCTTTGTATCTGGCTATTCTTCCATCTGCATGCTTCTTAATTTTGTAAACCCATTTATTTCTAATCACTTTCTTACCATTAGGCTTTGGAACAAGTTCCCAAGATTTGTTTTCTTCAAGTGCATCAAACTCTTCCTTCATTGCTTCTTCCCATTGTCTCTTACCCTTTGCTTCATCATAGCTTTGAGGTTCTTCATCTTCCTTAACCATGTAAGCATAATTTTTCTGAGTCAAGTAAGAAGTATCATAGGAATACCTTGTAGGTTGCTTCCTCATTCTGGTTGATCTTCTTGGTTCACACTCTTCATGTATATCTGGATGTACTTCTTCATCAAACATTGGTCCATCTTCATTTCTTCTATATGATCCAACTCTTGATGTGCTTGCTTGCATATGTTCTTCATCTCCATCTATCTACATATGTGACTTACCTCTTGCACTCCTTCTTATCTCTTCTTCAAATGTTTCAAGGTCACAATCTTTATCTGCATACCAACTCTTCTGTTCATCAAAGGTCACATCTCTAGAAACAATAAAATGTTTAGTTAAAGGACTCCATAGCCTATAACCCATTTGCTTTTCATCATACCCAATAAACACATATTTTTCTGCCTTTGGTTCAAGCTTATGTCTAAGTTGTGATGGCACATAAGCATAGGCAATTGACCCAAACACTTTACAATGGTCAAGTGTTGGTTTCTTACCCCACCAAGCTTCATAAGGGGTCATACCATTCAAAGCTCCACATGGTAGTCTATTCACAAGATATGTAGCTGTATTTATAGCCTCAGCCCAAAGATAATTAGGGCAATTCTTTTCTTTTAACATTGCTCTTGCAAATTCAACCAATGTTCTATTTCTCCTTTCTGCCACCCCATTATGTTGAGGTGTATACCTGCAAGTTATCTCTCTCTTGATACCTGCATTCCAAAGATAGTCATTAAACTCTTGGGAGAAGTATTCTCCCCCTCCATCACACCTTAACCTCTTGAGTTTTTGACCTGTAACTCTTTCTGCATAAGCATGAAAATGTTTGAAGGCTCCAAATACTTCTGATCTTTCTTTTAGAACATAAAGGGTTATCCACCTTGTAGCATCATCAATAAACAAAACATAATACCTAGATCCATTTATTGATCCTTCTTTTGTTGGTCCCCATACATCTGTATGTATGAGTTCAAGCAAACCATCATGCTTGAAACCTTTCTTCTGAAATGGTAGTCTGTGTGCTTTTCCCATCTGACAAGCTTCACACTTGTATATCATATGTTGACTTTTCACATTTGGTAGCCCCATTACAGATTGGTTCTCCACCATAGTTTTGATTCCTCTTTCATTGAAGTGTCCCAATCTCTTATGCCAAAGATCTAACTCTGTAATTACTTCATCATCATGTGTGATTAGGGCTTGACCAACATTTCCTTGCACTTTGAGAGTAAAAAGTCTACCTTCCTTCTTACCACAAACAATGGGATTGTATGCATCCTCTGGATCTTCAACAAATACCCCTTCATTTGTAAATCTGACTTGAAAACCTTTTTCCACTATTTGTCCAACACTAATCAGATTCTTTGGTATTGTTGGAACATACAAAACATTTGTTAACAAATCAGCTCCACTCCTGCACTTTAATTTTCCAATTGAATGCACATTATGTTTTGTATTATCACCTGTTTGTACTGTATGACTTGAATTGCCTTCTTCCAATTCTGACAATAATTCTATATTACCTGACAAATGATTTGAACAACCAGAGTCAATATAAAATACCTTGAGATCCTCCTTCTCTGATGGACTTATTGAATTCATCATCAATGTTTACTATGAATGTCATTCTGTGTATCATTTGCATAATTGTAATATGTGGTATTGTAAGACTGATTCTGATTCCAATTTCTTCCACCACCTCTACCATAACTTCCTCTTGAATTCTGTCTTCCTCTTTGAAATTGATTCTGAAATCTTCCACCTCTTCCTCTGCCATTGTTGTTTTGATTTTGGCTTGATCCTTGTTGATTATGCCAACAATCATATGCTAGATGATTGCTCAATCCACAAATCCAACATGTCTTCTTGTTATTGTTCTGATTACCTCTACCTCTTCCATTTCCTCGACCTTTACCTCTGCCAATACCTCTTCCTCTTGCATAATTTGCTTGAGTTGTTGACTCTTCTTCATCCTTTGCTTTACCTTTATCTCCTTTCTTCTTGTTCTTCATGTACATTGCAGAACTTTGTCCTTTGTCTCCATCTGACTTCCAATCTTGCTCAAATGTGAGCATCAATCCAAGTAATTGATTCAATTCTGGCACATAATGATTTAATGAGAGTTCGGTTGAAAGTACAAAAGGCTTCCATCTTTCATCACCTCTTAACCCTGCAAGTAATTGTGCTATCAACCTATGATCTTCAATATCCTCATCAATAGAACCAAGGCTATCTGCCAAGTCCTTCATCTTAGTGACATAATCACTAATGCTCTGATTTTGCTTTTTCTTGAATGTGGTGAACTCTGACCATAAGCTAGCCTTCCTAGCTTTAGTAGTGTTTTGGAAGTGATCCTCCAAAGCATTCCAAATGTCTTCATCTGTTTCTAAACCTCTGATATGTGGTAACAAATGATCTGTAATAGTGTTATATATATAAGCTCTTGCACTTGCATCTCTCTTCTGCCATAGCTTCAAAGCTTCTAGCTCTTCCTTTCTTGGATGACTCTCATCTTCAAATTTAGGCTTTTCTTCTTCACCTGTCACATATACCATTAGGTCCTTACTCATAAGTAAGGCTTCCATCTGTTGGAGCAAGTCTATGATAAGCCTAAGTATTGGCTTGAGTCTCACAAAGTCTTAGAAGAAGCCTTAAAATGAAGACTATGTAAAGTTCACTTGTGAACTACCTCTTGTAACTTTTGAAGAGTTTACTTAATGTAAAAGTAAGAGAATCTTAAGTGGTTGAGTCCACTTGATCAAGAATGGAAAGAGGAGCCACGAATTCGTGATTTGTGGTAGGTAGAGAATCAAATCAATCATTGATTGATTGGAGAGTGATTGAGGGAAGTTAGCCTCCCACACTCAACTATAAATAGATGGCAGTTTTAGTTGTGGTTAGAGAGACCTATGTGAAGACCTCCAAGAGCTGAGCTTTATGCCATATCAAGGTGTGATTACAAGGCACACATATGTATCAGTAAGTCCATTGTATTTTACAAGCAATATACTTTCATTTTCAGTATCATTTGGGTTCATATTTCCATGTTCTTGTGAAGTGTACTACTCACTGCCATTACTCTCAATTTTCTCAGTCAGCTTGCAGAGATGTTTTCTCTAAGCTTGGTGCATCATTTTCAGTGATTTAACTTGGTAACGTTAGCTCTATAAGTGTACTATATGCTCACAAATTTTCATGTCATTTGGATGTTGCAATCTTCAGTTATGTTCATTTGAAGTCAACAGGGTCTGTTCATCTTCACTTCTCTGTCAGGTACCCGAATTTTTCACTCATCTTGTCAGAGCCATTTCTCAGTGGTTACTTATCCAAATTCCGTGATTTAAAAGCGTGTTGGATTCAGCTTACTGTCTAGTATAAGCATACAAATTTTCATAATCATTGTATTTCTACATTTTGAGTTATGTTGATTTTTCTGCTCACTGGTCTATTTCTGTAGCAGCCCGTGAAAATCGGGATGATGTCATCACTTGTTAAAACTCATTCTCAGTGTGTGCTTTGTTATTTTTGATGCGATTACTCTTGAAAGTTAGCTCTTTAAGCTACCTAGACTTCCCCAAGAGGAATTGAGCTAATTGCTGCTGTGCTCAGAGAATTATGTAAAACACTGGACATGTGTATGAACCAAGAATAGCAAGTTTTCACCTTTGAGCTAACTCCAACTTATCTGTTTTGATCTATCTTTTTGAGAGTGATCTTCCAAGGTACATAGGGTGTCTAATACATCCATTGGCAAGCTAAAAGGGCCCACCATATACTCCTAGAGTTCATTTGGCTGGTGTAGATCAAGGATTTTGCAACACCTCTTCATCTTCAAGCACATACCTATCCATCTCTTCATAGTGGTATCAGAGCAAGGTTGGAAAACATGGTAGATGGATTTCCTTCATCAATTGACAAATTGGACAGAGGTAACTACTCAGCTTGGTCATTAAGAATGGAAGCTTATCTCCAAGGTAGAAGAATATATGGTTATGTGGCTGGAGATGAAGTTATGCCAAGTTTCAGGAACAAAAGTCAACCAACACAAGAAGAGCAAGAAAGATTGAGCACATGGTGCTCCAAGGATGCACTTGCAAGGTCTTATCTCCTCAACTCTATCTCAGATTTTTTGTTGCCTCACATTAGAAGTTGTAAGACATCTCAGGAAGTGTAGGATGCACTTGAAGCTTTCTTTTCTTCAAGTACCAAAGCTAGGAAGCATCAACTATGGGTAGATTTCACAACTCTCAAGAAGGCTCCCAAACAAAATGTGACTGATTTTGTCACAAAGCTCAAGGACATAGCGGATCAGTTGGGAAGCATTGGAGAGGTAATAGATGAAGAGCAAATTGTAAGGCAGGTCATCAATGGCTTGAAGGCAGATGATAAGTGGGAAGCATTCACCACAGCTATGGATTTGTACATGGACATGCATGTACCTGATTTCAACACACTCATTGGACAACTACTTACTCAAGAGGCAAAGCTTATCAAAAATGGAGAAAGCTCTAGAGGTAATCAATCTTCAGCTTTATACACGGATAAAAGCAAGTCTAAAGATAACAAAGGAAAGGCAAAGAAATTGGATGATGAAGCAGGTACATATCAAGCTAACTATGCAGGTAGAGGAAGACATGGCAGAGGTAGAGGAAGAGGAGGTAGACAAGGCAGGGGGAGATCCCAAGACTCCAACTCATGTTCTATTTGTGGATTAACTAATCATACAACTGAAAATTGCTTTAGGAATTCTAGGAATCAAAGAGGGAGAGGATACAATAGAGGAAGTTATGGCTACTCAAGAGGAAGGTTCAACAACTACCATGGCAACTACAACAACTACAATCATTCAAACTATCAAGGAGGCTACAAAGGAAGGAGAGACTACAATAACTACACAGAAGACTCAAACAAAGAGGATTCATTATTGATCATGAACATGGCTATGCCACAAGGTAAATCTGATGAGCATATTTTCTACATAGATTCAGGTTGTTCAAATCATGTGGCAGGAAATGTGGCACTCCTATCAGATTTAGAAGATCCAAGGAATAAGCATGAGGTACAAACAGGAGATGATACAAAACATCCTGTGGAGAAAATAGGCAATGTCAAAGCACCTGATGGAAACATCAATCTACTCAGTAAGGTACTCTATGTCCCTACCATTACAAAGAATTTGATAAGTGTTGGGCAGATAGTAGAGAAAGGGTTGCAAGGCAGGTTCACAAAGGCAGGAGCATTTGTTGAAGATCCAAGTCAAGGATTCAGAAGAATTGCAAAAGGTGAAAAGACAGGTAGATTGTTCACATTTGAATTACAAGACACTAGAAACATTGCTCTCTTTAATTATGGTAGTCAGACACTCACAGAATTGGAAGTATGGCACAAAAGGTTAGCACATATTGGTGAAAGGTCATTAAAGCAAATCTGCAGGGACCAAAGTGTACTTGGACTTCCTAATTTGTCAAAACAACATATGAATTATAAGTGTAGTGCATGTCAATTTGGAAAGTCTCACAGGTTACCATTCATGAAGAAAGGTTATATGCATGGAGATCTCTTGGAGTTGGTTCATACAGATGTATGGGGACCTAGCAAGGAAGCTTCAATATCTGGATCAAGGTATTATGTTTCCTTTATTGATGATTGCAGCAGATGGACTATCCTATTCTTTATGAAATACAAAGATGAAGTTTTTTCATGTTTCAAAAGATATTTGGCTCTTGTGGAGAATCAAACAGGTAAATCACTAAAAAGGCTAAGGTTAGATGGAGGGGGAGAATACTTCTCCCATGATTTTGATTCTTTTCTTCAAGAAAGAGGAATCAAAAGAGAGGTAACTACAAGGTACACTCCTGAGCAAAATGGAGTGGCAGAAAGGAGGAATAGGACAATTGTTGAAGCTGCAAGGTCTATGTTAAATGAAAAGCATTTACCTAATTACTTATGGGCTGAGGCTGTATCTACAGCCACTTACTTGATGAACAGGTTGCCTTCAAAATCCCTTGATGGGATGACTCCATATGAGGCTTGGAATGGAAGAAGACCAAGCTTAGATCATTGTAAAATTTTTGGATGTATTGCTTTTGCTCATGTTCCTTCACAGGTTAGAGGCAAGATGGATCCAAAGGCAGAAAGGTGTGTATTTATTGGATATGACAACAATCAAAAGGGCTACAGGTTATACAACCCTACCAACAAAGGATTCTTCGTAAGCAGAGATGTAGTTTTTGATGAGAACAATTCATGGTATGAAGATTCATGCAGGAAGATCAATTTACCATATGATCTTGAAGAAGATTTTCCAAAGCTTGGTAGAGAACAATCAAAGATTGAAGAACAAGACACCTCAGAGGATGATGAAGAATCTCACATGGAAAAGATCAAAGCATGGAAGTCTAAAGGTAAAGCAAAATTGCAGGAACTTGGACATGAGGCAGAATCATCACATCATGGCCTAAGAAGATCTATGAGGGAAAAGAAAAAACCAGAAAGGTATGGGTTTGACACCTCATTAGTAACTAAACATTCTATCTACATAGCACAGGACATAAACCAAGAGGAGCCATCATCATTTGAAGAGGCCAAAGCAAAAACAGAATGGAAGCATGCAATGAAGGAAGAGATCGAAGCAATTGAGGAAAACAACACTTGGGATTTGGTGCCCAAGACTTCATCCATGAAGGTAATAGGCTCAAGATGGGTCTATAAACTCAAGAAGAATTCTGATGGTTCAATTAATAGGTATAAGGCAAGGCTTGTAGCAAAAGGCTTTGCACAAACTCAGGGAATTGATTATGAGGAGACCTTCTCTCCTGTGGCAAAGATGCCTTCTATTAGGGTTTCGCTTAGTATTGCCTCTTCCAAGAATTGGAAGATACTTCAACTAGATGTAAAGAATGCATTCTTGAATGGTTGGATAACAGAAGAGGTATATATGGCACAACCACCTGGTTTTGAGAATCAAGTTTATCCTGATTATGTGTGTAAACTTAACAAAGCATTGTATGGTCTCAAGCAAGCTCCAAGAGCTTGGAATTTCAGGCTTGTTTCATTCTTGCAGGACAAAGGCTTTCAACCAAGCAAGGCATATCCTTCACTCTTTATTAAAAAGAGTAATTCTGAGGTCATCTACCTATGTGTATATGTAGATGATATTATATTGATAGGAAATGATGCAGATGGTATGAAGAAGATCAAAGATCAGATGAGAGAAGAGTTCAAGATAAGTGATTTGGGTTCACTTACCTACTTCCTAGGTTTGGAAGTTGTCTACAAAGATCATGGTTTGTTTCTCACTCAAAGAAATTACATTAAGGACATGTTGGCAAAATTCAAGATGCAAGATTGTAAGATTGCAGGTACTCCAATGGAGGTCAATCACAAATTGAGCTCACATGAAGGTGAACTCATAGAGGACATCACATCATATCAAAGTCTAGTGGGTAGTCTCAACTATGCCACATTGACAAGAGTAGATATATGTTACAGTGTGAGTGTGCTAAGCCAATTTATGCACACACCAAGGAAACCACATATGGATGCTGCCAAAAGGATTCTCAAGTATCTCAAAGGAACCATAAATGAAGGACTTTATTATCCTTATGTATCTGATTTAGGTTTGAAGCTATTTTCTGATGCAGATTGGGTTGGCTCCAAGGAAGATAGAAGGAGCACTTCAGGTTATCTTACCTTTGCAGGTTCAAAGCTTATTTCATGGTCATCCAAGAAGCAACCCACAATTGCTCTCTCTTCTACTGAAGCTGAATATAGAGGTCTTGCCATAGCTACACAAGAAGCTATGTGGATGAACACATTATTCAAAGATCTTGGATTGGAGTTTGGAACTCCAACTATTTTTGGTGACAATATGAGTTCTATTCATTTGGCTGCTAATCCTATTTTTCATGCAAGGACTAAACATATTGAAGTTCATTATCACTATGTACGAGAGAAGGTTCTAAGCAAAGAGATTCAAATATCATATGTGTCCACTCGTCAACAATGTGCAGATATTCTAACCAAAGCATTGGATGGTACAAAGCTTTGCAAATTCAAGGCTATGATTGGTTTGCAGGTAATCTTGGAAGATTGAAGACCTCAAGCATACTTGGCTTGAGGGGGAGCTGTTGGAGCAAGTCTATGACAAGCCTAAGTATTGGCTTGAGTCTCACAAAGTCTTAGAAGAAGCCTTAAAATGAAGACTATGTAAAGTTCACTTGTGAACTACCTCTTGTAACTTTTGAAGAGTTTACTTAATGTAAAAGTAAGAGAATCTTAAGTGGTTGAGTCCACTTGATCAAGAATGGAAAGAGGAGCCACGAATTCGTGATTTGTGGTAGGTAGAGAATCAAATCAATCATTGATTGATTGGAGAGTGATTGAGGGAAGTTAGCCTCCCAAACTCAACTATAAATAGATGGCAGTTTTAGTCGTGGTTAGAGAGACCTATGTGAAGACCTCCAAGAGCTGAGCTTTATGCCATATCAAGGTGTGATTACAAGGCAAACATATGTATCAATAAGTCCATTGTATTTTACAAGCAATATACTTTCATTTTCAGTATCATTTGGGTTCATATTTCCATGTTCTTGTGAAGTGTACTACTCACTGCCATTACTCGCAGTTTTCTCAGTCAGCTTGCAGAGATGTTTTCTCTAAGCTTGGTGCATCATTTTCAGTGATTTAACTTGGTAACGTTAGCTCTATAAGTGTACTATATGCTCACAAATTTTCATGTCATTTGGATGTTGCAATCTTCAGTTATGTTCATTTGAAGTCAACAGGGTCTGTTCATCTTCACTTCTCTGTCAGGTACCCGAATTTTTCACTCATCTTGTCAGAGCCATTTCTCAGTGGTTACTTATCCAAATTCAGTGATTTAAAAGCTTGTTGAATTCAGCTTACTGTCTAGTATAAGCATACAAATTTTCATAATCATTGGATTTCTACGTTTTGAGTTATGTTGATTTTTCTGCTCACTGGTCTATTTCTGTAGCAGCCCGTGAAAATCGGGATGATGTCATCACTTGTTAAAACTCATTCTCAGTGTGTGCTTTGTTATTTTTGATGAGATTACTCTTGAAAGTTAGCTCTTTAAGCTACCTAGACTTCCCCAAGAGGAATTGAGCTAATTGGTGTTGTGCTCAGAGAATTATGTAAAACACTGGACATGTGTATGAACCAAGAATAGCAAGTTTTCACCTCTGAGCTAACTCCAACTTATCTATTTTGATCTATCTTTTTGAGAGTGATCTTCCAAGGTACATAGGGTGTCTAATACATCCATTGGCAAGCTAAAAGGGCCCACCATATACTCCTAGAGTTCATTTGGCTGGTGTAGATCAAGGATTTTGCAACACCTCTTCATCTTCAAGCGCATACCTATCCATCTCTTCACACCATCCTCATCACCCAAGCAGGATAATTATCTCTGTCCAATTTATCAATGGACACATGATCTGCCATAGTATTCTTGCTTCTACTTCAACCTGTAAGTATAAAGTTAAAGAATGATACCTTTTGTAGACCTTTACCTTTGGAAATAACTTCTAAATAATCTTCTGATGACTTTTGTTTGTTGAACACCTCAGCTTCCACCTTCTTTGATAAAGAACTCTTCAACTCTTCTTGTATCTGTTCTCCCTTTACTCTCGAGGACCTTATCTGCTCTGATACCACTTGTTGGTGTATAAAACACCACAAGAACTAAACTAATGTGGTATTAGAAGACCTCCATAACCATCATTAGCTTAGCAACACTCTTAATGTGATTCTTCATCTCTGAACTTAGTGAAAATCAAAATTTCACTTCACAGAAATCTGCACCTTTTCTTCAAACCTTCAATCTGACCTGTATTAGCTTGATCTTTGCAAATTCCTTTGATCATTTACTAAGAGAAGTTCTTGCTAATGTTAAGTAACATATAACAAGCAAAACTTTCAAGTAATAACATCAAAATCTTCTGAATTTGCTCCAAACTTTCCACTATGTCTGAAAACTGAAAACCGACTTCATCGATTTTACATACCTTCACTGTTAAGCTGATTTCTCTGAGTATGCGTCCCGTTTCTTAAAGATCTTTTGACCAAATGTAGTTGAAGATAGTAGCTTTAAAATGAGCTATCACTTACTGAAAACTTTACAGTATACTTCGAGATCTGACCTTAAGAAGTTCAGGTAAATGTGCGCCAGAAAAGTCGTAACTGTCAACTAACTTACACAGTCATGTGAAATCACTTAGAACTCAATGTACAAAAGGAATTAGACTTAATCCTTCTACACAAAAATATATTGTATATCAGAGAGGATGTGTACAAATTGGCTTAGCCTAATTTTGCTCATAGCCATGGAAAACTCTCTCACACTCAGAAGTTTTTCCTGAACATCTCTCTTAGAAAAGACACGACTTTTCTCTACTCACTCAGATTTCAAAATTGAGTTCTCTCTACATGTTTTTTATCTCAAATTAGCTTATATACCTATGGTTTAAATATTCCTAGACTCGAACTAGTAAGTTCTGGAGATCTATGGAAAAAACTAGACTCTAATTTGCACTAATTTACAATAGTGAAATTGTCCCTTCACTTAGGCTTAATTTTCTGTATGCTTTTTCTTCACTTCTCCTTTCCTTCTTCCTTTCTTCATATGTCTTCATATATCCATGCCTAATTAGTGAGTGAAGCCCCAACAATGTCATCTCAGTTGAGGCATAAATTAGAACCTAAAGCAGAAAAGTATCTGTTCATTGGCTATGATGACAAGCATATGGTTTATAGGTTGTGGAGTCCATCCACAAAGCAATTCCTTGTGTCCAAGGATGTTAGATATGATGAACAACGTACTTGGTATGCAGGTACATTTAATACTCATACGGGTGATGAGGGAGCCTTGATTCTGAAGAAAGGTAAATCAATGGTTCAAATATGTGATGAAGAAGAGAGTAATGAAGGACAAGTTAAAACAGAAGAAAGGCAAAGGTTTGATCCAGAATATATGAACTAGAAACTTCAAGAAGGGGAGAACTGAGAAGGTCATCTAGGCACAAATGGCAACCTACAAGGTATAGCTATGATACTTCATTCTTGACTACTAAAGATTATGCTTATATGATAAAAGTAGATGAAGATCCATCCACATATGATGAAGCCAAAGGAAAGGAGAATTGGGAAAAAGCTATGCAGGAAGAATATGATGCATTGATGGAGAATGAAACATGGGATTTGGTTCCTAAACCAAATAGTCAGAAGATCATTGGATGCAAATGGGTCTACAAAACAAAAAGGTTTGCAGATGGAAGTGTATCTAGGTACAAAGCCAGGCTTGTTGTAAAGGGATATGCACAAACATATGGTGTGGACTATGATGAAACTTATAGTCCTGTTGCAAAGATGACAACCATAAGGACTCTCATAGCAGTTGCTGCTTGCAAAGGTTGGAAATTATCTCAATTAGATGTGAAGAATGCATTTTTGAATGGTTATATTTCAGATGAAGTCTACATGGAACAACCAGATGGTTTCGAAGATCAAGTGTATCCACATCATGCATAAGCTCAAGAGAGCTTTATATGGTTTGAAGCAGGCCCCAAGGGCATGGAATTATAGGCTTGTAAAGTTATTGGAGGAACTTGGATTTCAAGCATCTAAGGCAGATAGTAGCTTGTTAGTCAAAGCAAGTGAGGATGGATTTATTTATGTTTGTATTTATGTTGATGACATAATACTTACAGGAACAGATGATAAAGGTATACTCATGATTAAGAAGCAGATTGAGAAATCAGTGAGTTGGGAAATTTGTCATTCTTCTTGGGAATGGAGATTTCATATACTCAACATGGAGTATATGTAACTCAAGAAAGGTATTTGAAAAATTTGCTAATCAAATTTAAAATGGAAGATTGCAAGATAGCACCAACTCCAATGGAGGTGAATCATAGATTGAGTAGATATGGAGGAGAAGAATTCAAAGACATGAAGCTTTATCAGAGTTTGGTGGGTAGCTTTATTTATGCTACATTAACAAGGCCAGACTTATCATATGTAGTTGGAGTTTTATCTCAATTCATGCATTGTCCTAGAAAGGAACGTTGGATTGCAAGGCAAAGAGTACTTAGGTACATCAAGGACACACTTAAAGAGGGTTTGTACTATGGATTTACTTCAGATATAAGAATCAAAATATATAGTGATGCAGATTGGGTAGGTAACTCTGATGATAGAAGATCAACACATGGATATTTGTGTTATGTGGGAGATAAGCTAATTTCATGGTGTTCTAAGAAGCAACATACAATTGATTTATCATCTACAGAAGCAAAATACAAAGGCATGGTAGAAGCTGCAAAGGAAGTAATATGGCTAAAGACTCTTCTGAAGAGTTTTGATATTATTCAGAGTACTCCTATCATTTGTGGAGACAATAGTCCTTTATATTTGGCAGCTAATCCTATGTTTCATGCTAGAACTAAACATATTGAGATTCAATATCATTTTTTGAGAGAGAGAAGGTTGTTGATGAAGAAATAGAAGTCATACATACTCCTACAAAAGATCAACTTGCAGATATGATGACAAAGAGCTTGGATGGACCAAAGTTGCAGAGATTTAAAGATATGGCAGGAATAAAGAAGATGCAGGTAATCACAAATTTATGATTGGGGGAAGTTGTTGGAGCAAGACAATCAAGAATTGGTGATTATATGAAGCTTATAAATGAAGACATGAAGGAAATATTGAAGTCTAAGTTCATGAAGTGAAGTGAAGGTTCAGGAAGAAAAGTTCTATAAACATATGTATATTAGTTTTGTAAACACTTCAAAATACTTTAGGTAATGACGAGTCAATACTCATATGTATATATATATATATATATATACATGTATATGGTCGTATTAAGAGAGGGAGATGAACTATAGATGAGATACAAGAGAATAGATCATGAGTATTGTGTGTATCATCCATCAGATGTATGATAAATTGAATAGAAAGAATTATTCAGAGAATTGAGCATCGACCTTTTCTCCATTTCTCCTAGTGTTTGATTACATCAAAAATGTTGGGGCTTCACTCACTAATTATGCATGGATATATGAAGACATATGAAGAAAGGAAGAAGGAAAGGTGAAGTGAAGAAAAAGTATACAGAAAATTAAGCCTAAGTGAAGGGACAATTTCACTATTGTAAATTAGTGCAAATTAGAGTCTAGTTTTTCCATAGATCTTTAGAACTTACGAGTTCGAGTCTAGGAGTATGTAAACCATAGGTATATAAGTTAATTTGAGATAAAAAACATGTAGAGAGAACTCAATTTTGTAATCTGAGTGAGTAGAGAAAAGTCGTGTCTTTTCTGAGAGAGATGTTCAAGAAAAACTTCTGAGTGTGAGAGAGTTTTCCATGGCTATGAGCAAAATTAGGCTAAGCCAATTTGTACACATCCTCTCTGATATACAACATATGTTTGTGTAGAAGGATTATGTCTAATTCCTCTTGTACATTGAGTTCTAAGTGATTTCACAGGACTGTGTAAGTTAGTTGACAGTTACGACTTTTCTAGCGCATATTTACCTGAACTTCTTAAGGTCAGATCTCGAAGTATACTGTAAAGTTTTCAGTAACTGATAGCTCATTTTAAAGCTATAATCTTCAACTATATTTGGTCAAAAGATCTTTAAGAAACGGGACGCATACTCAGAGAAATCAGCTTAACAGTGAAGGTATGTCAAATCGATGAAGTCGATTTTCAGTTTTCAGACATAGTGAAAAGTTTGGAGCAAATTCAGAAGATTTTGAAGTTAGTACTTGAAAGTGTTGCTTGTTATGTGTTACTTAACATTAGCAAGAACTTCTCTTAGTAAATGATCAAAGGAATTTGCAAAGATCAAGCTAATACAGGTCAGATTGAAGGTTTGAAGAAAAGGCGCAGATTTCTGTGAAGTGAAATTTTGATTTTCACTAAGTTCAGAGATGAAGACTTACATTAAGAGTATTGCAAAGCTAATGATGGTTATGGAGGTCTTCTAATACCACATTAGTTTAGTTCTTGTGGTGTTTTATACACCAACAAGTGGTATTAGAGCAGATAAGGTCCTCGAGAGTAAACGGAGAACAGATACAAGAAGAATTGAAGAGTTCTTTATCAAAGAAGGTGGAAGCTGAGGTGTTCAACAAACAAAAGTCATCAAAAGATTATTTCGGAGTTACTTCCAAAGGTAAAGGTCTACAAAAGGTATCATTCTTTAACTCTATACTTACAGGTTGAAGCAGAATCAAGAATACTATGGCAGATCATGTGTCCATTGATAAATTGGACAGAGATAATTATCCTGCTTGGGTGATGAGGATGGAAGCCTTACTTATGAGTAAGGACCTAATGGTATATGTGACAGGTGAAGAAGAAAAGCCTAAATTTGAAGATGAGAGTCATCCAAGAAAGGAAGAGCTAGAAGCTTTGAAGCTATGGCAGAAGAGAGATGCAAGTGCAAGAGCTTATATATATAACACTATTACAGATCATTTGTTACCACATATCAGAGGTTTAGAAACAGCTGAAGACATTTGGAATGCTTTGGAGGATCACTTCCAAAACACTACTAAAGCTAGGAAGGCTACTTATGGTCAGAGCACCACATTCAAGAAAAAACAAAATCAGAGCATTAGTGATTATGTCACTAAGATGAAGGACTTGGCAGATAGCCTTGGTTCTATTGATGAGGATATTGAAGATCATAGGTTGATAGCACAATTACTTGTAGGGTTAAGAGGTGATGAAAGATGGAAGCCTTTTGTACTTTCAACAGAACTCTCATTAAATCATTATGTGCCAGAATTGAATCAATTACTTGGATTGATGCTCACATTTGAGCAAGTCTTGAAGTCAGATGGAGACAAAGGACAAAGTTCTGCAATGTACATGAAGAACAAGAAGAAAGGAGATAAAGGTAAAGCAAAGGATGAAGAAGAGTCAACAACTCAAGCAAATTATGTAAGAGGAAGAGGTATTGGCAGAGGTAAAGGTCGAGGAAATGGAAGAGGTAGAGGTAATCAGAACAATAACAAGAAGACATGTTGGATTTGTGGATTGAGCAATCATCTAGCATATGATTGTTGGCATAATCAACAAGGATCAAGCCAAAATCAAAACAACAATGGTAGAGGAAGAGGTGGAAGATTTCAGAATCAATTTCAAAGAGGAAGACAAAATTCAAGAGGAAGTTATGGTAGAGGTGGTGGAAGAAATTGGAATCAGAATCAGTCTTACAATACCACATATTATAATTATGCAAATGATACACAGAATGACATTCATACAACATTGATGATGAATTCAATAAGTCCATCAGAGAAGGAGGATCTCAAGGTATTTTATATTGACTCTGGTTGTTCAAATCATTTGTCAGGTAATATAGAATTATTGTCAGAATTGGAAGAAGGCAATTCAAGTCATACAGTACAAACAGGTGATAATACAAAACATAATGTGCATTCAATTGGAAAAGTGAAATGCAGGAGTGGAGCTGATTTGTTAACAAATGTTTTGTATGTTCCAACAATACCAAAGAATCTGATTAGTGTTGGACAAATAGTGGAAAAAGGTTTTCAAGTCAGATTTACAAATGAAGGGGTGTTTGTTGAAGATCCAGAGGATGCATACAATCCTATTGTTTGTGGTAAGAAGGAAGGTAGACTTTTTACTCTCAAAGTGCAAGGAAATGTTGGTCAAGCCCTAATCACACATGGTGATGAAGTAATTACAGAGTTAGATCTTTGGCATAAGAGATTGGGACACTTCAATGAAAGAGGAATCAAAACTATGGTGGAGAACCAATCTGTAATGGGGATACCAAATTTTGAAAAGTCAACATATGATATACAAGTGTGAAGCTTGTCAGATGGGAAAAGCACACAGATTACCATTTCAGAAGAAAGGTTTCAAGCATGATGGTTTGCTTGAACTCATACATACAGATGTATGGGGACCAACAAAAGAAGGATCAATAAATGGATCTAGGTGTTATGTTTTGTTTATTGATGATGCTACAAGGTGGATAACCCTTTATGTTCTAAAAGAAAGATCAGAAGTATTTGGAGCCTTCAAACATTTTCATGCTTATGCAGAAAGAGTTACAGGTCAAAAACTCAAGAGGTTAAGGTGTGATGGAGGGGGAGAATACTTCTCCCAAGAGTTTAATGACTATCTTTGGAATGCAGGTATCAAGAGAGAGATAACTTGCAGGTATACACCTCAACATAATGGGGTGGCAGAAAGGAGAAATAGAACATTGGTTGAATTTGCAAGAGCAATGTTAAAAGAAAAGAATTGCCCTAATTATCTTTGGGCTGAGGCTGTAAATACAGCTACATACCTTGTGAATAGACTACCATGTGGAGCTTTGAATGGTATGACCCCTTATGAAGCTTGGTGGGGTAAGAAACCAACACTTGACCATTGTAAAGTGTTTGGGTCAATTGCCTATGCTTATGTGCCATCACAACTTAGACATAATCTTGAACCAAAAGCAGAAAAATATGTGTTTATTGGGTATGATCAAAAGCAAATGGGTTATAGGCTATGGAGTGCTTTAACTAAACATTTTATTGTTTCCAGAGATGTTACCTTTGATGAACAGAAGAGTTGGTATGCAGATAAAGATTGTGACCTTGAAACATTTGAAGAAGAGATAAGAAGGAGTGCAAGAGGTAAGTCACATATGCAGATAGATGGAGATGAAGAACATATGCAAGCAAGCACATCAAGAGTTGGATCATATAGAAGAAATGAAGATGGACCAATATTTGATGAAGAAGTACATCCAGATATACATGAAGAGTGTGAACCAAGAAGATCAACCAGAATGAGGAAGCAACCTACAAGGTATTCCTATGATACTTCTTACTTGACTCAGAAAAATTATGCTTACATGGTTAAGGAAGATGAAGAACCTCAAAGCTATGATGAAGCAAAGGGTAAGAGACAATGGGAAGAAGCAATGAAGGAAGAGTTTGATGCACTTGAAGAAAACAAAACTTGGGAACTTGTTCCAAAGCCTAATGGTAAGAAAGTGATTGGAAATAAATGGGTTTACAAAATTAAGAAGCATGCAGATGGAAGAATAGCCAGATACAAAGCTAGATTGGTGGTTAAAGGCTATGCTCAAACTTTTGGCATAGATTATGATGAGACATTCAGTCCTGTGGCAAAGATGTCAACCATAAGGACAATCATTGCCATTGCAGCATCAAAAGGATGGACATTGAGTCAATTGAATATTAAGAATGCATTTTTGAATGGATATATATCAGATGAGGTTTACATGGAGCAACCTCAAGGGTTTGCAGATCACAAGTTTCCAAATTATGTTTGTAGGCTAAGAAGAGCACTTTATGGTTTGAAGCAAGCTCCAAGAGCTTGGAATTATAGACTTGTAAAGTATCTTAATGATCTTGGATATCAAAGTTCAAAGGCAGATGCAAGTTTACTTATCAAAAGAACAGATGAAGGTATGATCTACATTTGTATTTATGTAGATGATATTATAATTACAGGTACCTCAAATGAAGGAATCAAAGAGGTGAAGAAGCTACTTGAGAGAGAATTTAAGATAAGTGATCTAGGAAAATTGTCATATTTTCTTGGAATGGAAATCACTTATGCAGAACATGGCATATATGTATCACAAGAAAGGTATCTTTTGAATCTTCTAAAGAAGTTTAACATGGAGAATTGCAGAGAGGCATCAACACCACTAGAGGTCAATCATAAACTCAGTAGATATGATGGTGCAAAGTTCAAAGACATGAGGAAGTATCAATCTTTAGTGGGAAGTTTAATTTATGCTACACTAACAAGGCCTAATCTTAGTTATGCAGTGGGTGTTCTTTCTCAGTTCATGCATTGTCCAAAGGATCCACATTGGATTGCAGGTCAAAGAGTTCTTAGATATATCAAAGGAACTTTGAAAGAAGGATTGTATTATCCTTTTACATCAAATATAAGATTGAGAGCCTATAGTGATTCAGATTGGGCAGGAAGTCAGGATGATAGAAGATCTACTCATGGCTACATGATATATATTGGAGATAAACTTGTGAGTTGGTGTTCAAAGAAACAACATACAGTGGCTTTATCATCAACAGAAGCTGAGTACAAAGGACTTGTGGAAGCAACAAAAGAAGTAATATGGATGCAGACATTATTCAAAAGCTTGGGAATTGATCAAGGTATACCTATTATTCATGGAGATAATATGAGCTCATTATATCTTGCAGCAAATCCTGTATTTCATGCAAGGACAAAGCACATAGAAATACAGTACCATTTTCTCAGAGAAAAGGTAGTGGAGAAGGAGATTGAAGTGGTGTACACTTCTACAAAAGATCAGATTGCAGATATTATGACAAAGAGCTTGGATGGAGTGAAGACAAGTAGGTTCAAGGAGATGGCAGGAATAAAAGAGAAGAAGATTATATGAAGAAGTCAAAGTATGCTAATTAGTGATTGAGGGGGAGCTGTTGGGGCTTCACTCACTAATTATGCATGGATATATGAAGACATATGAAGAAAGGAAGAAGGAAAGGTGAAGTGAAGAAAAAGTATATAGAAAATTAAGCCTAAGTGAAGGGACAATTTCACTATTGTAAATTAGTGCAAATTAGAGTCTAGTTTTTCCATAGATCTTCAGAACTTACGAGTTCGAGTCTAGGAGTATGTAAACCATAGGTATATAAGTTAATTTGAGATAAAAAACATGTAGAGAGAACTCAATTTTGTAATCTGAGTGAGTAGAGAAAAGTCGTGTCTTTTCTGAGAGAGATGTTTAAGAAAAACTTCTGAGTGTGAGAGAGTTTTCCATGGCTATGAGAAAAATTAGGCTAAGCCAATTTGTACACATCCTCTTTGATATACAACATATGTTTGTGCAGAAGGATTATGTCTAATTCCTCTTGTACATTGAGTTCTAAGTGATTTCACAGGACTGTGTCAGTTAGTTGACAGTTACGACTTTTCTGGCGCATATTTACCTGAACTTCTTAAGGTCAGATCTCGAAGTATACTGTAAAGTTTTCAGTAAGTGATAGCTCATTTTAAAGCTATAATCTTCAACTATATTTGGTCAAAAGATCTTTAAGAAACAGGACGCATACTCTGAGAAATCAGCTTAACAGTGAAGGTATGTCAAATCGATGAAGTCCATTTTCAGTTTTCAGACATAGTGAAAAGTTTGGAGCAAATTCAGAAGATTTTGAAGTTAGTACTTGAAAGTGTTGCTTGTTATGTGTTACTTAACATTAGCAAGAACTTCTCTTAGTAAATGATCAAAGGAATTTGCAAAGATCAAGCTAATACAGGTCAGATTGAAGGTTTGAAGAAAAGGCGCAGATTTCTGTGAAGTGAACTTTTGATTTTCACTAAGTTCAGAGATGAAGACTTACATTAAGAGTATTGCTAAGCTAATGATGGTTATGGAGGTCTTCTAATACCACATTAGTTTAGTTCTTGTGGTGTTTTATACACCAACAAAAAATACTTTTGCAGATATCTAATTCCATAGTCAATCAATCTATGGTTAAAGTTTGAGAGCCTAATTGCAAACAGGCTGAGAGAATTATGTGTAGGAACATCTATATGTGAGAAAGTGTTGAGTATTTTTTGAAACAGGTGCAATCTCGATGGTCAAAGAATTGATCAGCTCTCAGTGCACAGTGTAAAGTTTTGCACAAATGAGGGAGTCAAAATATAAGTTGGAAGGTAAGCCATCTATGGCTAAAAGCATTTGCTTAAAGGGGCTCTAGTTTGGGAGAACTATGTGTTAGAAGTTGCAGGTGTCAAAGTCGACTCTACAAGAAGGCAGTTTCAGACATAGGTAGATTGTTTCGATCATTTCTCATAATATATTGAAGCTTTTGAGATGTTTTAACTTGGAGGAGGTGCAAAAACTTTAGAAAACATCTTGTACAAAGTTTTATTAGAAAATTTACACAATTGATTAGTCAAAGAGTGAATAATGTGTAGTAGACTTTCTTGTGAAGTGACTTTCTTCACAGTTAGTTAAAGTCTTGACAATTTGGTATTTGTCTTCCAAAATTGTTTGAAGTTTAGAGTTATTCTTAATATAGAGGTGATCTAACTTCAAGTATAACTTGTCTTTTGGAGATTAACACTCTCCATCAATTTAACCGTCAAAATGACTAACAAAATTTTGAGTATGCTACTTACAGTAATAAATGTATTTGAGCAGGCACAGTATACATTCTTGAACTTCATCGGCATTAACCAAGGATCAGATGCCCTCATTTTTTATTTATCAACCATACCTAGTCGATTAAGCCTCATGGCTATCTACTCAAGACTTATGTTTTTGCCAAGTCCGTATATGCAGACTTTTAACGAGGCGTTTTATACGAGGTTTTTCAAAATGGATTCAGAAATTTTTGCAAAAATATCTTCAAACCTTAATGCAAGACTGGTGGCCTACGAATTAAGTTTCTTTGCAGATCATAGACAGGTTCCAGATGACGAGGTAAAGTCAAGCCAATGGAAAGAGTTGATGTTATGTCATGCCGATTCACTTAATCAGAGAGAGCAGAAAGTCATACAAACGTACTTACGTCACCACAAAAAGCCTGTTAGGGATGATAGAGTTCAGGAGGAGGGACGTGTAGAAGGGGAATTGAGCAAAAACGAAGAAGAAGAAGATCAAAGAATAAAATTGCTCAGTGAAGAACAAAGGATCATAAAGAAAAGAACAACCCTCTACCCAAAGCCCCGCAGGGGCACGCGTCAGGCAACAACGCCAAAGAACTGGGCCCTAAGGATTGGAAATAAAGAAAGAAGAACATCCAAGACCTTTCAAGGGAGGTTTCACATAGCTTCCTCATCCACCAGGTGTAGGAGGTGAAGCGAAACAAGTAGGGAAGGGAGACAGTATACAAAGAATTCTTCATCGGATAAGATAACCAATTGTCTAAGAATTCTAGATGCTTCTCCCTCCACTAGATGCGTGTGATGGGAAGAAATGAATCAGGTCCCAGAGGATGACAAAGAAGATTTAAGAATAGGACCTTTAAAACGTAACGCCCACTTAGAACAGAGCAAAAGCCTGCAGAGTAAGGTGTGCGGTGGAAGAAAGTAAATAGGCTCCAAGCAGTACAACAGGGTCAGATGTGTGAAGACAAAGATATATCAGAAGACCAAAAGTTAGAAAGAGGCAGAGGCTGAGAAGTTGAAGAGAGTGACTAAGAATATCACATTCTTATCCACTAATGGCGCGTGTGACAGCCAGACTTAATACAACAACCCAGACTTGTGATATAAGGAATACCAAGGGGCTTATAGAAGCAAAGGACTAACTTCGGATAAAGTAACAAATTTTTTGACAATCCTTATTGCTTCTTCAACCACTAGGTGCGTGTATTCAGGAGCCATAGACAAGCTGCAAACAAAAAGAAGAGATATATTGAGTTGGAGAGGTAGGTTGGTCTTTTCATATGCATAATAGCTAAACCACTTCACTTTCCATCACGTGTGCACACATCTTCATACACTTGGTTCAGGTGGTTCTTTGGATTGATAATTAAGCGTGTGTCAATCCACCACTATATGCACTTGTGGGGCAAATGAGATTTAATCTCTTTGACACAAGTCCCTAAGACCTTATAACTTAGGTAAACAATAATATATCATCCTTTCTCAGATCTATCACAATCCAAGGAGGGATTAGGAGCCACATATAGTCTCATAAACAATGGGAGACTATAATACTCAGATTGAGAAGCTTGAGAAAAGCAATTACCAAACCTTTGAAGTTTAGAATATTTAACTTCCTCATGGGAAAGGGTCTTTGGGGGTTGGTTAGTGGTACTGAGTGTGAAGCCATACATAGATCCACATACACCTACTGAGAATCAAAGGAGAGCCATTAGAGAATGGGAAGAAAGGGATAGGAGAGTGATCTTCATTCTTTCTCAACACATAAGCAACTGCATGATAGGTCATATCCAAGACCTAGATACATCTAAGAAGGTTTGGGAGTGTTTAGAAAGGTTGTATTCTACCTCTACAAAGGCTAGAAAAATTCAGCTCAAGAATGAGCTCAACAACCTTAGGAATTCATCAAATCAGAGCACTAATGACTTCATACTCAAAGTAAAAGAGATCTCGGATGCACTTGGTTCAATAGGATGTGTTGTAGATGATGATGACCTAGTTGCCCACACACTTAATGGGCTTAGAGAAGATGATAAATGGAAGGCATTCACAACCTCTGTGTATGTAAGGGATTCATTACCAAATTTTGAGCAACTCACTTCTCTTATGGTGACGGAGGAGCTCAACCATGGAGACAACAAGTCAAAGGGCAGCCAAGACCAACTCTTCTATGCAGGCAAAGGAGGAAGAGGCAAAGGCAATAGAGGTGCTTCAAGAGGAAGAGGTAGAAGCAACTATCAACAAGGCAGTCAAAGTTATCAAGGGATTCAATCAAGCCAAGATGAAGGTCAATCATCAAGAGGAAGAGGAAGAGGAAGAGGAAGAGGAAGAGGCAGAGGAGGAAGATATGGAGGTCGAGGCTACTCCAACTCAAATGGATGCTTCAATTGTGGGAAGCAAGGACACTATGCCAAAGAATGTTGGCAAAAGCAAGGTGGAAACAATTACAAAGGGAAAGGTAATTATTCTAACTCCTCAACAAATTTAGAAAATGAGCATTTGTTAGCTATGAAGCATAATAGTGAAGGTCAACCACATGATGAGGTGTGGTATATAAATAGTGGTTGTAGTAACCACATGTCAGGAAAAGAGGAGTACTTCAGCAATCTTCAAGCACCCAAGAAAAGAGGCTTTGTGGAGACAGGAGACAACACAGAGCATGAGATACAACAAATGGGAGATGTGAAGCTTGAAGGCAACCATAAAGCAAAAGGACTATCTGAGGTATTGCATGTTCCTACTATTACAAAGAACTTAATCTCTGTTGGATAGATGGTTGAAAAGGGATACCAAGTCAAGTTCAACCACAAAGGATGCTTTATTGAAGACCCAAGGAGTGGCTATGAATTGATAACCAAAGGAAAGAAGGAAGGAAGGATGTTCACTCTTGACATTGGCAAAGGACAAAGCAACAAGGCAATGTTCATCACCTATGGCGACAAGAAGATTGGAGATTTGGATTTGTGGCATGAATGGTGTGGTCACATCAACATTCAAAGGTTGAAAGACATGGAGAAGAGGCAATTGGTAAGAGGTTTACCACATTTTTCATTACAAATGTTGCATGAGATGTGTGAAGCTTGTCAAGTAGGCAAGTCTACTAGGCAGCCCTTTAAGAAGAGGGGATATGTAGCACATGGTGTGTTAGATCTTGTGCACACAGATGTGTGGGGGCCAACCAAAGAGCCCTCTCTTGCAGGTGATAGGTACTTTGTAACCTTCATAGATGACTACTCAAGAAAAGTATGGTTGTATTGTATAAAACAAAAATCAGATGTATTTGATGTATTCAAAAGATTCAAGGCACAAGCTGAAAAGGAGGCAGGTTGCTATATCAAAACCCTAAGGTCCAATGGAGGGGGCGAATACCTCTCCCATGCTTTTTGTGATTTCTATTTATGGATGCAAGCAAGCTAGAGAAGTTCAAGATCAACCTCAACTTGAAGGCGATCAATGGAGACTAACACTTGAGCTTGAGGGGGAGTGTTAGCATTTTAGCAATCTCAAGTATGGGAACCCATGCTAAGTTGAAGTGCCACATCACTCACATTTTTTGGTAAGATATACAACCATGTTTCCACGATTTTTCTCAGCCCTTTACTCACCTAATTGATGGAGAAAATTCAAGATCACTTGGAGGGCATTTCTGAATTCAAATT